>VXBW01006202.1:1810445-1841419 GCA_013400375.1 Thinocorus orbignyianus
TGGAGCACCAGAGCTGGAGAGAGCCAGAGAGAGCCAGAGAGAGCAAACCCAGCAGCGCTGACTCAAGGCAGGCAAAAGCTGGTTGTTAGGAGAGCGGGGGCTGCTTCACATTTCACTCATTTTATGCTTTCTGCAGGGGCTGGCTTGGGATGGGACCAAAAGGGCATTTTTTTTTTGTTTCAGTAGCTAGTTGAATGCACTTGGGTAATATATATATATATTTGTTGTTTTTCCCAAGTATTAAGTTACTATTTGTTTTGAAACATGGGGAAAATATCCTGCATGCGTTCAATCCCAGAAGGTTTTTGCAGTGTTCCTGAAAAGCAGCGAGATTTCAGCGCTGTCATTTGCACCTGCAACCCCCTTGCCCCAAACAGCACACACAAGAACACCAGCACTGCCGTAGCTCACAAGATTTACATGCCTTTTTTTTTTTTTATTGCAGTAAATGTCAGAGAATGTAAGAAAGCACTGGAACAGGAGTGTGTCTTCCTTCGGTGTTCGCCCACAAGGAGCACCTGAAAAACATAGAGAGCTCCATCCTTTCTGCGTGCTTCATGCTGCTGCTGTATCTACAAATGTTGTTTGCGTTTTGCCAAGCTAAGTCTTTATTCCTTCTCTCATATATGCAGCTGGCTTCTTTCCCATTAGTTCCCCAACAGTAGTTCCAGTCCTTCGCATTTAGCATCAATGGCAAGTTTCATTCAAACACTGATTTATTGGAAGAATTAGCAGACATTATAAATCAGACCAAGCAGAGATGTCTGTGGTAACCTGTTACACAGCTCCACTCCCGTATCAAAACTTGGCTCTTTATCATCCCATCAGTGACTGGTGTTTGACCCCACCAGCAAGAACCAATGCCCAAGCTGAGAGATGCTGAGAGGAATAGATGGCAGGGCTCCTCCAGGAAGATCCAGTTTGGTACAAAGAGAAAGTTCATATTCCTGAGTGGATCTTGCTGTATGTGGAATAATCCCTTCTCTTCCCACAGGGTGAGGACCAAGAGAAGCCGAAAGCTGCAGACCTGCAGTCATACTGGGAACTGTGCTGAAAAGAAGCCCATGGACCTGTCACTGTGCAATGTGTGAGTAGAGCCAGCCGTGGTCCTTGCCCAGGGTCATTTGGGATCACAGTTGGTGCCGGAAGTGGATACTTGCCATGCCCCCTTGGGAAAATGCTGGGGATCTGTTCCAGCTCACTTTGCAGTCCCATTAAGACACAAGTGTGTTCTAATCAAGTAGGAGCAAAACCCATTTCTCCTGTTACTTTGATACTCAGCTTTTCTCAGCTCCTCTCCTTATAACGTAGCTCTGATATTGAGCATTTTCTTCACGTGTCTTTCAAATTCTCATCCCAAACTCACTATCCCATGCTGTCATTCCTGCATCACTCTCCTTTTTCTTCTCATCCTGCACACTTTGCTCCTCAAGCCGTTGAAACCACGTGCTGCCCTTCTCCCCAGGCGTGCCCAGGGCCATCAGGGGGCAAAGCTCACTCAATGAGCACTAACGGAAAGGCTGATCTTGTTCCAGGAGATTTGCTGGAGTCTGTTTGCATTTCATCTCTGTGCTGGATTATCGGAGCTAATTTCAGGGGCAATAAACTGCAATCACATTGACTGGGTAATGTGGCTGTGACATGCCTGCACCCATCCCCACAGCAGCAGAGGGCAAAGCCCAGCTCAGGCTGGTGAGGTTGCAGTGAGAGTCGCTGCAGGGTGAAGGTGCAAACAGGAATGTCCTTGGAAAGGCCACTGCTGTCCACCTGGACACTGTAATGCAGTTTCCCAGCCTTGGCAGGACCTGAAGCTGGTTGAGCTTTTCCCAGAAGACCCTCAATGTCATTGCACTTGCTTTTATTTATTTATAAATTTAAACTGCTGACAACGTTTAATTTATTACCGAAATCCTTCTCTCATCCTAACTCTCCTGAGAGGCTGCATCAAATAACTCTCCCTCCCTGCTTTAACAGAGTATTATGTGCTGTAATATTTTCCTGGGGAATTAAAAGCATAGGGTGCCCTGTTTGGGGTCACAGTCAAGCTTCTGCTCACTGCTAAATAGCTCCACTTTATAATGACCTCTGTGATAGGCTGTATGACAAAGCAAGGTATATTATATTATATTACACTTAATATACAGACTAGAAGGTATTCTACTTAATTACCTGATTTTTAGAGAGGAGGAGGGAGGAGAGATTTTTAAAGTAATAAAACAATCAAAGTGTTTTAAATGGAATTAGTATAAAATCATACATTCTGACACAAGGTCAGATTCTCGCATCCTGCTGAGCTCTGGGTCACTGAGAAAGGGAACACTGCACACCCCGAGCCAAGTGGCTAGCTTGAACCTTTAACTTCCAAAGGGAATTTAATAGGAGTAGGCTGCCCTGGTACAAGGCTGGCAAATAGTATCCACAGTCTATAAACATATTTATAATGGCAGAACTCCCTTGTGCTTTATATTCATTGCCTTTCTTAGGTAATTATAGACATCAAATAGCTGTGGCTACATATCCTTCCTGATTTGCGGCGTCCCTGGAAGTGTTCAAGGCCAGGCTGGATGGGGCTTGGAGCAACCTGCTCTAGTGGGAGGTGTCCCTGTCCATGGCAGGAGGGTTGGAACTTGATGATCTTTAAGGTCTCTTCCAACTCAAACCACTCTATGATTTGTATCCACAGCATACATCACGTGCAGGTTTGGTGGTGTCCACCTGCCCAGCCAAAGGATGAGCCCACAAGTACAGCAGCACCTTTTGCCTGTGGGATCACAGAAAGCAGTAGCTATGCTGGCCTTTGCTTGGCTTTTTCTCGGTGAGGATGCAACCAGATCTCAATTCTGGTGTTTCCACTATCAGAGGCATCTTTCTGAGGGCTGGTGAGTATCAAAAGTTATCTCCTCTGCTTATCTTTGCCCTGCCAATGTGAGGTTTTTCACACAAGCCAACTCCGAGGGTGTTAACGCAGACCAAGGAGACTGCTTTGGTCTGTAGGGCCTTCCACACAGGGTTTCAGCATAAATCTCTTACATGTAAGTGGTTGTAATTCAGTTAAATTCTATTACAAGGGGAACAATCGGCTTTTCTACATGAATGGCTTTATCTTGTGAGGGTTTGAAGGAAAAAAAAAAAACAACCCAAAACATTTTAAGTAACTGCTTTGATGAAAAACCTGCCCATACATCTGGCTGTTACTAGCACGACAGCTGTGGTGGGACACTTTGGGGCGGGATCCTCACTCAAGCATGGTCACAGCACTGTGGGGACACCCTGTAGCTGCTTCTGCCACTGCAGCACAAGGCTCTGGGGTGCATATGAGGAAGGAAAAGTTATCTTCCATTTCACAAGCAATAACCAACATGCTATCTCCATCTTGTGAGATCTGAAGATGCTAGCAGTGTTGTCAGACTATGAAAATGTTGAGGAGAAAGTCCTTAAGATTAGAAAGCAGAGTGGTGCTGGTTTCTCCAAACACAATGGTAGGTGGGTCTGTGAGGGCTGGCAAGTAGCTGGGGAGACCCCAAGTCATGGTAGCAGTGACATTACTGGCATCTGGAGATGAGGTGAAGAGCACTGAAGAGGAGAATGAAGATGCCAAGGAGAGCAAGATGGTGCATATGCACAAATGCTGCTTGTCCTGCTAGCTGGAGAAGGGGCTAGAGGAGAAGCCAGCAGCCTGGTTAACGGCCTGGGAGCCTTCTCTATCCCATTGCCTGCCTTGCCCAGGGCTGTTGTGGCCAGTGAACTCTTTACCAAATATTTTGGGTAACTCGGGCTTTCACAGCAGCTCTTTGGTTGACTTTGCCCCATCCCCACTAGCTCCTTCATGACAGAAATGCTCTCCTACCTGGACTCACGTACTTTTCTTGTTGCCCACCTGGTACATCCACAATCCCCATGACCACAGATGACTGTTTTTTCCCTCTGAAGGGTCTGTTTCAAGATCAGCCGTTAGCAGCAGCCTCCTCCAGGGTCTGGGGTGTGTCGGTAACTGATTCTGGAAGCAAAATAAACCAAAACTCACTCTGCCACACTCAGACATGTATTTCTCGACTTGTATGGGTGGGCAAGGAGGGAAGTCCCATGTCCCCAGCAGGGAAGGGAGCTCTTGCAAGGGTTCAGCAGACCCCAGCCCTTTCCATGCTGAGCGTTTGGAACAGTGCGCATCTGCAAGGGGCAGCTGTTTGCAGTCCTTTCTTCTGTACCTGATTTTCTCCTCCTCAGCTCCTACAGGTGATGCCCAAAATGCCCCTTAGCAGAGTGGAGGTAAGACAGCACCATTAGGGTCAGTGGTTTCAAACAAGAAATTCAGCTCAGCAGGAACAAGATCAGAAACAATCTCTCCCAGGGATAGAGCCAGTGACTCCAGCCAGGGCACCCTCCCAGTGAGCAGGAGGTGGCTTGTCATTCATTCCTACCATAATATCAGCAAATTGTGGGTTGGTTTGGGTTTTTTTGCCCTTCCTGAAAGTTCAAACCACTGAGTTATCACACACCATCACCGATTCTTGCAAAGCTGGGCAGGGTTGGTCCGTCCCACCGCAGGGCACAGGGCACCGGCTCCCTCCCAGAATAATCAGGGAGTAGGAATTGCCTCTTGGCAACCTACCAGGGAGCTGGGGCACCCAGCACTGCAGGTGCCTGAGATTTTACTTTTGTAGTTTAACTTTGCAAGAAGTGCACAAATTCCCTCCCTCTCTCAGCACCTGGCCATCGCACACCCTGCCTCAGAAATACTCCAGTGCTTCCCAACTCACCCTGCACCCTCTTTGGAGACTCAGGGCGTTAATCATTCTCTCTTCATTTCAATGTCCTATCTATAAATTTGGTATATTCTGTTTTACTGGCTTTTTGTGCAGATAACTGCTGCCATGATTAACCAGTTAATAATTGCCTTCATATTACGCTGTCATTGCTGAAGGGAAGCACAACGCTATAATATGCAATGGGGTGTTCAGGATTGCTGACTGGAACCTGAGACAGAGTCGTGCTGTCAAAAGCCTACTTTGGACATTTTCCAAATGGGAAAATTTTGAAATTTGGAAAAATTTGGGCCTGCATGTTACAGAGGTGCAGCCAGAAAAAAATGAGCAACCATAGCAGAGCCCACAAACAATGGAGATGGTCTATAGGGAAAAATTCAGTTGCTGAAGACCGGTTTATTAATGCTCTTTAATTTCACCACATTCTCATCATTATCAGTAGCTGCTCAGTAATTGCAGGGCAATGCATTTTCCTGCGCAGGGACAGAAAGGCCTCGTTTGAAAATAAAGATGCTACGTTGGTCTAGTCCAAAAGTGAACATAAGACATCCCATTAACATTAATTAGCTGTTCATCTGCAAAAATTCTGTACAGTTGCTAAACCAACACCTGAAATAGCCTGTGACCTGGGCACACGTAATTCCACCCACTTAGGTATGCCCTGCCCACGCAATGAGGATTTGCAAGTCAACAGTCTCTATCATTATCAGGCACATAAATGCCTGGATATTCAAACCTGTGTACCGTATGCAAAGAATATTGCTGCAAGATATTTTTAGAGGAAAATATTCCCAGCTCATCAACAGGTGCACTGACAAAAAGAGAGTTGTATATGTGTATGAATACAGTGGGGGAAAATAAAAATTCACTCATCCCTCTGAAATTTCTCCGGGTAACTCACATTTGGGATAGCAGAGAGGTGCTGACAAAACACTTGCAATATTTCTGCAACTGGGATATGGAGCAACAGAAAGAACATCTCGAAGTGACATATTCCTTAATTTTCCTAAATGGAAAATATCTTGGTGCTATAATTTATATGTTCTCCATACAGTAATCTAATTTATATTACTGGATGACTTGTATATGTATATAATACACATATATATTAGCTCTGAAAAAAACAATCATTGTACATGTGTCTAAATAACCATTTATTGTTATTCTTCCAATGAACCTACCAAGCCCCATCCTCAGCAGGGTTAAGTTGTCCTTATTCCACCACAGCCATGGAACAAGGCTACTTGCACTTGCCTGGCTTTGAGCCTGCTCCTCCAAAAAGCTCCTCCAAACCCAAGCTGTTGTTTCAGTGGAAAGGCTCTCATTGACTTCAGTGGGAATTTGGATCAGCCCTTATTCAAGCAATCAGCCTGGAAACATGCAAAGCGGGAACTATTACACAAGTTCTGTCATTCTTATGACTCAGATTTTAGTTTTTTTGGAGGTAGGTAGGAGGGAAACCTTTTATATCAGTGAAGAGTAGGAAACAAAGAGTTACAGTGACGGCAAAGGAAGAAAAAATACCAGCTGCACCTTTGGAAAACACATATTCATTACACTACACTAACACGCATCACAGAAATAATAGATGTTTGTGATGACAATGTATTCCCTCTACCCCACTGCTGAATCAGGAGAGCAATTGTGGAAAAGAAAGGAGAGAAGCTCTGAATTCAAAATGCTCCCCCAGACTTACCTTTACTGGGGTATTTTTGGCTGCGTGGAGGGGAGGATGGAAGTTGTGGGAAGAATCAGCAGCAAGAAGATGGTCCTGCAGGGCTCTTCATTGATTCTTGGCAATAAATAGCTCCACCACAAATATTACCAGTGTCGGGCATGTCCATGGAGCTGGGTGTTTACAGACTGAAAGGTTTTTCCCAGTGTAGAAGCCAAAGGCAGTAGAACAAGGGTTACTGTGGCAACCCGGACTGTGGAGCTCTTGTCTTTCCTTCCTGCTATGCACTCGCTGGGGACACTGGTGTGACTCCTAAGTGGCACTGCAGGCACTCATGGATACATATAGACCCTTTTCACACGTGTTGTCTGCCTTCCCATGCACCCACAGCTGGCACATATGGCACAGAGTCACATGCACCACATAATAGGTATATGGAGAAGGAGATGAAGAATCCACACCTGGAGCAAGAGGAGAGCAAATGAAGCTGGGAGAAATGGCCCATGGTTTTGCAGGCTGGCACCCTGGGTGCTGCCATACCCAAGGAGGGATGGAGGAGGAACCCAGCCCTCCAGGGGTTTGGGGGGACTGGGAGCTGGGAAGCAGGTTTTAGATGTGAACTGTGCAGGGAGACGTATTCTGGAGGGCAGCATAGGGAAAGAAACTCACTATTGACAAGGTAAATTTTCCTTGCTGGTGGGATCTAAAAATCACATCCACTTCTGCATTGCTCAGCTGGGAGCTAAGTGAATTTTGCAAAAAAAAAATAAAATTAAGTTACTAAATCGAATCGTCTTCCAGGAAGCAAACTATGCCAAGAAGCAGCCCTTTCCCAAAAGCCAGCTCCATGCCTACTGTGCTGCCCCGGTGCCGATACCCACAATATTGTTATTTTATTTTCCAGCAAGGACCAGTTCAATCCTTGATGATCTGAACTGGTGAATGGCCTTTGCTGTGGGATGACAAACCTGCGTAAAGTGACATCAACCCTGTGCATTTGCATCTCATAAGGGAAAAGGCAACTAATTTCCATGCAACAGCAATGGTCCTTTCTTTTCATCATCACACCGTTGCAAATTGATGCTACATCCAGGTCAGTGTTTCCTCTCAGGCGGACGCTGAGGATGGTGTCATGCTGGAAGGTTGTCATCCGCCTTTCCAAACTTTTATTTAATAGGAGCTGTGGTATGAAATTCTGGTGAAATAGTCCTTGAAAAGTAACCACCTGCTTTTTAAGCGGCTGGAGGCACCACTCTGCTGCTCCCCCTATTTAAAATAAATAGACCTATCACGGAGAAAAGCCTACGGTGGGTTCAGCCGCACACCGTGAAGTCCCACTGAGACCAAACCCAATGCTAAATTTGTCGATTCACACGAATGTTATTTTTAATTGCTTTCTCGGCGGTTGTGCTCAGAGCCCGCCCGATGCCAGGCACTGTGCGTGGGGGTTCATGGCAGCTCCTGCCCAGCTCCCGAGCCCCCCGGGATGGAGCAAACGGAGACAAGTATAATGTTGAAAAATATAGTGGTGTCACTGGGGCTGGAGACCAGGACCCTGGACCCGGGCAGGTAATGGAGGTAAGAGCTTTCATCCCAGGTATCTTTCTGCTAAAATATCAGAGCTCTTCAAACCCTCTCTTAATCAAGGTGTAGCAGGACTCAGTGGCTGGCCAGATGAGCAAAGCCACTGCAATGTCCTTTTTTCCTCTGATTTCCAGCTTTCACGACAGGCACCAACTGCTCCCCAGCCCTGCAGGGAAGCCAGAGCGAGCAGGTCTGTAAACCCTCCAGCAAGTGAACCCCATCCCGTTCACCACCCATGAAAGCACTAAGCAACCTCACCTGAAGCAGTCACTGGTCCTCTCTCAGCCGTCGTTTGCCAGGTCCTTACCCACTTTGCAATTATTCTTCTAATCCCTGCCCGTGCCAGCGTAGCTAATAATTTTCCAAACAGTGTTGTATCGAAGGGTTTACTGAAATGCAGAACCTAAAGTCCCACTACACATTTCTTCCATCTCGAAAAACGCTTGCCTAATCATAGAAACCGAGGAGTTAATTTAGGCTACCATTTTTAATAAGCTCCTGTTTTGTTATTATTGCTCACAACAGTGAGAGGCAGCCATAGCATCTGATGTGCCTGAATCTGTCTCTCCCTTATGTATGTATTGGAGGCATATTCTCCAGCGGCTTCTGAAATCAGATGGTGTGAATGTACATTCTGTTTTCAGCTAATAATTGAGAGACTAAACCTGCCTGGCTGCTAAGAGACTCAAGGGAAGGGCTGAGAAATTGGCTGGGAGCTTCCTTCTCAACTTTCATTGAAGCAGCTCCTGAATATTTTGTCATAAGAAAATGTATGTTTATACGGCCGCAAAGATACCTGATTTTTTAAAAAAATAATAAAATAATAGAAAACAAAAACAAACCACAAAATCAATTCACCAAGCGCATCAGTTATCACTTTCTGTTGTTACTCCAGCTAACCCAACTCACTTGATTTTCATCAGTTTGCAGAACAAAGAGGCAATGCCTTGCCCCATCCTCATCAGAGGAAGTGCTTCTCTTAATCATTGGCTCAGTAACACTTTACCTACCTAAGGCTCCAGCTGCAGCAGGACAACAGAATTTAAGCCCAGCCTGACCAAGCTGGCATGGCTGTGGTCAGAATGTCCATCTGATATTCAAAACCAGAAAAAAAAGAAAAAAAAAAAGCCTCTTTTTTTTAAACTGTGTCATCACTCAATCAGTAACTTGGAGTAGAAAACACTCAATCTAAACATCACAAATCCAGTGAGTTCCCACTGCTTGCTGAATGCAAACCCAAATCTCACTTTGATTTGAGATGTAGCCCTGAATTGTAGCTCTGATGCCCAATTGGTATTCTCTATTAGTTTTTTTCTTCAGTGTTGGTCTGGCACTCAGGCAGAGCTGCTGCAGCTCTGCATATTCCTACCACAGAATAGGGTTCATTTTGCTCTTCTCTCCCCGGGGACTAGCACACACTTTTCGAAGCTGCACATCATTTTATTAGTTCTATTCCCAGTCTCCAAAACGTCGCGCTTCTTTTATACGAATATGTGGCAATTTAGTACCATAAGCAAACTCTGCCGAAACAGGGAGAAATAAGAGACTTAGCAAAGACCCCTGCAGAAACCCACCCACAGCCAGCACTTTGCTCCGTATCATCCCTGCAGCACTTTAATTCACATAATCTACCCTCATTTGTAACCTACCTCATTCCCCGGCCTCAGTTAATGATCTGATTTTGTGTCTTATGTGTTTAAAATGCTGTCTAACAATAAATGTTTTATTTTCTCGCTGGTAGCACCTTTGTGAAATATTTATGATCAGTAGATGTCACTGTAATTTTACTCTCTCTGCAGCCCCGCTGAACCAGTGTGATTCCCGGGCTCCAGTGAGCTCGCTTTAAAATCCTTTTAAAGAATTCATTAGTGATCAGAAAAATACCCAGCTGGTGTCCTGATGGTGGGTTTCCCGAGGTGGGAAGGGAGAACCAGGCTCACTCCAGGCTTTGGCACAGTTTTTATGGGCAGTTGACAGGCTGTTGGCGGTGTGAATAATGCAAAAACGTGCAACTTTGGAGCCAAGAGCTCACACGCATGTGTGTGTGTACATAGCATACGTGGCTGCACACACAGGTTTCTGCTCAACACATGAAATTCCGGTTAATTTTATGTTATTAAACACACACTCCTCGGTGTGTGTTTGCAGCAAAATGTGTGTGCTGACACTCACTGCCCTGGGCTGCGGGCAGTTCACTGGGGCCAGCACATCTGTAAGACCACTGTTCAACTGCAGATCAGATCTCCCTGGAGCTTTAATGACCAAATGCCCTTAAAATTTTGTTGTTCTTCTTCAATAATGTCCCCAAGCACACAGCCCAAATCCCTTCATCGTCACCTGAGCACTTCCACCTCCCTCCTTTTAGTCTGATCATCCCATTTCTACTTAATTCAGTTAATTACACAAATTTTAGGACTCAGAAATCTCTATAGAAGCATCTTGCCTGTTTCACTCACCTTAAAAGATTTTGCAGAATATATTTCTTCAAGGCCAACACAAATCCACACTCCCTACTTCCTAAATTGTTGATTTCTCCATTGGACTCAGCCTTTGGGATATGACAATTTAAATATTAGAAACCACACTCCTGCATAGGCACACATGGGATTCTATTTTTTTTTTATTATTATTATTATGAGAAAAAAAATCAGCACTGAAATTAGTGGAAATGCCTGCTTAAAAATCGTTTGTCTCCATCTGATGACATTATCCAGATCAGCAGAATATGTCTTCACTCTGTACGCTGGGTCTCGCTGGGGAATACACCAAAAGCAGGTCATTCAAGAAAAATCAGTTACCGGGTGTGCAGCACAGAGGCACCTAATGCAGTGCTGGCAGCTGAGCCCGAGGAACCAAAGCTCTTTGCTGGCATCTTTTGGTGAGCAAGGAGAAAGGACTGAGGGCCACAGCTGTCTCCATGGCCCTGCAGTGGCAAGGGATGGGTGGCAGAGCCTGGCTACGGCCAAGGGACCTTTGCATACAGGGAAAATAAGATCTGCAAAGCAGTTACACAGAGCCGTGATGGTACAAGGGATTTTGGGGTGATGTGCGCTGGGTGGAAGCTAATTACCATGTCTGCAGCGGCATAATTACCTTTGAACTAGCCCACATTGACTTTGTAGAGGTCTAGTCTGGCGTCAGCAGGTTTTGGAAGGCTCGTGGGTGCCTGCCCACTCCTGTAACAAGAGGTGGGCTGACTGGGCATGGTCTAACACCACAAGTGAAAGGCACCTTCTGGCTTGCTACTTTCACCCAAATTATATGGCTGTCCACCTCTATTAATCTCAACATCTCTGCTGCTCTAATACATTACATTCCAGTATCGACATCATCTCACTTTTGATGAGCCTTTCTACTCAGGATTCACTAAGAAGAGCGTAAATGAGCACTAATGCTTCTGGACAAGCATTTTCTTTTTCTGTGGAGCCACTAGAGGAGCTTTTCTGGTTCCCATGAGGTCAAACACCTTTCATCTTCCGCGCCAGCCACAGCCTAAAAACTCCTACATTTCCTTTTAATTCAGTTGATTAGTTGAAGCGACACAGTCCTCTCTTTAGAAACTCTGCCCCACGTCTTGCCCAGCAGGACACACCACATTTTGCCTAAAGAGTAACACCACCACACACATCAGAAACTAAAGAGGCTGCTAAATGCTTTGCCACTGAATTTAGGCAAATGTTAGGGCTATGCTGCTAATCCAAAAAAACTGACTGGGAGCCTTGTTAGTACAATCACAACAGATTGTTAGATTAGTAGCCAGTAGGGAGAAGTATCTCCTTGTTAATTGAAGACCCATTAGTCCTGGGTTAAAGCTAATTTAGAGTCATCGGTGCTTTGCCTGGGGCAGAAGGAGTGGGTTTGGGGTGTGTTGAGTGCAGCACCCCAGCTTTGCAGGCACTCACTTGTCAAACTCAGGGCCACAAGGGATGATTTCTGTGACGGACACCTGCAATCACACCAGCTCTCTCACTGGGTTCCTCTGCCAGGAATAGCACTGAAAGCTTGTTCATCAAGGTAAGTGGTAAAAAAGGTAAGGAGGGACAGAGAAACCAAAGGACTAAAGCAAAATGACACCCTGGATCTATTTTGGTATATACAGCAGACTCTTCTTAAGGATTTGCATGAATTTTTTTATTCGTTTTGAAGGGCTATAAATTACCTAGGAGCTTGATTGTGCATACGTGAAAAGTGTTGAAATAGTTCCATTACAGATGTGACAACTTTAAGTCCCATTTAAACACAAGCAGCTCCCATATAATCCCTCTCCAGGTCATTGACCCATTTCAGTGTAATTCAACTCAATCAGGAACCCTTTCAACAAATCCGAACACAAATTATTGTCAATCCAAAGTGAGGGATTGCCTATTGAGAGTTAGCACACATTTCATTTCATCGATTGAAAAACAGATTAATATTACATGGAAAACAGTTCAAAACAAGACTAAAGTTATGTGGAACGCCCTTTCATAATCATCACTGTTTTAAACAGATTCAATCTTTATTTACCCTGAAATACCCCAGAAGACTAACTTGAACAATACAGGGCTATGAATTCATAGCACAAATTAGTTAAAGCAGATGGTGAGCCTGTGTGGATGCGCTTTGTCAGAGAAAATGTGGCCATAATTGGATTTATTTTAATTCACTTATACTTTGACTACAGGAGAAATGCTGGTAAAGTTCCTCATGCAGACAAGCCCTGAGGTTAGGGTTTTCAGGGAGCTGCTGGTTTTCTTGCTCTTAACTCTATTCTGAAAATTGGACTTAAATGCAAAAATAACATTGGGTGCTTATAAATGAAAGTGAATCCCGAGTCTTAAAACCTTTATTCATGGTCAGATCTTGCCTCCTTAATTCACTCTGACTAGCACTTTATGCAAGTGGCCCTCAATGAAATGATACTCCCCATAAACAGCATCTCACTTATCAAAGTGTTTTGCATTTTTTTGTAGGCTAATGCTGGGCACGGGAGTGCGTTTTGCTCACCTCCAGCAGTTTCAATTTTCACATACTTTACAGCAAGGAAAGGGGATGAGCTCCCCGGGAGGTGCCAGCCCTGCCACGCAGTGCCGAGCCAGGGGAAAGCAGGCGACAGCCTTCTCCGGTAGCATCTCCTGCTTCTGCCTCGGATGTGCTGCTTTCCCACCTCCCTCCAGGCATTTTCCTTCCTCCTCTTGATTTGTAGGCTTCTTGTGCTCCCACACAGCCTAGCTGCTACCTGGATGGTACCTAATCATCACTTTTAACTTGAGTGCTTTGTAAAAAGATGAAGGCTTGCTTTTTCCTCCTAGAAAAGTGCTGGTGGTCTGAGTCCTGACTTGCTGGAGGATGCATGCAAGCGGCTGCAAGTGCTGTGCCCCAGCCAGAAACGTGGAAGGGGTTCACTTATCTCTGTATTGAGCTGCAATGAATGTAAATATAACCAGTAATTACAGGCATATTGCCGTGCAAGCACATAATGAATGCAGCTCTCTTTTCCTTATGAATTACACGCAATGGGCCACCCACATCCCACCTGTGACTGGACCCCACATTCCATCAATCAGCCATGCTGAAACCTGCCAGCCACATCATCACAAGCCTCAGTTTCCCTTATAATTTCCCCAATGTTCTCGCTTGCAAAGTGCCCCAGCAAATCATGAGCACGGGATGCGTGCAAGCCACTGACTGGCTGCCAGCGACCCATGGCCAAGCCGGCTGGATGGCCACAAGGGTGGATGGAGATGTGTCACTGCAGAGGCAGATGGTGTGTGGGGAGGAACAACCTGCC
Organism: Thinocorus orbignyianus; assembly: GCA_013400375.1. NCBI lineage: Eukaryota > Metazoa > Chordata > Aves > Ciconiiformes > Thinocoridae > Thinocorus > Thinocorus orbignyianus. Next base: position 1,824,238 of record VXBW01006202.1, read on the forward strand.
TGTAGCTACTCTTCTGATATCTGTTTCTTTCACCACATTTAATTGATGCTAGCTTTTCTGTCTCTCTGTGTGTGTGCTTATTCTATGATTTAATCTGAGAAACACTGGCTGGCTGAGGCAGTTAAGGAAAGGCTATGGTTGCACGCTGAAGTAGGAAGAGCACGCCATCAGAAATTCAGCGCTGCCATGCATGCCAGCCCTGTCCCCAGCTTAGTCACTCTGAAATTATTGCTGAGTTGTCTGAGCAGAACCCAAGTATAATTTCACTCCTTCAGCGCTGCAAAAAATCAAAGTATGTTTCTCCATTTGAGGCAATGGGAGAAGACCAGCCTGGCACCCGTGCTCAGCCCAATGGTGCGGGAAACAGCTGCCAAGAGCCCCCCAATACACAGATGTTTCTTCCTTTCTGCATGTATTTTTTTTTAATCAAACATTTCCTCAGTCGTACTTATCTATGCCCCTCTGATATATATCAGCAGTAGCCTGTTACTGCAGACCTGTGTGTTTAAACTCAAATCGCATCAATCACGTTCAATGATTCAATGTTTATTGTCTAAGAACCAGCTCTACTTGGCATGAAATCAGCCTGTATTCTGGCACCCCACCCCAAAGCTTCCAGCTTCATGGAGTATTTCTTTATGTATTTTCTAATTAATGCATGATGCCATATTAGTTCCCTTGCAGTTGGCTTTTCAAAATATTTCTGCAACGGGCCTAAATTTCTTTTACTAGACATCTCCGAATGAACCTTGCTGTGCTACAGTTCAGCAAACAGCCAGTCTGTGGGTGCTGGTGAGTGAATCACCCACAGAAAGTGGGGCTGCCAGACATGAGAGGCTGTCCTAATAGAGAGAGGGATCTGGGGGATGAAAGGCTGTCTTGGTGATAATTCCTGGTTTTGGTCTCTCCAAAGCATCCCAGGTGCTGGGTATGACCAGGAACATGGGGACAACAGGGGAGGGTGGTAGGACTGCTTGGGTAGCTGCACTACTCAAAGAAATTCCAGAAATATTGTCCTTGCGCAAGACTGAAATGAGTCTAAATTTGAATTGGTCTTGAAAGGCTCAGTATTTCCTTCTCTCTTTTGTGCACAGCTTGCTTAAACGTCCAAAGCAATGGTATTCTCACTTCTATCACGGCAAATGCCCAGCAGCCACTAGATGTCACCACGAATTTATGTGCTTTCTAGTCTGTACCCAACCAGGGACCATAAGAACACAGGGAAATAATTAATCATTAATAATAAAAAAAAAATTATTCTCCTATTACAACGAAAACAGAGTCCAGAGGAGGGTAAAAAGAGTCCCAGACTCCTAGTTTTGGGAATGCCATCTGTGAGAGTAGACAGAGCGCCTGTACGCATGGATAAAACTTTTAATTTGTCTCTGCATGGCAGGAAGATAGTTTGATATATTAACGATCGGGCTTCTTCAGCTAGCATCTGGCTACAACTTTTGTTAATACCTTTATCAGGGCCCTATTTAATAATCCAGCTTTGCTAGCTTTAAAGTTATCCCCATCCACCCCCAGCCCCAGTTGGTAATCCTGCCTGGAGAGAAGCAGTTAATGGAGAACAGCATCACCTGGGCAGGAAAGTGAACAAAGGAAAGATTTGGGGACGAGATGAACCAAATGGCTCCACATGCAAATAAATCAGCAAAACCATTTCTGGGCAGCCTTTTGTCTCCAAAACATGTGAAGCCATAGGAAAACAAGGGGCTCCAGTGGTGGGTACAGCTGACACATTCATTTTCATTAACCTTCACTAGTTAATAATTAACCTGTAACCATGCCATTCATAATCTGGAGGATAAAGATTAGAAATCCTGTTTACAAACCAATGAGGCTCCACTTTATCTCTCACCTCACGGGCCCAAAGTCACGTAAAGGCAGCCCCAGGCAGAGGTGGGGCTTTGGCAGCCCCTCTGCAGGCTCGGGGAGCGCTGGAGCCCCACCACAGTGTCCCGACCTCTCCACTTCTGCCAGGCTAAAACACAGGAAACATCCCCAGAAATCAAGCATGGGATGCACAAAGCAAGTTGTATGTGCCAATCCCACCAAGTACGCGCTGAAGCCTCCCGTGGTGGGGGCACAGCCCATGCCGTAGCCATGCCAAAGCCCAAAAATCAATCTCTGCTTGGCAATTATCTCTCTCTCTCCCTCTCTAACAAAATGGAACTGGAGCTAGTTCATGTGCCTGTCCATTAGACATTGAACTTAAGGTCTGGTATTTAAGGCATTTAGATTAATTGAGCAGGATTATTTGCTTTTACTTAAAATCCCCGGTCTCCAACTGTCGGGTTTTTTTAACACAGATATTTTCGTAGCCCTACCCTATTGGCCTAATACTAGCACAAGCCCTAAGGCTTGCCTGCTCGTCTTTGGCTGTTAAATTCTCCATCCAGATCATCTCTTTAACCAGACCATACTTGTCTTGTTGTTGTTCTTTGGGTCCTAGAAGACGTTCATGCAACTTCATCCCCCTCACTTACACAAAAGCCCAGCTACATAAAAAACTTTCAAAAGGAACTGAGGTCAATACCTAAATCATACTGAAATTCAGCAGATCCCCGTGAGACTGTTTGGCTTTGGATAAACCCTAAATGATATAAATTACTGTAAATAGGGGTCCCTTTCTGAATAAATTTCCTTCAAGAGTTCCATAACAGTCAACCCTTAATAAGATGAAAGCGTCCATCCCTCCGGCCAGCCCCAGTTAAATTCCATTTCCCTGCTCAGCACTAAAAGTAATGACCCCACAGCAGTAACTGCTGGAGATGCTCATGTTTGCTTAGAGGATCGTTCTGTGTCTCCTACAGCACATATCCTTTCAATCTGAAATCTGCTGCCTTCCAAGAAAAGTCAAACAAAACAGATTTTACAGCTCCATCTGAAGACAGCTTTTTAGGTTAAGTCCGGGGTTATTTTCATTTTTCCTTCATGACATGTAATATATTTAATACAAAAGAAAATATGCCTGGCTCAGAACTTCAGCTAAAGATGATGGGTCCAAAATTATCTCAACTTAGAAATATTACGACCCAGGTTATTAGTCTTAGGTTTGGTTTATGATCACTTCTTCCAGCAGTGCTGCTACACTTGGAATTAATTGCAGCTTGTGTACTTTCTGTGCAGAAGAAGGTGAAATAGAGTATGCATTTATCCCTACTTCTTGTGCAAATACAAAAAGAGCAAAGGTTGCTTATTTTAATTTCTTTCATGCAAGTATATCTGCAACTTTGCAACTTTGTGTCCTGCTAGGGTTAGGAAGTGGATGTGGGTTATCTTTCATGTCACAGTTTTCCTCAGGAGGTAAGTATCCCCCATTTAGGATTAAAAAATTGATTTAAATTTCAAATTACCTTTTTTGACAAAATATCTTCAGTTCAGTGATACTAAAATGTGTGTAACAGCCAGCAGGACTGGCCAGATCTCACTTCCATGAGAAAGATGAAAAGAAATGCGTATCTATCTTTCATGCTTCATTTCCCATAATCCTCTCTTCTTTCTTCTTGCTTCCTACACCAGCCTGAGCAACATAGAAAAGATCCACCGGAGACATGGGGAGGGGATTCTGTACCCTGTAGCTGCCCACCCAGAGACACAGCTCCCACCCGGGATAACCCCTTACAGACATAGAGTCACAAGGTCTCTGCTCAGAAATCAGAAGTTGCTCAAAATCCCCAGATTTGGAGACTGAGATTTGCCTTTTTCTTTTTTTTTTCTTCTTTTTGTTGTTGTTGTTGTTGTTGTTGTTGTTGTTGACCAGGCAGATATATTTTTCCAGGGCTCTGGTTTCTTAAGAGGTGGAAAAAACTGCCAAAACCTACCATTTTATTCTTTATCTCTGACAAGAGGTGATGGATTCTCCCTACATGTTGACCACACCATTAGGGTAGCCTCTGCCTCAAGCAATGATGCTACAAGCACCATCAGAAGCCCCAGGACATGGTCACCTCAGCAATCTGCTATGAACTCTAATTTACAAGCAATACTTTAAATAAATAAATAAATAAATAAATCTGCAATGGGCACAGAAGGATAAATCCTTTTCTAGTAAATCTCCCAGTCAAAGACCTAGTCTCTCAGTGCTGTGTAGATGATAAAAGCATTTGGGGCCCAAACTTTCCATGACTGCCCCAGTCCTTTAACAGTTTGAACCCCCTAAAGCAAATGCAAAGCACATCATGGATGCTGGGGAGGTAGGTGGTGGAGAGGACCTGCCACTGCCGTGAATAATGCAATAAAGCAATGGCATCATGCTATTTCTCAGCCTTGTTAGTTTAATACCACTTATTTAACTTGTCTATTTGCATTAAGCCCAACACTTCGGATGCCCTGATTTATTTTACGATACTTTCTTGCTGTTGCTTTTGATGGTCCTGTTTGTGATTCTGCAAATAGTACCTAAGTAATCAATATTCTGCCTGGGTGGACATTTTATTTATCTACAGAGCCACCGTATGAATTTAGTTGGTTTACTGGAGGTCAAACACTTTTCATCTTCCCTATGAGTCAAAGAAAATTGAAAGATTTAAAGTCTCTTTGAATTCCTTTGATTAACTGAGGGAAAATATCTCACTTTTTTTTCCCCCCAACCTCAGAAGCAGAATTGTCTTCACTATAAAACTACCTCATTTTGACACATTGATGTCTGCATAAGGGGTAACATCAAGTGTTGGGCATAAACTGGAAGATGAAGGAAGTTGTAGAAGAGTTATGAATGATGCCGTTATCAATTATCATCCATACACACACACCTCTTTTAGGTCAGATTTAAAAAAAAAAAAAAAAAAAAAAAAANAATCAATAAGAACTGTACAATTAGCTGCGGGGAACCAGGGCTGGGATCTAGGCATTTGTGAATCCCACCCTTGTGGCCCAAAGCACCCACACTCTATCAGCAAGTGGTACCCCAATGTCATGTACTTACATCCATACCATCCCCTCAGTTGGACCAAATTCAGACTGCACGAGTGCATGTAAGGCCACTACTTTCATCACACTGTTTTAAAAAGCAAGAAGAAGCCTGTTGTATTTCACATGTGTGGAGGAAAGGAGAAGCTGAAGACCAGATTTCAGCTCCTTCGCACCTCCCTTATGCAACTCGGCAGTGCCCCAGCCTGCAGGGCTGACAGAGGCAGAGAAACCCAATGACTAAACCAACAGAATAATGAAAACAACATCCTGGATCTCTCTCATGTGCTTTTTCTGCTGGCTTCTACAGTTATTTTTTCTATTTTGTAAGGTTTTAGAGCCAATTTTTTAAGGTTGCTTAAATGATCCAAGCCTTTTCACATAAAAGTTGCACCATTTTAAATAAAAACTTGAGTTAAAACCCATTTAGTTAAATAGGGAAATCCCTATACAAACACAGTTATACCAGTTTTGGTGACTTGCTCCTCATTATTGCATTTGATCTGGAGCTGGTTTGATTAATTAAAATAAGGCTCTCTTTCAATACACTGTGACTTGCATTCATTTAACTAAATTAACGTGAAAAGCTGGGTCAGGTTAAGCAACTGCAGATTCTTCATGTTGACAGGGCTGAAAAGTGATTCTCAGTGTGATTTAGACACTACTGCCCAGGATCACAGAAAATTCAAATACACTTAGTTTAATCAGTTTATACTTTATGCAAGTGATATCTGACTTCTTCTAGTACAAACTAGTACAAGCATGGCCTAGGCAAAACACCCAACGTTTCCCCCAGATGGTTTTCACTGATTCAGACCTCAAATTATGAGAGTCCCAGGGATGCTGGAAGTGAAGGGACAGCAAGAGCTGCTGGGGTACCACCCCCTACACTAGGGCAGATTCAAGTAGAATGTGCCGCATTGGGCAGGAAAATCAAAGAAATCCTTTGTATTGCAATGCCAAATCCCAAATTTGGAATGAGGAGATGGCGAGCTGTCTCACCTCCCACCTAGCTCTCACCCTATCAGCCCCAGCTGCTGCCTGGTCCCCATTCCCTCACCGCTCGCCTCCGGTCATCTCAGACAAGAAAGTCTGTTATCCCTCCTCAGCTGTCTCCCTCATGGACTAAACAAACTCTTTTCTAGCCACAGTTTCTGATAAGGAATTATTTTTAGAAAGCTTGAATTATTTTTTGTTGCTTTTTCCTCCAGTGTCCTTTCTCCCCTCCTTCCTGATGTGCAGCAAAACTGGGCGCATCTTTACCTCTAAATCACTGCAGCGCTTGGACCATTATTCACTGCTCTTTGTAAACAGTCTTTCAGTTTTAATACATCTACCCCATTGCACAATTTTTTAGCCTGTATCTTCTCTTCTGGTTTCTGGGAATGACAATGACAACATCAAAAGTCCTGTGAAGATAAAGACAGATCAACACATACTGCAGCTCTATCCTAGAAATAAATTAGATTGGCTTGGTATTATTTGTTCTCAGAAATCTGTTTAGCAACCCATGTTCCTGTAGACATCTATATATTGCTCAATAAGGCTTTCCAGTAACGTACTGGTACTGATGGGAGAGAAAGGAGGAATAAAAGGGAATAGAGAGAGAAAGAAGAAATAAAGAGGAAACAAAAGTCATGCAGGTAAACCAGTGGAGCCAGGACCTAAAGGCTGAGGAAACTGTGGTGGACAATCCTCCATGGTTCCCTGTGTGGTTCCAATGATATTCTTTGCTTTTATGCACCTTGGGCATATTTTTCTAGAGCACTGACATGCATTTTAACCTTTGGCTTCATCAGGCAGGTGGGTGCATGCACATCCCTGAAACACCATCCCGTGGTGCTCCACCTTTGGGCTCATTTCTACTCTCCGATCGTTCGAACTTTCTCATGTTTCATTGGGGTTGCTAAATATTTACATGAGGCAGCAGTGATTTTGGCTGTGGTTAACAGGGAGTTACGCCTTTGCAGCATCTGTCAGGGTGTTTGTTTTTGTTCCTGCACTGCTGGCTGAACGAGCACTCACACTGCCTCCTGTGCCAGTGAAGAACCAACCCTTTCCTCACGGCCATCGCAAACAGTTTTTATAACAAATAACACCTAAGAAAACAAGGATGTTGAGTCCTCAATGGGTTTCCCCTCAGTGGGGAAGTAAAATCAGCTCTTGGCTTTCATGTCTCTGTTGCCACACTGCCTGACCCTGCAGCCTGTGCAAACATCTCTGGTTCACTTAACGGTGATGGAGGGGGGTCTCGCTGGAGCACAGGAGTTGTAGATATGAAATCCATTTGTCAACTCCATAGAGGTAACAGGAGGTTGCCACAAGGACATGATAAAAGCATCCAAAATAGGTGTAACAAGCTGGCAGAGAGCAGAAAGGGAGGCCAGTGCAGCCGGGAGGGACAGTCACGGCCGTGCAGGATGTGGCCCCCAGCTCTCCGTGGATGGCACTGCTTCACAGGGCTTTTTATGCCCTTAGAAAACTTCAGTGAATGAGTTTCCATTTCCAACCAACTGCCAGGTAATAACAATTTGTTTACTACCAACCATCTGACACAGAGGTGCTTGGCAGCGCCATACAGGAATACCAGGGCTTCTCCTTCTGTCAGACGCCAAGCGAAAAAGAGGCGATCTGCCTCAATCCAATTTGGCCACAAAAATGCTTGTGAGGCATTCACAGCAGCCCTGGCCTGCCAGCAATTTGGCTCCAAAGACCTTCAGCAGTGTTTCTGGCCACCTGATTGTCTGCAACCAGGATAAGATGACTGGCCAGCAGTCAAGGAGAGGAAAAAGCTAGAGAGGACTGAAGTAGCTCGTGGGTGGTGATGAGTCTCGTCTCAGCGAGCCGAAGAAGGTGACCTTCATCTTAGGAGCCTCAATGATGTTATGACAATGTTTGGGGTGGTTTTTTTGAGTGATGATCCTTTTTGCCATGTTGAAATAGTCTTCCACTGAACCCTTAAAAAAACATCTCCTGGTGAGCTGGCTCACGGCTCCATGAATCATCAGACATTCAATCAATCATCAACTTTTGTTTTTTGTAAAGTCGCTATTGATGTTGTATGTTATTAGTTTCTTGGCACCTCGTACTAGGCTTTCATCAAGGCAAAACGCTGATGCAATTAGCAAAGGATATCAATTTATGCAGCATTTCACATTATCCCTCAAAGCTTCATTAGCCTCAGCAGCTAAGGCACTGGAGAGGAAATTTGGGGAAGTGCTCTGTTACCTTCTGCAGCTCAGCCCATCTGCGCTGTTGCAGCTCTCCGGCATTCCCTGCCCTTCAGAGCTGGGAAAGAGAGAGCTGGCAGCCCAGGGAGAGGGCAACAACTGCCTCCATCCACCTCGCTCCAGCCTGGAGACCAACTCACACGTCCCACATGGGTCGAAACAATTGTGTGGGGCTGGGCATGTTTCAACAGCCAGAGTCAGGGAAGCCAGGGGCATTATTTGCAAGGAAAAAAATAGAAATAAAACTCAGGCTTCCTGTCCTAGGGACAGCCTGGAGCTTCTGACGGTGAGTGATGCTCTGCCACCGTGGCGGCGTGCCCTGACCGACTCGTGCTTCTCCTCTTGTTCCCTACAAGCACTCCTGAGGTCAACAAGGCGTAATTGCCCCATTATTTCACAGAAAAGCCACCAACGTCAGCAGGAAACTGCTGCTGGTGGGATGGAAACCTCACGACAATAAACATTTGCTGGAAAGGTAATTTGGTCTTTACAACTCCGAACACAACCATCTCTTTATACCTGTTTCACTGCATTTACTAGCAAATATTTGGTCTCCAGGTTTTTTGGTGTAGATTTTTTTTTTTCTTTCAGCTGAATAAGTTTTATTATGTTGATCCACATTGTCGTCTACCTCCCTGCAATTCTGAATACAAGCCTTGCCCTTGACTGCACAACACAATGAAAGCCTTCAGGTCACAGCTTTTAGAACACTTGATATTGTTTTTTCTTTCTGGAGAGAATAAATAATGTTCATGTCTCTGTTAGCGTAGAGGAAAAAATGAAAAGAAAAAGGCTATCAGAGGCATGTCAAACAGACTGGTATTAGGCTCGGATGATTCTAAACCCGTTGATTATTTTGCACAGCTCAATTCAAAAATTAGCCCATCTCCCAATTAGCTGGATAATTAAAGTGCATCATCAGATTTCTAGTTGCATGCCATAGAAAGATTTACTGGGGCAGCCATGGCCAGATGAAACAATATTTTCCTTGTCTGTGCCCATCACAGCTGGAGCTGCCTTGTACAAAGCACAGGTACAGATGCTGTGCCCGGAGGAGAAGGTTTGGGACTGGGGGGACACAACAGCTCAGGGGACCCCTCAGGCTGTTGCTCACATCAGAGTGGGCTCCCTCTCCGGACACCTTCACATCAGGAGAGGTGGGTATGTTTCAGTCACATACAGCCAGACTAAAAGGAACTGATGCCACTGCCAGCAGGACACGTTACAACATTTAGTGATCTGTAGCAATCTTGAGTATCTATGGATTTATAGAAAACCACAAAAAGTGACAGAATTTAAGTGACTGGTTCATGTTCAGTACAAATGCAGCACTGGAGTGTATGAGAGACACTTGGCTGAACACAGTCTTACAGAAACCCAATCCCAAGGACCGCCAGCAGGTCCCCTCCCTTGCAGGAACCCTGAGCAGCATGGACTTGTCTGAGGCTGGTGAATGCATGCCTTTGAGGAGGTGTCATCTCGTCTCCTGGAGCCAACAAAAGCAAAAAGACCATGGTACATGCATTCCTAAGCAGAGATGTCTGATATGTCCCACTAAAACAATAACTACATTCTAAGGCAAATCTTACCTCCTATCATGTATTCTCTTTCACATCCTTTCACCTAGTTTTAGATCTTCTTGCAATTTCACAAGAGATCAAAAAAAACACCCCCAAACTATAAAATGCAATTAATTGTGCTATTTTACTTGTCTACAATGGCATAAGTTATTGTCTTTTTAAAATTTTTTGGCAGCTTAGAAAACAGCAGGAATTAGCAGAGGGTTTGGGTTCTGTGGTGTTTCTTTTTTAAGTGAACTGCTCCATTTAACTGACTGCATTATCCAGCTTTCTTCTGGCTTCCCGTGTGAGAACGCCAGCAAGCCCAACTGCTAAAAGAACAGTGTTACTGCTGGAGGTGAGAACACCCTGGTGGTAGGAACATTAGCATGGGGACTTTAAAGAAGTGCACCCAGTTCCAGCTCTCATGGCAGGTGTGTGATGTGCTCGGGTACATCTCGTACAGCCAAGCATTTGGAAGCCATCACAGGCCTGAGGATGCAGATCAGCATCCCTTGGGACCCAGGAGAAGGAGCTCGGAACTTGCCTCTCCGAGGCACTGAACTGCAGGTTCCCAAGTCTCGTTAGTGTGTTTCAAAATACTGGCATGCACAGACCTTTAAATTAATTGGCTCTCAAATTTAATTAGAAGACCACTTTAGAAGATGAGGTAGAAAGAGCCCAGTGTGCCCCAGTGCACACCACAAAGCCTTAATGTCTGTGGCAAGGTCTGATCATTCCTTCAGCTGCCTGGGATTTGAAGACCTGGAAAGAAAAATCCCACTCTCAGGACCTTGAAGGGGAAACTCTGGAGCAGCTATTCACTTTTCTGAATCTCACAGCCAGGACAGGGGACACAGCTTGGCTCTGCCAGGACTTCAGGAGCTTTCCTATTTCTGGTTTTTCTAAGTAGGTGTTTCAGCAGTGACTACTGGCACCAAAATTTTACACCTGATTCACCCTCCTGATCCAGCTGAGGGTCTCTCTATGAGAAAAAGCTAAAAGAAGATAACTTTGCTGTGAAATCCAAGAAACTTCCTCAAACTAGTGGCTAGGCTGGCTTTGCAGGAATTACTATGTCTGATGAGACCACCTGGGTGCCATCTTCAGCTCTCCCTTCCCTTCACACCCTGTCCATTCAATCCACAACAGGATTCTGTACATCCAGACGCAGAAAGGCTAAGCTTCTCCTGTTGCCATCTGAGGAGCTGCTTCAGGAAGAGCCCACATCATTCATCAGCACACAGATGGCCAACCATCCATCGTTGACTACCATATGGCCATTTTTACAGGCATCCATCACTTTTGGCCAGCCACAATGTTGCCGTGTTGAAGGCAAGTGGTATTTCTGCAGGAGGAAGAGGATACCAGGCTCTGAAAGGATGCATTCGTGCTGTAAATTCCACCCTTTCTGCCTTTTCAGCTGTATTTTGATGACAGATGGCAGATTGTGACACAACAGTAGCATCTCCTGCTTAACTGCAGAACAACTTGCCCTTCTGGCTGCATAAACTCCATCATCACACAAGCCCCCAGTGGCAGCTGCTGCAAAATCATGGAATATTAAGACTATTTCCCTGAATCTCTGCAGATCTGACAAAACTTTTGTTTCTGGATAAGATTTGAAAGCATAAAAGTCAGTTATCTAATTAAGCAGCCCAGCCAGGCAATCTCCTAGATAAAGAAGCAGCAAAAGAAGTTTCAAGGTGTAAAACTGAATCTGTCCAGGTGAAGTTAAGAGAGGGGTGTAAGGGCTCCAGAGACAGAGATGCACTGTGATTAATGATCTCTGGTGGGAGTCTCTACACCAAATACAGCCTGAGGGGTATTATGGGCCCAAAGGAAAGGATTAGATGAGGAGAGAGCTGCCTCCAGCTTAACCTTAGTGTCAGTAAGCTGAAGCAGTTTCTCTCATTTCTGTATGTTTTCTTTGTTACTGTTTTTTTTTTTTTAATTCATATCTACATTGTCTATTTAGACAAACAAACGAAGAGTCAAGTCCTACCGAGGAGGTGATGGGCTTCAGACCTTTTCTGCTTCCCTGGTGAACACTAGATGACCACAAGATAAGAAGCTGCTGCTGTTGGGGCTTGGCTTCCTCCTTTTAAAATGCTTTTTCGACAATAAACACAAGGAGCCCTGGCAAGGCTCTGGACAGCCAGCTACACACACATAAAACTGCAGTGGTTCTCATGCCTGGGAAGATTTCACAATTTCTTCTGAATGGTGCATGAAATACGATTTCATTTGCAACTTCAAGCCCTGTGTTAATTTTTTTTTCCCCCTTGGCCTTTGTTGTTTGCAGGGATTGAGATTTTAATCAGAACATCCTGTGAATCCCATTCTAAGTATTTCTGGCAGTAAGCATTTACTTAGAATGAGAATATGGGTTTCCTCAGCTGGGTGAGCTCAGCTGAAGGAGGGGAGGCTCTGTGACTGCAGGGAGGCTGAATGGTTGGCACTTCTCACTTGCCTTAGCCCAGAAAGAAAATTTGCAGAGTTAATTTCTGTTCAAACTAATTAAGGCTTTAAGTTGGGACAGCGTGTTCAGCACACCTGGTTGCAAACCACCTCCATGGTTCATTCAGATTGGTTCTTGCTGGTTTTATCACCGGCTTTATGATCACAGAGTGCACAAAACTAATTTTTTATATTTTTTTTTTTCCAAAAGCAGAAGAAGTCCAGACTTGCTCATCACAAACAAGTACCTATAGTCCCATGCAGACAGAATTACTTGCTGCAGGTCTGGCACCGTAATATCAGCAACTGGACTCACATCCAGTCCCCAAAATGTATCATAGAATGGTTAGAGTTGGAAGGGGCCTTAAAGATCATTGAGTTCCAACACCCCTGTCACAGGCAGGGACACCTCCCACCAGACCAAGTTGCTCAGATCCCCATCCAGCCTGGCCTTGGAACACCTCCAGGGATGGAACAGCCACAACTTCTTTGGGAAACCTGTTCCAGTGCCTCACCACCCTCACAGGAATTTCTTTCTAGTATCTAATCTAAATCTCCGCTCTTTCAATTTAAAACCATTATCCCTTGTCCTGTCACTACAGTCCTTGATAAATATCGAGTTCCTTCCCAACATGAGGGCAATTATGTTGTTTTTATAAGAACACCACAACCCTTCTACAAAATGCATGACCTCAAAGCTGCCAAGTCAAAGACCTTCCCCTGCTTTCTAGAGCTGTAAGTCTAGAGCTGTAAGATTCTCTCACCAGCAAGAAGAACCAGTCTGATCAGGGGGCTGGGTGCAGATCAGTAATACCAAGTTATGCCTTCGTTTTCCATCCGCCCATGTGGGTCATGCTCACCAGACCAAGGCCATTCCTGGCTCCTTGGAAAGGTATTAGGTTTCATGGGAGACATCCTGCAGCTAACTCTGGATTTACTCTGCCTGGTATTCAAGACGCCTTATTAGCTCCCTCCTGCTGGCTCCCCAGAACACACCAGGACACGTTACCATCATTTTTACCTCTATCATTCAGAGAAGGGAACCACTTCTGTTCTTCTTGGCAGCACATGTCAAGGTGACACATTCCCAAAACACTGGTCTCCCCAAATGCAGCTCAGCCATGGAAATCCCTGCTTTTCTTTCTATTCCCAGCTGGGTAACCTCCACTCCAGCCTGATTTACCTCTTATCTACAAATACAAGAGAAAAACAACTATATCACCTGCTTGTCTCCCTGTTAAATCTTACAACCATTAGATTATCAGTTAAAGACATCATAGCTAAACTTTTGTGGTGGGTAAAACTAGCATGTTTTTTGGGATCCTTGGGATTATTTCTTTTCAGCGCGTTGCACCTTTCCTCATAGCCCAAAGCACCTCTGTACGTGAGAGGATTTGTTGCTAGAATTCAGGTGTAAATATTTAGCAAAGTGTGGTAAATTGTCTAGTTAACATGCCAGCAGAGAGCTGCTGCCTCTGATTGCTGTCTAAACAGAGTTACTGAAGCGGTCACAGCTGAGTAGCAGCAGAACATTTTGCTGTCTGAAGGGGAATTTTTCCCAATGAGTGTTGGCCAACAAGGTCCTACACCCAGCTCCCTGCGAGTACCAACACCGAGGTGCCAGCAACATGTTGTTGTGCCCCAGCAACATCTATTTTTCTCTGTTTACCTTTGGTCCCAAGTCATACTGCAGTCTCTGAATAAATCAGATCAGAGAGCAAGAGGAGCTTTGGCTGGTTTACGTTGGGAGTGGGTAGAAAGCTGCTCGTGGGAAAAATTAGCAACCAGCTCCGCTGCCTAAAGGGCTTGTCAGCCTTGACAAGCGGAGAGCAAACAGCTCGATGGCATGGAGGGGTCACAGGAAAGCAAACTGCTGTCGCTACTGCTTCCCCAAAGATACCAGCGATATTTGGCAACGAGAGATTTCTGTGATGCTGAAACAGCTTGTGTGACAACCCCTGGGAAATCCCAGTTCATTAGCATAAAAATTAAGACACTTGACTTAAATGTTCCAGTACTGAAAACTTAATTAATGCACCAGGAATTTGTTACATTTAGAAACATCCACTAAGAACCATGAACAACTCAGGTTACAAACAGGACTTCAAAAGACATAAGAAACCAAGCCTGAAGAGCTTTCATTTCTCTATGGAGACATTTGCTTTATCTCCAGGGGCTCCTGCAATAGCAGCGTATGTTGGACGCTGCTCCCAGCCCTCCTGGTGCAGATGCCCAGGGACCCCGCAGGCATTGCTGGTGTTCTGGCAGCCTCCCTGCTAAGGTGTACATGTGCCAGTGGCGTTCTGATGGACATGGTCTAACTGCCCTGTCCCCATCCCGATAGGAGAGCCAACAGTTACCCTCATCCCCAGTGACTCTGCTCCTAGCGATAAAATACACCCAGGAGCTGCCAGATGGATGCAGCTGTAGCACAGCTCTGATGTGTGAGTGTTGTCCCGCTTGAGCAAACAGTAGTAATGTTGCTCTGGGAAGAAAAAGACCTGTGGAGGTATATCACACAGTCAGGTAGGACTTTGCCAAGTACCTCACAGCTGCCATGAACCACAGCAGAGCCAGGATCAGTCTTACAGTGGCTGTCCCATCCCATTAGCCATAGCAATACTGTTTCCATCATTGTGGATGTATTACTGCACACCAAATAGCAAAAGCATGAGGACTTTTCAAGACTAGCCCAGATCAAGACCAAGCAGAGGCTCAGGAGAGCCAGATTCCACGGTGACCCCAGGAATAGAATCATAGAATGGTTCAAGTTGGAAGGGACCTTCAAGATCATCGAGTTCCAAACCCCCTGCCCTGGGCAGGGACACCTTCCACCAGAGCAGGTTGCTCCAAGCCCCATCCAGCCTTACCTTGAACACCTCAAGGGATGGGGCATCCACAACTTCTCTGGGCAACCTATCCCAGGGTCTCACCCCCCTAATTTCTTCCCAATATCTAATCTAAATATCCCCTCTTCTAATTTAAAACTGTTACCCCTTGTCCTATTGCTACACTTCCTCACAAGCAGTCCTCTCCAGCTCTCCTGTAGGAGACCATCAGACCTCAACAAAGGACCAACCACAGACAAATGCTGCTCCATCAGCCCCATTTCTTTCCTCACACCTTGCTAGAATAGAGCGTCCTCTTGAGCTGACCAAGTACTATTGAGGAAGAGGAGAAAACCAAAAGCAATGCCTGCTTTCAGTGGACACCGGGAGGTTGTGCAAATGTTTACATGGAAGATGCCTTCCAGAGGCATCTGGCACTTCTAAGCCATTTTTCTCAAAGTGGTCAGACTGAATATTTTCTGCAGGCACTGGGTATGTTTATTGCAGGAAGATGCACAAAAGGTCACAAGAGCTGCCCCTCAGCTTACACAGTCAGGAAAGACCCCTATAATCCTTTCCTTGTAGGCAGAAAAACTCACTTCTTAAATCATTAATCCCTTAAAAGACAGACAGCGGGGTGCAGACACTGCATATCCCAGCTGAAAGTCTCAGATAACTTCAGGGTGAAAGTCCACACTTCCTCCCTTCCTCACAGAGAATATCTCCGTTGCTTAGCAATGCTTTCAAGATACTTCAAAACAAACATACAAGTGAACAAGCAAACCCATAGTATTCACTCCAAGCAGCCCCCTGCTCCTTGGCACAGCACTCCCCACTGCTGCACTGGCGAGGACACCACCTCTCCCCAACCAGGAGCTCCCTTTATCCCCGTTGCACAAAGCCAGTTTGTTAGATTTTTAGCTTTAAGCTCCACCTGGTAGATGGCACATCCATCACATCGCCCTCCTTGGTGTTTAGGTCCCCTTTGCTGCCTGATGCTCCAATCCAGGGGACACCACTGGAGGCGGGCTGCCGTGCTGCTACCCCTTGGACACAGACATCCATTACTGCACACACGCCTCTGTCACCACGTCCCATTTGCTTCTCCGTGCCGTATGTTAAACCAGTAGGCTGGGCAGAATCATTTATCTTCTTGGGTTTAATATCTCTTCTTTTTTATTATTACTACAAGCCTTTTCCTGTCCTTGAGAACATGTGAAAAATGTGAAGGGAGCAATGGCACGGCCCGAAGTCATGTCTCTGGGTCACTGCTGGTGAGCAGGTGGGTGTTGGGTATATTTTTGTATTTTGTTTTTTCTAAGATCACTGCTTTCCAGACTAAGACAACACATTTCCAATCACAGTGGTAATGCGTGGGGTGAAGGGATATATTACTGCTTGAACATGCAATTCAAATGAGACTGAGAAACAGCCAACTCCCAACGTGAACTTTTAACACAATTCTTCATGATAAAACATTTTCCCAAAAATGCTATGTTTTCAAGCCTCTTGTTCCCTTAATTCATCTATGCCAAGCATACAACATGATTACATTGCTGTACATACATTAAAACACAATAATTGTATCATGTTTGCTCCATTTTTCCCCATTCATCTTTTTAATTAAATTAGCCCTTTAGGATTTTGTCCTTCAGGCAGTGAATTGAGTTTGTTTGAGAAATAAAAGGCATTAAGATGCTTTCTGAGATATGCAGAAGCCGTAACAGTGATTTCTAACCCTTTTTTTTTTTTCTGAAAAGGTAGGATTCGCCTGCACAGCAGGGGAATAAATCACCCTGGGGCCGTTCTCAGATGCACATCATCTTCTTGTTTGCTTTGTTCCTGGTGTCATACACACATCAGAGATTTCCACATGCGCGAGTGGATTGGTGTCAGCGCTTGCTGCTGACAGTGCATGCCCACAGGAAACCCGGGACAGACACGCCGCCTACTTTCACAGATTGCTGCTGTGGAAATTACTATGGCTAAAGGGTAATAATTTTTTTTTCCATTATGAAACAAAGTACAGCGTGATATTTTTTCCCCCCCAAAGAAAGCAAGCACTACCAGACCTGTGCAGACTTAGTGTTGGAGCGCTGATGTGTATTGTCCCACCGCCAACACCTCCTCCTCACTTCCAGGGACACGAAAACAAGAGACCAGGTTCTCCCATCGCCACCCAAAGCCA
>VXBW01006202.1:1841468-1879676 GCA_013400375.1 Thinocorus orbignyianus
CCCCCCCCCCATCCTTGCTGCAGCCCCTCGTGGGGGAAAAGGTCACCTCATCCTAGGGTCACATGGGATGGGGTGCTAGAAAATTCAAGTAACATAAGTAAGGTTCCAAAGTCATTAATTTGTCATAATTCACAGTCTCTTAAACAACACGTTTTAAAGTCAGGTGTTGAAAGGGGTGGTGGAGGAGGCGTGGAAGACAACAGGTAGGTTAACGTGACCTGAGCATGACGTGCCAACAGGGCTGAACCCACTCGAGCCTATTTCCTGGGCATCACCATGCTTCCTCCCATCTTGCTTTCTTTAGATCTGTCATTCTCACAACCCTTAGCCTTTGCTTCATCTTTCACCTCTTATTTTGAAGTTTAAAACATTCCCTTTTATATCACAAGGGCAAAGTCCCAAATCCAGAGGGGCTGGGTGAAAACATGGCTGGGATGTGAAGGCATAGGAAGAAAAATAGCCTAATTAAGAGGTCACTTCTGAAAGTTTCTGTAGATAGAGCTACACCTTCCGCACCTCCTAGAGCTCTCCCTGTTTACCAGGCTTGTGACAAAGGCAGAGCTTGCCCCACTAGGATTTGAGAATCATCCTTTGACCACTGCACCATCCTTTCTTTTCTCATTCATAGCAGTTGGCAAGATACCAAATTCTTAGCTGACAGGATAGCTTTCCAGCTTGTTCAGTGCTCTTTCCAAAGCTAAAGGCAACAAGATGAACTAGGATATAAACTTGGATTGTTCAACATATTCCAGGCATTAAACCTGTGGAGACTGCTTGTATCATCATAATTACTTTCATACAGGTTGTTAAAGCCAGATTCATTAGCTTAGGTTATAATGACCTACACAACATGCTTAAAACCCATTTACCCGATCAAAGATATTTAAAACTCTTCTTTTATAAGATGTCAGTAATTCTTGATTTATGATTTGGTCATGCTTTAAAAATAAAAACAATTACCTCTCTTGCTATAGTAAAAGCCCACTGCCTCAAGGTTGCCACAATACATCTGTAATTGAACAACAACAGCTCTAATCTTCAGCTTGGATGACAAAAGCATCAGCTATTGAAATACTGCCCACGACGGTGTCTGCATTCCAGGGAGCACTACCTCAGCTGACAAGTTCCAGCAGGAGCGATTGCACCTCAGGACCCAATGCACTGGGTGTTTCCTGGCAGCAGCAATACTTTCCATTTATGTATCCTAACACTTTTAAGAAAAAAAAACAAAACCCAACACCCTCCTGCTAATTTCGTTGCAAGAAACAAGATCTTTTACTTGAAGACTTTTCCTTTGAAGCCTGCATGAATTTTATTTCAAAGGAATTTTCTTTGGGTGTTCCTAGAAATATGATGACTGCATGACGCACAACACACTTGGGTGTTGCATCACATCGGGAATCCAGCTGGCTTCCAAAACACAGCCAGAAAAAGGCTAAACCAGGCAATGTTTTGTCCCAGGAAGGATCCCAGAACCAGTCTCTTTAGGAAAAATTACCAAACTCATAGATTTAGGCCAACCTTGCTGTAAATATTATTGGTGCACAGATGGGTGCTGATGGCCCGATGTGGACTCTCCGATTCAAACAAATGAAATGTGACCCATTCTAGGTTTATCTGGGCAATGCTGTGCCCAGACTAGTTATTTCACAGCAAACCCTGTGTATTTTGACATCACTGAGGTCTAAAAGTTCCCTGGAAGTATCCTCTTGG
The DNA here is from genome assembly GCA_013400375.1 of Thinocorus orbignyianus. NCBI lineage: Eukaryota > Metazoa > Chordata > Aves > Ciconiiformes > Thinocoridae > Thinocorus > Thinocorus orbignyianus. The sequence goes on from VXBW01006202.1 coordinate 1,843,182, forward strand.
TACAAAGAATACACATGAAAATCATAGCAATTTTTCTTACACAACTATAAACAAAAAAAAACCCTCATGCACCAGGGCATGCAATCATAGGAACATGGAAGTTATTCCCTCTCTTCTCAGGACAGCAGGGACTCAAACTTGCTAAATCTGAGATTCTCTAATATTCATGTATATCTTAATAGTAAGAAGTCATTTTAACAGGCACATAGTCAAATTTTAAATACATTAGTTGAGAAATAACTAATCCCTGTCCCCACACAGGTCCATAACCCTCAGTGACCCAGAGCTCCCCACTCTCCCACACCTCCAGTTTCATCCAACCCAAAACTTGCTGTCAGAGCTCCCATTTGGAAACTCTTTAAACTGTCATAGGCCTTTTCCTTACCTCCAGCCACACAGACAGTCCCACACTCCAACACTTCTTGAAATGCAGAGATGGTCCTTCAGCCTGTGGCCACCAAAACTTGCCCACAGTAGCTTTCTGCCATGGCCAGCAGGTGACATAACCACAGACACACCCAATATTCCACCTCTCTTCCTCAGCTTGCAGTGCTAAAAGCATGTATTAGAAGATATGTTTGTCATCAGGGGTCCCGTAAAAAGGGTAAATGGATCCAGAATTTAAAAAAAAAAAAGTTATAAAACCAAATTACTTTATATCTCACCTTTTATCTCACCAAAGCCACACATCTTAAAATCAGTTTTTCATGTGAAGTAAGAACAGATGTCAGCCAGAATAATAAAGGCAAAGCAGGAGAACAGGAGCCCCAGGACACCAGCTAGGGATTTGCTTGGTAAAAAAGCATCCAAATGCATTTACTTCTTGGTCACAACCTGCATTCCAGAAGGTGGATCAGAGGGATATGTATAAAACCTACTCTTTAATCATGATTTCTGCAGCATATAACCTCTTTTAAACTATACATGTGGGGTTTTTTTAATGTATGCACACTTGTAGAGCGGGGCATTAAGTGACATTTTAAAGTATTATTTGTTAGCCCTTTTCTAGCACTACAGCCAATTTTTTCTCAGATGCTTTTCTTCGTGCCATATGCTTTGTGTTAGCATTGTCTTCGAAAACAGACTCAAATGATGGTGGTTCATTTTGGGTTTTTCCATACATTGCTTTGCTGTGCTAGAACTAAACATCCTCTCTTGCCACTCCTAAAATAGCTTTGTATTAAATCAGTCTTTTTAGTAACTAAAGGAGCATAACACCCAGGCTTTGGTCCCTGAGAGCCCAAGCTACCACCGGTGTTGGAATTCACATGGGCACATTGGTCAAAAACACCCACAACTTATCCTGCAATTCTCCCGATCTCAGTCTGAATTATTTGCGATGCAAGCCATTAGGAAAAGAAATTTACCTCTAATACTACAGCCCATTAAATGACATATAATTCAGTAATGTGTTACAACAGAATTATCTTTAAAATACAAAGATCCCTGTAGGAACAAAACAATAACAATCTTTGATACCACAATTATCTGAGACTTTCTAAAATATCTTTGTACTTAGGTGAAGAGATGCAAAATGACTATTTAGAACACAAATTTCCTGGGAAATGAAAGTTTAAAAAGAAAAATCAAATCAAATCTTCTGTGTAGATCCTAGTTTAATAGGTCTGCAACACACAAGACAACATTATAAGAGTGAAGGGGAGAAAAAAAAAGTTACATTTCATAACCACAGCCAAATAACAAAGCAACAATTAAAGATTGTTATGAACATTGCTACACAAAACAGCTATCTGGCTGCTAAGAGCAAATTTGATTGTATAATGTATAACACACCTGGGGCAAAATTCCAGCCCACCTAAGTTACACCTAAATTGGGTGTTAAACGAAAAACAACCGCCTCCGCCTCAGTCCAAGATGGAGATGGAGATAGGCTGACTGGCAGCAAGCTCCCTCACCTTGAAGGCAGCCAAAATTCAGAGCTTGCCACCCAGCACAGCCCTGACTCTGCACTTGCCTTTCCTTTCAAGCTCATGCACTGTCTTTGAGCCATTTGGGTCCATGTCCTGCCTGAAACAAGGCACCGACTGCCACTTTGCCCCCTTTCCTGGAGAAGGTCCCCAAAGTCACCTTCCTCCTCAGTGCTCTCCAACTGTGGGAACAAGGGCAGCCCAGGAAGGGAGGGACATAGCACCAGTCCCCAAAAGCACAAAGGGTTAGATGAGACAGAAGAATTATCACAACAATCCAGCTACTAAATATATTTTTTTATTATGCACTTTTGCTGACGAATAAAAAAAATAGGAAATAGATAGGAAGAAATGGACAGAGAGATAGAAATTGTCACAAATTTTCTGGGTGAAAAACACTTTTGGTCACACTTTCTGAAAGGGAAGCAAAAGTCTGTGAGCTTATATCAGTTGGTAAGCCTCAGAAGCTAAAGCAGTAACCATGACAAAGTTCCCAGGACAGGAGGTTTTCCACACTGGGCACAAATCAAAATGGTGGGGCAAGTCCACTGAACATCCCCTGAGCACTTCTAAGACCCTTGCATTGATGTAAAGATGCAGGAAGGAGACAGAAGAAATACTACGGATCCAAATTAAATGGTGGTTTTGCTCAGTTGACTGCAAGAGCCCACCATGTGAGTAGGACTGTGACAGAAGACTAGAAGTTGCTCAGGAAGGAAAGGAGAAAAGTGCATCTACATTTAAAGCCCTGATTGTAATGACTCTTAATTTTTCATGATCAAAAAAGCAAGCATATTGTCAGAGGAAGGCATAGGACCAAGCCAGGGTACCCAGGGGAAGAAGGCTTTCTTTCAAAATATCACAGCCTTTCAAAGCCTGAGGATGTGACAGGGAATGGGAAAGGAGAAATACAGGCAAGCTGCCCAACTGCTTGGCATTGGTGAAGGTTTCATGATACAGAACATAGGGACAACCAGCAGCAGGGACGGCACTTGATGTTCCTAGAATGAATTTAGGGAAGTGGAGCAACCAAAATTTATCAGAAGATAGATACTGGACTCCAGTAAAGCCAGCCTGAAGACTGGCTAATCTTAGAGGCGCAAACTCTCCCCAAAGCAGCAGAAGACACAGGAAAGTGTCAGGAGAAGAGGACAAAAATACGAGTTCTTCATAAGCCCAGAAGCAAGTAAAGAACTGTACAAAAAGCAGAACTGAGATCAGCATTTACTGATAATTAAAGAAGCACAGGTATATACAAGCAATGCACAGAATGACCAAGACAGTCATATCAAATTAGCAGCTGATAATATTATTTTTTCTAATACTGTAGGAAGGAGACTGTCTGTATCTTTGTGAAAGTCTTGATCTCAGTTCATTTTTCCCCCACCTAATTTACATTGCTTAGTCTAGCAAAGAGTACACGTTCTATACATCACAACTACACTTCACAAAATTTTGGGGGAAAGAAGGGTCAACTGTTTCTCAGCTCCAACAGCAACAGAATAAAAAAAAAAAAAAACCACCCCAACAAAAAACCACTACATTAGGCTGAAGCTGCAGTGAGAAGGATTTGCATTAGACACTTCTAAATCTCTCCAATGATAGTAACATCTGCAATTCCTTATAATGTTTAAGAAGGCTGTTAAATCATAAGGATTTTTTTGTTTTGTAAAACAGGTTATACATCTGTGTGTGCTGGTGGTGCCTTTTGACACAGGGAGGAACTATACAACTTCATGAGATACCTTACACAGAAGGCAGGATTCAAAAATATCAGGAAACCATTGAAATTCCTCAAAAGACACCCCATCTGGGGAAAGCTTTCTAGTTCTGTTTATCCACTGCTTTTCCTGAACATTACTCTTAACACAAACATTTACCTCTGTTTGTAAGGCAGCGTAAGTGTAACTTAACAAATACAGTACAATAAATAGCAGTGTCTTTAGAACAGAGTTTTTCCCCAGTTATCTCCTTGAGTAAGACAAACACCGATGGATACCTTAGAGATTCTTGCTTTCAGCTTCTGACGTTCTCAGCGCCTTTGGGACAGGCTCAGTACTCAGCATCTTACTAATGAAAAAGTCATAGAACCAGAGGGGAAAGTAGCAGAAGATGCAGAGGGGCAGGTAAGCCCCTTTGCCAGGGGTGTACAAGCCATGCGGTCTCTCAGCCAGCAAGGCGTGCAGGATAGTGCTCAGCACAGGGGACAGATCAGCGTCACAGTAGGTGGGCATGTGCAGGAGGTAGCTCTTCAGCCCCAGGAGGTAGTCTTCACCATAGTCTTGCCTTGTATCTGCTGGGAGGTTCTCCATCAGCTCCTTTTCTTGCTTATCCCACAGGTCGGATGTGCCTTGTATACCTGCAGAAGCAACATCACAGAATAGTAAGTGGGTTTGGGGCTGAATTAAAAAAATAATAATCATAACCTGTAACTAATAGCAAGTTGCTCTCCACCACCACCCTGATTCACAGTTGTTATGAACTGGGTCAGTGAAGAACAGGCAAAACAGATGGTTAGCTAAGAGTGCTCTTATCTGGAAGAGAAGGGAAGGCATGAAGCACAGGCTACATGAAAAGCACAGGTGTGTGCACCGTTTGGTTACCAGCTCTACCTAAAATGGTGCTCTTACAGCCAAGTTGGCATACATTTATTTATTTATCTATTTTCCTCCTTCTCCCTGCTGAGGGGAAAAGGCTACACTCATGAAGCAGAGGCAGGTAGCATGCAGAACTGGAGAGAACCTCTCTCAAAAAATGTAGATCTTAATTTCCATAACCAACGTGAAGAACGGGAGCAAAAAAACTCTGACTGTGAGAATCACTGAGGGCCTTGTTTGAGGATGCAGGGCCACAGGGAGAGAGGTGAGGCAGAAAGCACTACCCAAAATGTCAAATACCAACCTGTTCGGAAGCCTGACGGATGAATTGCGGCAACTTTAATTCCCCATTTGGAAAGCTCTTGCCTCATTACTCCAGAAAACATGGACAGAGCTGCTTTTGATGCACCATATGCAGCATACCTCGGTAGTGGAATGCCTCCTGCAGGAGCAATATAAACATGATAAAGCTCAACGGCGGCTCTTTCCAGCCTTTCTTTTTGTGATTTAGAAGGAAGATTATAGTGCAACCAAAATTATGCATCTCTCAGCGAGGTTAAAGACAAGTCAGTGATGGAGTTGTTTCTTTCTGGAGGTTAAAAAAAAGTGAAAGTTGTAAATTAGCAGTTGCTTGTAACAGTTATGCTGGGTAATACCTGATAAGACACCTTGTATGGCAGAAAAAATAAATTGTATTGCGATTAAGGGTAAAACCTGCTGAAAATTATGACTGTTGGTTTCAGAAACACAGATAATGTTTTAGTTCGTATAAATACTGAAGCAGTAGTTTAATGCCGCTGTTCTAGTCACTGTAACATGAATTTCAAGCTCCTACAACAAACCACAGTTACAACAGGGTAAATAATCTCAATTCTATCTTTAGAAAGCCAACTTATCTTCCAGTTCTTTCCAGTTAGTTTCAGAAAGACTAGAACAAGAGTGGGGAAAACCTCTGTGGACAAACCAAAGCTGGAATCATGCTGCCCAGGCAACAGGACTCTCTGAGACCCATCATGGAAGCAGACCCCCTGCCTGTAGATATACCTCGTCTTCTCCAGTCTCCACAAGGTCAGTGTTATCTCCACATAGAGTATCATCACCACATTTAGGGGTCATCACAACCACCACAGGCCGTGTTGACACAGCAGGGAGAAAGGAACAGAATGGGCAACCCTTCTGCTTGAGGCACACACACTGCACAGGCAGTCGGGCACATCCTTTAGTACAGCCTCCCTTTCACACATTACACATTTCTCTATGCATTTGAATCTTTTAAAAGAAAATACTTCTGACACAGGGGAAGCTATTTCTTGGGGTTTGTACCGCAACAACCAAGGTATCACAGGCGCTTTTCACACTGAGTCATCCCTTTGAAGGACTCAGGCCAATTATACGTTAATTATTCTTCTGTATGCATCTGAATAAGTTCGTGGCTCAATTGGTTTTAGCCAACTGAACCACATACTCTTTCCCTCCGAGGTCAGGCTAACCCAGCCCAGTTAAATTAGCTCTGCACAGGCAGGAATAGATTCAGCACAACAAGACCTTGCTAACCTTTCTGCTAATGTTTTACCAAAGGACCCTCAGACCCTGCGTTAAGAGGAAGCTATTTACCCAAACCAGCTTGTGTGTGAGAATGTCAGTGCAAACAGCTGTAGTTTAAGCAGGCTCATTACCAGCTCCTATAAGGGCAAATTATTTAGCATAGGGAAGCTCTGAGTTTATCCCTGCAAGGCAGCTTGGTGTGTCATGCCAAGAATTAAGACATCTGCCTCAAAACACCACTTGGGTGCTCAGAGAAACAAACAGAGGTCCGTCTTCTGTCTCTGTGCTTGCAAGGGCTGGTGGGCAGAGTGGCACCAGAAAAGATCTTGATAATTCAGTCCTGATTTCCTTAAGTGTCAGCAACGAACAACAAACACAGAGATGCAGATACAAAACACACTTGGGATTACGAAAAGAAAACAGCAGATACAGTGCCAAAGCTGGGCTGAGGCACATCCTTAGTGTAAGCCATGAACACGAGGTGATGCTTGCACAAGCCACCTCAGCAATACAGCAGTGGACACCAACTGCATAGAAACAAGGGTCCAAGACAACAAGACAAAAGGAAACTTGGAAAACAGAGGATATTGTAAATCCTTAAGGGGTCTTAAATCAAAATACTTTCCCGCATCATGACATCCTCCTTCCAGTAGGTCTCATTTTCAATGGAGCATTCTTGCTCCTTGGCTGTTGGCTGCCAGATACTGCATTACTTTGGATCCCACATCTTTGCATCTCAGCTGTCCTCCTAGGCTAGAAGTTTATGTTATAAAGATAGATACAGTGAGCACAGGACCCAATTTATGGGACAAAACTGGAAAGCGTATTATACGCAGCTAATAATTTTTTTTAAAGTTATTGATGAAAAAAAAATATCACTTTCCTAATAAATTAAGCTAAAATATTTTTAGAAAGATAGCCAAAATATTTTTAGAGAAATATAAACACACAGTCTCTTCAGGTCCCAGGTTATTAGCAGACCATGCTCTAGGACTGTGCACTCTGGAAAGGACCATAGAATGCAGCAAAAATAAAACTGCCTTCAGCTTCTGAAGGACTAAATGTTTCTCTTCGGCGGGTGTTTTGTTATTGTGCTTTCTCATTTAAACACTCAAGCCCTACAAGGGTGCAGGGGTAGGGCTGCCCAAGTGAAATATCAAGTATTTATTATAGACTGCTATAAATGGTAATTGTCATGAACATGCCCAAAATATATTTATGCATCAATTTTAACCCAAAGTATTAAAAAAAGGTCAAAATTTTTAACTGTAACCAGCCCAAATGAAAAAGAACGTCTCTCTGAAAAGGCAGACAGCTTTTTGGCATCTCCACAATGTGGTTCAATGACACACAAACTGAGATGGTCACAGACTTCTGCTGTGACACGTTATAAGAACATCTGTGACAGCATCCACCTTTCTGGAAGCTCACAAAGCTATCACTCATACTAACTATAACACAAGATCTGAATTTTACCGTCTTTTATAGAACAGCACATTTTTAGCATTATTGAAATTTTCTGCTTTAAGGGCTGGTTTCTGGGAACAGTCGCCCAAACAGAAGAAAAACCTGCACTTATTACCTAGATACCAGTTCCCTGGGTGTACTGACAAGCAAGAGTGACTGACCGACACTTTCCTCAGTGCTTTTGCCAAGGAAGTTAGTTGTTTTTTCCATCGTACCAGAAATTTATTAGTTCAGCTCACCTGCCATGCTGGACACGTTAACCAGCCTCCCCTGGGATTTCCGAAGCAACGGTAAGAATGTCTTGGACACCTCAACAGCCCCAAAAAAATTCACCTCCATGCACTGCCTGTAGGTGCTCATGGGGAGCAGCTCGCCGTCAGCGGGGAAGCCCAGGATGCCCGCGTTGTTCACGACTCCCCAGAGCCCTGGGAAAAGGAGAAGGCACAAGACAGCTATACAGCAAGAACTCAAGTCCATAAAGATTACACTGATGAGCTGGATGGTGTCTCCAGATCAAAGCAGAGATTATCTGCAGGTATGGATACACACTATCCCCTCCTTGAACAATCATCACCATTTTTCATACAACCCAGAATGCAGGAATCCACAAGATAAATACCTTGACTGCCCACAGACTGCAGCATGGAAACGACCTACATACATAATCCATGACACAGCCAACAGGTAAGAGATGCACCTTGTAAGCACCTACATTAGGCTGCCCATTATAATGTCAAAAAAGTCATACCTGTATTTTGCACCTTCTCTGAGACTTTCAAATAGGCTTCCTTGACTTGGGTGGCGTTGGTTATATCCAGCTGCAGGACTGACAGTCTCCGAGAACAGGTCTGTCTCAGTTCCTCAGCTCCAGGTCCATCCTTATTCAAAACCCCAGCAAACACAACAAAACCCAAGTCATCCAGGTATTTAGCTAGTGCATGGCCAATCCCAGTGTCGCTTCCTGAAAGCATCAAAAAGACATTTGAAAAGTAGATCTGTCCTAAACCATCAACTAAAGAAAATAATAATAATTGGAAATACGTGCAAATATAACCAAAAAGATGATGAAATAAAATCACTGAAATACACCCATTTATAGGAAGAAAGGTTCAGATCTGAAAGGTTGAGGAAATGGATCTTTCAATGTCCGACAAAGACTGATGGATCTTGGCCTCTTGTCTTACAGCTGATGGCATCAGCACATACTCTACCACTGACAGATTCTAAGACTTACTTCATACATATAGAAGAAATAAAACTGCAGATTGGATTTATACAAATATTCAGACAGAAACCTGATAACAAAAGTATCTATAGAAAAAAAAAAATACCCAAGAAAAAATACATGACTCAGATGGACCAAGCAATCACAGAGCACTGGAATTCAAAGAAATTATTGGGTTATATTTCTTAATTCCAAGATGTAGCATTGCTTCATTCCAACGTCTTCCATGCAGATCCTTCTGATAAATACCTTTTTGTCCCAGGCTGCCACCAAGCCAAAGGTGAGCAACCGTTTCTTTACCTGAAAAGGAGTTCAATGCTTTGAAACCCTAAGAACACTTCAAAACAGCATTTTTAAGCTAAGCCAATTAGCACCAGCTATTTAATTAATGCAAACTTGCATCAGAATCTTTCTTATCCTCTCTATTATGTTCTAAGCTTATTCCCAAACTTTGTATAAAGCAATGAGGTACTAAATGTAGGAAGCACTGGGGCTTTAATCCTGAAAGGTGAAAAGAATTAATCCGAGGTGACTTGAAGGAAACATATCCTAAATGCCTGCATTGAAAAGATGTTGAAAAGAACTACTCACACTCTACTTAATTCTTTTTTTAAAAAAGAAACACTTTTTTGGCATTTTTGAAGTCTGCATTTTGTTGAAGATGCACCAGAACACTACATACATCACAGCTTCTTGCAGCCCTGACCCAGAAAAGGACAGCAAACCTGCATTCTTGGAATTCCCTAAAGAGACATGAAGAAGCCTGCAAATATCCCAAAGACATGACAAATTACTGGGTTTCAGGGTGGAATGTCTCTCCTTCCTTTTTCTTTTTTTTTAGTGAAAAACCCTATTTTCTGGATCAAATCCTTCCCCTTACATTCTTCCCAGAAAGTACACAGCCACAGAGCTACCCATTGCTTAAGTTTTAGAGGGCAGCTTTAACCTGGGAAGGAGAAGAGTATTCAACAACTTTTATTTCCCAAGAAGGAAATAAAAAGCAGTGCTTGTCTGTACCTGCCACAGGGTTTGTCCCCAGCTTTATCAAAACAATTCCGATTGGGTTTCAGATCTATTACTGAGGTCCAGAGAAAACTCTTCAACTCATAGAATTCAAACAGTAGTTAGGTCTCTGTAGAGAAGAAATGAATTGCCTCCCACCACCTTGCTTCTACAGCAAAAATAACAATTTGTAAGTGATTAGAAGCTTTATTGTAAGAAAGGCAGTCACCACTGACAGTAACTGAGATTTCATCATCAAATCACACCAAGCATCAGAAACACTAAGTGACACATCAGGAATGAAAAGACCAAGTTAACTGGAGAAATTCATCCCATTGGACATAGAATAACTAAGGCAAAAAATCTGTAATTCCTACTACTTCCAGTCTTCAGAGTAATTTAATTTTTTAGGGAAAGCAGCTATTGGGTCTACCAAACTACACTAAAGAGTTTGCACGCCCAAGAGCTTCTGTTTAAAGACACTGAAGCACACACTCCCAGCAAGAGGATCAACAGAAATATTTCTCCAATAACTTCAAACTGCTCACATGCCCAGAGTTACTCATGTGGAAAAGCATTTTGACAACTGGGCACAGTTTTTTCCTTACTGTGGTAATCCTATGAACTGCTGGCTTAAATAATGCACAGCAGCACCCGTATGAGGGACACCCAAAGAGTAGACCAATATTTGACAAAACCCAGGGAGATAAGCACAGAGATGATTCCATCCTCTGGCCAAAGGCAAACATCCCATGAGTGACAGCAGCCCAGAGCACAGCAGCATTCCCCAACCCTGTAGGGATAAAAAGAGCATGGAAAGAAAAAAAAAAAAAAAGAAAAAAAGGAAAAAAAGAGAAAGAAAGAAAAAAAGCAACAGCACACAACCACCACCATTTCCCATGAAATGCCTGCCTCAAGTCTTGCCTAGATTTGTGACACCAAAATTGATTTAAAGGTACCTTGCACCTGCACACACATGCAGACACATATCCCAGCTTTGGTAGGGGGAAGAGCAATTTAGCCATGAAACATGATGAGTAAAACTTTTGTTTCAGTTGATTGAGGGTTTGATTGATTGATTGCATGCCAGTCTGGATTCAAAGACAGACCCAGAAGAGCTTTCTCAGACATATCAGCTGTCAGAGGTGTCCAAACTTGCATTTCTTTGGGACAGTTGCAGCACAGGTACAACAAAAGCACATTCCCTTGCTGGAACATACCCAGATGTTCTTCACCCCCCTATATTTCTCTAATTTGAGTTCTCTAAAGCAGATAAGCTCTGAGAGAGTACTCTTTCCCAAAAAAACTGCAGTCTTACAAAGCTAGAAGATGCCCAAGTGCAAGCAAAATGCTGTCACCTGCAGGGGTGGGAAAAGGTGTTCCCCCCTGGTTGATACTCATCTTTATCTGAAACACCTGCAGGGAGAAACCCAGCCGGCAGATAAAGCAGGAGGGGAGAAGGTGCTGCTCATCTTGTCTTCCCCTTCACTTCAGTAGTTAATCCCTGTATTAATGCTTGCTAGGCAAATCTAAATTATTTCCAGGTGTCCCTATAAAACAAAATGAAATTCTGCAGGAAATAGCTATATAAACCAAAGCAACTCAATTCAGCTTTCCAGAGGGGAAAAAATAGAAAATAAAACCAAAAAAGAGCAAGTTAACAGTGCAAGAAGCAGTTGGCAGGCACTCTAGTAGAAGGTTTGATTAACACAAATAAACAACATTTAAAGTTTCAGAAGAAACATGAGAAAAGCCATAAAACTACAAAAATGCCATCCCTGCAAACTAAAAGTGGGGTTTAAGTAGATCAGAGTGTTAATAGAGGCTGAATTCATTAGCTCTGAACTTTCACTGCTAGCGAAGGAAATTACTCCCAAGTGATTTCATACCTCGTTTCAAAGAAATGGCATCAAACCAGTGTCTTGAAATATATACATGATAAACACGGCGTGCACTGCGTAAATGCGCACACCGAAAGGTAACCGCACACCCGCAACCAGCGCAATGAATTCCAGTAAACAAAAGTTAAATGTAGTGCTCCGAGGACTTGCAGAAATTAATGCCTCTCCTAAAAAATTAGACCATCGTAAGTATTCTTATGCCTTTTGCACCAGTTAATTTCACAAGTATGTCTAAAAAGCTACTTGTAAAGATTAAATGAGACACTAAAAAGTAATAGCATCTATTAAGATGCTTTTCTACTTAATTTCAGAACACTTATTTACCTGGGAAAAAAACATCTCAGGCAAAGCAAATAAAACGGGAGGAAAAAGAATAGTAAGAGGAAACCTTACAAGCATGCATTTCATAGATACCTAACCTGAGGACAAAAAGCTTGAGCCCACTTGTGAGAAAAGCTGGGGTTTGCTTCCTGGAGTGCACCCACAGCACCTTACCTGTGATAAGCACAGCTTTGTCACTCACAGGCAGCAGCGCCCTGCCACCCAGGTATGCAGAGGAGACCAGGCTCACAGCACAGAAGACCACCAGCCCACCGCCAGCCCCCAGCGTGGCCACACACAGCAGCCCCAGCAAGGCAGGCAGAAGGCTCCGGACCACCACCTTTCCCTTCTCCACGGGGCTCTTCTTGGCTGTGCAGAGGACAGTCATCCCAAAAAGTGCAGTGGCACCCACGCAGAGCCATCCAAGTGGGCTGGGGGCAAGAGCATCCATCAGCAATGGGGAGAAGCAGGAGACACAACCCACCAGCAGCTGGGGAAAAGCAGGTGTTGCTTAAATGCAGCACGTGTTATATAGGAGCAGGGGGTGGGGCAGAGAAAGGGGACTCTGTTTAATGGTTCGACACAATCTCACTTACCCTTGGCATCAGCAAGAAGCAGAAGCCTTCCTTTTCTTACCTTTTATTCCTTCTGCCTGACAGCTCCACCTTCTGAACAACGTGCTGGCTGGATAATGATTGACAGCACTGGGAATGGACATGATGTAGCAAGCATTGGCTTCAGGAAAAAAAAAAAAATAATAACTGCTATAAGTTTTGTGTGTTTAAAGTACGTTTTCCTAGACAGTAAAAAGAGAACAGTTTCCTTTATGCGAAACAGTTGGAATTTCCTGCCAAGAAACATAGGGTGTAGTTTCAGTGGAACTGACTGTGATGGGCAGCGGCAGAAATGAGTCAGGACAGGGTTATTTGCTCTCCGTAACATAAACTGTGTGGTTAGTACTGGGCTTTATCACACACGGACCACCCTCTTCTTTCAACAAAAAGCCCCTCTGCTTTAGAGCACACCTTTGGCTATTTACCTACTTCACATTCAGCAAACACCTTGTGTTAATGGACACTGAAGGAGGGCTGGGAGGCAGGGAAGGGGTGCTGGCTGGTTTGCCACCAAGAGCACTTCGTGAAGTGAACACAGGTAACACACCTGAGACTGAGTCTGCAGCTGGCCCCCAGTGGTGACATTCACCTTAGTTTTGACAGCAATTACTGGGTCAACACCCACAGTAAGTTGGGAGGGAGACAAATGCAATCAATTAAATATATTGGAGAGATTTAACACTCGCTGCGGTGTACTCTGAAAGCTATTTAAATAATAAGAAAATTGTAAAATCCATCTGGCTAAAAGGACTGAACTACAACTTAGGCAAATTTAAAACAGTGTAAAAAAAATCCCTGCTAATTGGTTTGAGAGAGGAGCCTAAGTTATCACACAACCAGCCAACATGATGTAGCTGGTTTTCTGAAAGAAAATGCAGCACTGACCTATTTTATTTCAGACAGACACAGGAAGATTGAAGTGCAGGGTACAAACCCAGCATGACACACAAGCACATTTCCATGCCATTATTTCTTTGAGGTTTTAAAGGATGATAAATCGGTTGAATATAATTTTTTTACAGCCAGTGAAAATATTTACATGCTTCTATATGTAGTTTACATTAGAGATGAGACCGCTTTTTTAAAAGAACATTATCCTTGAGGGCAGCTTGTCGTTCATTACTGTTGCGAACACTCATTCACCCATCCTCCTACCGGTGCAAAAAGTGTCAGCTATTTTCACTTCTCTGCCATTTACTGCTTCTGCTTCTGGTGGTCTTGAGGTCAACTGCAGCCTGCCCCTTGTTAAGGTATCTTCTCAAAGATCTCCTCTGAGAATTTTGCTTTCTCTGCCTGGTTGCTCTATTGCCTGATGTAGATGATCACGAGTGTGCTGGCACTTAAAGCATCAGCTCTCACACTGGTGACGCAGTGAGCTGGAGATATTGCATAGTGGAAAGAAAGGTAGAAATGACCATCTCCAGCCCAATGTCTGCCCTGGGTCCCCTCTGCCTGCAGGGAGGGGCCGAGGTGAGTAAGGGGCCAAGCTGTGGTGGCCACCGTGCCTGGTCCCTGCAGAGCAATCTCCATTTGAGCCTTCCCTGCTCCATGGACCCCTGCCAGGTCTCCCAGTGACATGCCTATGTGCACATGGATACCCTCTCCCTCACACACTGAACTGAGGATGGGGATGCTGGGGACATCGCAGGCATGTGTTGTACACACGCCTGCTGCTGTGTGCTGGCACAACACCCACCTGAACCCACAACACTGGAAAACAACTGTAGGAACTGTAGGTCTGGACTGATGTCTGTCTGAGTTAATGTTGATTTTATATTTTGAATAGAAAAAGTAACCAGCAGAGGCTTGGGGGGTGTTTTTTAATGGTAAGCTGACCACATGTTCACCCTGGTGTGGGAATATGTAAGTGCATAGGTGACACGTGCCATGAAATGGGCTGCTATTAGAAAGGAGGGTATGATCTAAAACTATTTTACTGGACAACATTTTTCCTTTCAGCACATTCGCTTTGCCCAGAGGTACCTCATGCCACACCTAACAGTTGCTTTCTGCTGATATTCTTCTGTCCCAGCCACAACTTGAATTACATTATCTAGAAGCATGAACCATTTTTCTGCTGCCATGGATTCTTCTGCCACTCACAGATTTGTTTTTCAGTTCAGGCTAGAATTTCTCACCTAACTCTTCAGTTTTCCACTTTGCTCTATTTTGCTGATTCAGGCTTTTTCAGCCATACAATGTCACTCCTGAAGGCCTTTGCTCCATGTGCTTCGTGTGCTTTTGTGGCTTGGGTAGGGGACCTGCATTTCAAGTTCTGTAGGGAGGTGCTTGGCTACAAGACTATTCTTGGAAAATAATTTCAGCAGAAAATAGGCTGGACTCAGTTTCACCAAATGAGTCATTAACCAAGACTGAAAAATTATTCTCATGAGTAGAAAAAAATATGAAATTATTTACTTTGACTACAGCTTCTGAGAGTACATAAGTACCTTCATACAGTTGGATTTTGGTGGATTTAATGGCTACAGAAGCATGTGTCAGGCTATAAGTCCTGGATGCAGAAGGTATTGAACTTGTATACACAAAACTTATTTGGGCAAACAGACTTCGCTCTTATAAATAGTACTCAACACCTATACAAAGGTTGAGATAATCCTCTGCCTTCAGCCAGTTGTCTGTTCATGCATTCAACTGGAAGCACATGAATGGTGCCAGTAACGACAACAAAACTATTTGTCTGCCTAAACCTAGGAATGTAGCCAAGTACCTTTCTGAATTAAGATCTCTGAACTCACAAGCATGTAATGAATAAGGGCAAAGAAAGATTATGTACAACTGAAAATTAGGCTGCGTAACCTCTCCTTTGTTTTCAAACTATTTCTTTAATAGACCATTAGGGAAAATAGTTCCTGTCAAATCAAGTATGTATCCATTAAAGAAAAGTCAGAAATATATTCTGCCTCTAAGTTACTGGAGATTTTGTTTTTAGAAATATAGTAATTGTAAATATTGGAAATTCAGAGATAGACAGTAATTCCTGAAGATCGCTTGGCAGTGAAGAAACAGCTGTAGCTCACCACTTCTCAATATTCAAATCTAACAGAGGCTAGTAACAGTAACATTAATAATTAGTTCAGCTAAATCTCCTGTTACTTTCTCAAGTGTAAGAACCCCAGAGTGAGAAGCTTCTGTACTGGTGACCAAACTGGACCCGTAAATCCTTTTGGCAGGTACTCAGACAACACACACCTTAGCATTATACAATCTTCAAAGGAAATAATTGCAGCTTGTGTTTCCCATGTGAATCCAGTGCCTGCAGCATCCCTATCTTTGCTTTGAAGCAGAAGGTCTCATAATAACACGCCATATGAAATGCAGCCATGAGCTCTAAGTTCTGCCTTGGTATTCACACGAACTCTAATCCCCTTTTGTAAATTTTCTGCAATAGACAAAACATCTTAAATCAGAGAAATGAAGATTATGAGCACTCCTCTGTATTTTGCAAGGGACTCTCCAGAAATCTACAGATCTCTAGGCTTTCAAGAACAGCTAAAAGCAGATTGCATTCTCTCCAAAATAAGTCATTTTTATCAACACAATTGTCATTATTTTCCAAAAATAGAACAGAATCAAAAATCCTACAGGCAATTAGGTACTCTTTAGGAAGTTAGCCAGGAAACATCTCTGGGTTATCCTCATGAGAAGTTACACTTGCCTGCCTTTCTTCTGTCATCTGATAACATGAAACAGCTTCCACAGAACCATCAGTGTTGGAGAAGAAAAAACACCAGTTTATCTTAGTCTACTTCTCTGACAGCAGCAGTCTCTTCCTTAAAAGTTCTTTTGTTACATTCAGAGTAAAATACCAGCCCTGCCTAGGACATTGCACAGCATAGTGGTGCCTCAATATATGACAGATAAGGAAGTAAAAGATGTAAACTCTACTCTGCACTGGAAGATTAGATTGTTTTTCAAACTAGATTTTTGTTCTACCTCTTTATTCCCTTCCCTTTCCTACAGCTTTGCTTCTCTGAAGTTAATGGCAGGGTTTACGTGCCCAGAACATGAAGGATTTCTGCAATTTCCTCACCCTCAGTCTGCTTGTTTCTTTGCAGATGCTTCCTGAAATGCAACGGCAACCTTCCCAACCTTACTTATAGATAGTTTCTCCGAACCACAAGTCATACTGACTGTATCCACATCAGACATACTCTTCTGCATTTTCCTTCTCTAACTTTTCCTCCTGCATGTCTCCAAACAATGGCAGATTGGGAAAACATCTGCTTTACACCCAACCTTTTCTATGCATGTTAATAGCAGACCACAAAAACGTTTTCAAATAGTTGTGTATCATCCATGCAAAAGTCACATAATTTTTACCATAGTTAAATTAATAAATAGTAATGTGAACATAGAGGCACACAGAAAATTAGGCATATGTGGCAATCAAAAGCCCGATTAAAGCAGGGTGGACAAACTGAGTAACTAAGACATAGTAACAGTTGTGACGGAGATGCCAAATTCAGCAATCCGAGCTCACCAGCGACTCCACGTGCATGTGGTAAATTATTAGTCCCCATTGAAATCTAGGCCCTGTAATACCTTTTAAAAATTTAACCAAACAGTGCTAACTTGCAGCTAGCAAAAACACATACGTTTAATCAGAACTTTAGATGCAATCTAGACATGGATCGATATTGTCCAAAGTGAGATTTTGAAGAAACAAAATCAGCAACTGCAAGTCCAGTTGCACTTCTCTTTTTTTTCCCCAGAAAAGAGTCCCTTCACAAAGTAGGGGGATTTACTACATCCCCAACATGACTTGTCATTCATGGTAGACAGCGACAACATTAAAAATAAATCCCATACAACTTGGAGCCTCAGAACACGTCACTGAGTTCTAAGTGTGGATTCTGCAAAGGGGATGAAAGAAAATGAGTGATGGCACCTCCTCATCATCAGTTGGCTTATTAACTATGCACATCTGCGACATGACACCCCTTCCATCTGCAAACTCTTAAAAACATCTCTGCCTCTCATAAACAGAATTTGCGTATTTTTAGATTTTCCTCACAGTTGCAGCAGTCTTTGAAATGAAAGCCAAAGCAAAATGGGATGAAAAATGAGCGATGATTCAAAAAGCATTAAGTGATCGACCGCGACAAAGCGTCACCTGCCCTAAACACATTCTGTTTTCTGTCACTTGAAGGACAAGTCCCTCACTTCCGAATGGTGAAGCCATGTATTTTTCCTGTTGAGGAATCGTGACCTCTCCCTGTGTGTAATCAACGACTGATGTTATTATTTTGATGGAATGTGTGTTTGCTACCTTCTGAATGTCACCGATTTCTCCTTTAAAGCTGCTGCTCTGAAGGGCATCCCCGGCGCTTTTCAGCGACGTTTGTGTTGCTTGTAAACTGCCACAACCGCAGTTGGAATGTTGTCAGCGAGACCAGCTCTCTGTCAGGAATGACTTCGTGATAGATGATCCTCCTGTAGAACAGAGGGACAAACTAGATGACCTCTCAAGGTCCCTTTCAGGATCTGTGGGGGCTTTTGATGGTTCCATGGCAGGTAGCACTTTAGTTAAATGGTATTTTTCTTTAGGCAATCCAACAACTGTGGAAAAATCTGTATACTCGGTGTCATCTTTTGTGGGTTTGATTCCCTTTATTATATTGTCCGTCTTAGGCATTTTATATCACACACTGTAACCTTAACCCCGACTCAAAAATTGTTTAGATGTAAGCATAGCTAATCCCATTAAAATCACTGTGACTATCCTCACATAAAACTAGGCAGATTGTTTAATAGGTAGCTAAATGATGGCCCCAGTATCCATTAGGTCTAAATGTTTCCTGAGACCCCAAATGCACAGACACTTACTTTCCTTCTTAAAAATAAACGCAGATATTCATACACAAGGACAGAAATATTCACACCCATGTATTTCAACGTGCACACCTGCAGAATTAGACCCTGTCTTAAAGACCTCCTCCACCTGGATTCAAGACATCCTAAAAGATTCATGCAAATGAACTTATATCATACAACTATTTATTCCGCTTTCTTTCCAGGTAACAAAACTATCGAGTGCAACTTAAATGAACTTTTCCAAGTTTTAAAGTCTGTATTAAAATATCATCAGCCCCCAGGTGGAGGTCATATCCGAACAGGCACAGATTCTATGGGGTAAGTCTGCACAGGCACTTCGCACTAATCATCCCTTGCAGGGGATTCCTCCTGAGCTGCACATAGTTTGTAACTTGTTTTATTAATAATGTAAACTATCACTTGACTTTTAGTTTCCAAGACTGCTTTTTTACAACACATATGACAGCTCCAGGGCAAACCGCTCTCTCGGATGCCCGCAAACTTTGCTAGAATCACTAAGGGCTATGCAGGCATAGCTTCAAAGGCAGATTTGGGACTCATAACTTTAATTCATCCACCAAATGGAGCTCCAAAATCCATTAAGGAAAAATAACTAGTAACCATCTGTCTTTATTCATCAGGCTGAAAGCAGTTAATCAAACCTAGTGGACATTTTTACTTTCTTCTTTCTCTCTCAACAGCTTTGAACACAGATGCAGCCTTTCCATAATTAAGCTGAGCATAGTAGCTCCTAGACAGATTAATTCTGGGGAGCTTGTCAAAAATGTCAGATGGCATACAGGTTGTGTGTCTTGTCCCTGGGATTTCTGGGAATTTTATATTTATTTTATATATTTTATATACATATGGGCAGGCTCGGGACACAATTATTAAAATTAACAGCTATCTCTAGCCCATGGTCTTAACCTGTCACAACAACAGCAGTGTTAGGAGAACCCATTCCCTGTAATAAGGTGTAATGTTTCTCTCTCTGTTAGGGATATAAGTCAGGATATCACCTCCGCAGTGAACAAATGTTTCTGGGAACCAAACTGAGACAGGGGATGCAAATGGCCACCAGAAGGCAGCTACTTTTACTGACTGCGGAACCACATTTTCTACTAGTTACTGAAGGAGGAAATTTTTTGTAAACTTATTGACAGTGTTCTGATCAACCTAAAGATGTTCCAAGTTACAGGAGTTATATTCTAACAAGCTGGAATATAATTAGATAGTTCACACCTAACAACTCTTCCAGACTCATATTTTCAGGAAAGTTCTCAGATATATGACATCTTTTCTATTAACTTTAAAAGGATATGCACATATATCCAAGGTGGCTTTTAGATCTCAATTACTATTAATAACGAGCTCATATGTGTTTTCAATTTCCCCTTTCCTGTGTTCTAACATTTTAAAGCAGAAAGCATCTCCAGTTCTTAAAGATTTTATGTTACTTCTTAAATATTCTGGGTTTTCAATTTAACCCTACTATCAAATTTATGGACTGAAACTAGGATTTAAAAGTACCAGCCTAGGAACAATTTTTGCTTCCTTCAAACTGGGTTTTTATTTTATTTTTAAATAAAAGCTCATGTCAAATACATCTGTGTGCTATCAACATTAGAATTTCAATGTCATATAAAAGTTTAGAAGTTCTTACTTTTGTAACTGGTTACAGAGAAGAGTTGCTTACTATTACTTTCGATTAAACAATGCAGTTTGAAAATGAGTTGTGCAAAATAAGGAGAGACTGTCCCACAGAAAGCTATTCAACAACTCTAGAAAAGAGACGGGCAGCAGGCTTTCAAAATAGTCACGAAAACTGGACCATGGGCAGCTCTGGTAGAAATCAGCAGATATTGCATAAACTTCACAAGTCAAATTCAAATGAAATTTAAAAAATTTACAGGAATCTAAATCACGGAATCTGTTTGTGTAGTTTGGAGTATAATTTTGCCTCCATATGTTTAATTGCTGATAACTGGTTCACCTATGGCTCTTCTGTCCCCACAGATATATTCAAAATGTCAAATGGACATGAGGCACCCAACTGTACTTGGGAAGAATTAAGTACCCCTAGTAGCTCTGAATATAGGACTCTACAGCAGAAAATAGAAAGGAAAGAGGTATTTTGAAGAAAAACTATGCTGGTATGATCTCTCTTTAAGTGGTGCTCCTTTCCCTCAGGAATATTTAAGCACTTAGCTATCATAAGTGCCCTAAGAAGCAAGACAGAATTACTGTTCCCACAGTACACATGAATGAACCGAAGCAAAGAGAGGTCATCTTCTAATTAGTCAAAAAATCACAGATGAAAACTCCCGTTATCATGGCACTCCATCCTGGACCCTGCTGCTTGAATATGCTGCTGGTAGCGATCAACTTGACAGGAAGTGGTCTTTGAGTACCAGAAACCTAAAGACCGTCAAGTAATGTTTTACAGACATCATAATAGAGTTTAAAGGTGAGCAGAGAATCATGCTGTAAATGTTTATACAGAATTTCTCTGGAGATTGAGAGAAACACAATAGAAAGGAGGAAAAATGCCTAGCTGAAAAAAATAAGAAGTGGGCAGTAGAGACTGGATTTGCGGGTTCATCAGAAGAGGGTGTGAGCATCGCTCTGCTGAATCAGAGATATGTGTAGAAGATAAAGACATACATATGTAAACAGGCAAACACAAGCGGGGAAAAAAATTGCTTTTACAAAGAAGGCAAAGGAAAAGTGGTATTAGTAATCCAAGGGAATTATGCCAAAAGCCTTAATAAAAAAAACCTGTTTTACAAAGACGTTGCCCATGGACAATTGCCAACTATGACACATCTGGCCTCACTAGTGTGATTCACAAAAGGGTTTTCTACACATCAGATATTCCTCTTCTTCTATTTACCTTTGCTGATGCTACCATCCCCACTTACTTCACATCTGGTATCATAAACTAAATTTCAGTATTGCTAAACCCAAGCATAATTAGTAAAAAGAAATTAATTCAATTTTTAAAAGAGCAGAAGTCTAAACATTCTAAATGTGAGGCTCTTCCTACTTACTCTTTTGGTTTCAAAGGCACAGTGTGTTTGAACTTGAACCGACTTGCCAGCAGAACAAGTCTCAAATCCCAGATCTTCACTCGGGCACATGCTGTATCTACATTGCGGCAGAGCCATGTTCAGCTAGAAATTGTGGAAAAAGTACCAGTTGGGCCAGGTGAGGTTCTTTCCAGGATGTTGTTTTGCAGAACTGCTACAGGTTCAGTCCTGAGCACTGCCTCAGTTTCACAATTCTGGCAGGAATAGTCTGCACCCTGCTCTTATCTTTCATCTTTCATCTTTCATCCATCTTCCTTGAATCTACCTAGAAGAACCTGAGTGGGACTCTTGCCACCCACTCTGTCCCTTTTGAGAAAGGATGCTCCATGCAAAACTTTTTGGATTTAACCAACAAAGGTCAAAGAGGAGGTATCTGACTGAATGGAAAAAGTATAAAGCTGAGCCTCAGCTCAGGCAGATGAGTATCTTTAAGGGCTAAGAATCATAGGACCATTTAGGTTGGAAAGGCCCTTAAGATGATCGGACACATGACAGAAATTAATATTACTGGAATCATTAAAACTGGAACTTTAGATTCTATGGACCCAGGTCGGCGTGTTAAATAGCTACTGCAATCATCATGAGGCTAAACCACAGCCCAGCGTTGTACCATAACACACCTGCACAAATGAGGATACGGTCTACAAGTTATCCATTAAATTGAAAATTCAAGTTTACAGTACTACAAGCCAGAATTTTAATTAATAAATCAGGTAAACACAAAGACTTTTAATGAAATGATGAGAAATGACAACAATTATTTTCATTGAATGCCAGTACATACTTGCATGTTGTGTTCTTATAAAGAAGACTCTTACCAATCTTTCTAATCCCTTAAGTCTCTAAAATGCCAGAGAACACATACAGCTTCTATAAAATCAGTTCTTATACTAAAGAAACACAAAGACTTAGGTGAATAGTATTAAAGGTCTGCATTTGGTACCTCACCTGAAAGAGTAGAGTTCAGCTACTAAAAGAGTCAAAACCGGGTGACTCCATCACCCAGAGTTTTCAGAAAATGCAGCTGAAATACAACAGTTGTAACTCAAAGGCTGCAAATGCAGTCACAGAGCACATGCAACAGGGGAAAAGTAATACTCCCACAACCTTTCTTACAGTGCTGTTGAGCAGCCCTCCAGCGCGATGCACTGAATGAGTGAGCTATAGCCACCACGCGTGAAGTATATTCTGTAGTATTCACATATGTATGCTTGGTTTAGTCTTTTTTTTTTGTCTTTTTTGTCTTCTTTTTTTTCTCTTTTTTTTTTGACTAAATATTCCTCTTTTTATTCCATAAATGGAGAAAGTAAATTAGAAGTTCATAATTCACAGCACCTTCATCCTAAGGTATCAGGTGATAATACTAACTTCAGTTATTATGGCCAGAAGCACCCAGTGGTCAACTTGCTAAGGAAATTTAATAACTGAAATAACCTAATAATTCTAAGAAATGTAAATTATAGAACACATTAATGATGTAATATTGTATCAATATTACCTATAAAAGCTGGATTCGCTAGCAGTAGATGTCAAACCCTTCTTAAAGGCAGGAATTGGAGGCCTGCCCCCTTGTTCAGTCCTGGTTGGACTGCTTCATTTCTTACCAGAGATAATAAGGGGAATCTGCCTGGATGGAAGGAATGTTGGTAGCCCACCTTTGAAATTCTCTTCAAGATAATAAACTTCATGACAAGAAGTTTAAAAGATGAGAAGATAAATGCTGAGAAGTCCATCACTGACAAAAAACCTACTAAAAAGGCAAAAGCAGTGTGACCCCTCTGCAAACAAGACAAAAGGAGAGTTTGCCTGCACAATATATTCTTATTAACACTTACATTGAGTCATTTTGGTTTATTAATTACAATTATGGAAGGTATTTTCTTCATAAACAGATAAAACATCATGGGAGGTGGGATGATTCTGCCTGATAAGTTAATCATGTGCGTGTTGCTCAAGTGTGATTAACTGCCTGCTTTAGTTGATGCCTGTTCCTAGCAGAGATTACCTTTATTTATGATGGCGGGGAAAGGAGCCAGGATCAAAACTGCATGAGAAACACAAACAGTGCACTTTGTTTGGCTCTACTATTAACAGTATGGTGCTCACGAGATTCTCAGTGGCCACTCACATGGCTTCCCAGGTTTTCCCAGACAATTTTTTGAAAGGGCAATCCTATATATCTAAGTATCTAAATTGATCAAGCAAGTAATTTTCCTCTATATAATTTTATTCAGCTAGTACATAAAGAACTCCCTAGGCAATTTTTTTTTTAACTTGAAGATTACATATTAGACTTGAAAAACTTCCATTATACAAGAAATCTGGTTATTAGAACATGTCGTTCTTCTAAATCATTTAGAAGAACATTTCAGTTTATACAGCTTGTCCATAATGCATTTGATGCTTGAGTCTTCCCTGTTCCTGGGATGAACAAAGAATTAAGCTAATGTACACCCTGGAATTAATCTCATGCTTTCAACTGGCAAAAATTCTGCTTCAATGGGCTGAATGCTCTCTGAAAGACAACGAAACAGTACTTTAAATGTGAAGCTCAGTCAGAATTCTTTCACTGCAAAAATCAAACAAAAAGTCATATATTCAAATTCCCTGGTTATTCAGAACTTGCTTCTTCCTCAAAAGGAGCAAAAATTCAAATTTAGTTATAACCAGATGCTGCACCCACAATTTCTGTTAAGTGTAGTGACAATTAAGAGCAAGAATGCCTTGCAGTAAATTAAGTTACAGCACGCTCACACTCCCAGCTGAATAGCTCCCACTTTGAACATGTTCTTCATGTTACCATTCCAGGGCAAAACATATCCAAATAAGGCTTTTTAACAGAAGATAAATGCATGTTATAACTACCTCATCTTTGGAACTTCAGTAGCTTTGCCCCATTGTAGAGTTAGGGGGTTTATTTTGTTTTGACCAAGTACTTTCAACCTTCAAAATTTTTGGTTCTGAACATAACCCTTTCAAAGGAAAACTCCGTTTTGTGCCAGAACTGCTTGATTTGAAATAGCATTAAGTCACACATCGGGCCACAATACAATACTTATGAATTTTGAGTTCTGCAATCATGAGTTTAGTGGAACAGAATAGTACCACAGATACATAAGAACGTGCTATTGCAAATACCACGATGCCATTAAGGAAGCCTTACAGAGGTTATCTAATTTAAATTCAGCTGAAGCAAGAAAGCGATTGCATCCTTTTTATGAAGTTGTTTTCCTCTGCTTACAAACTCTTACCTAGTCCTTTCTCTGCAAAATTATGTAATTTTTTGCAATGTTTTCAGGGTAATTACAGAACTAAAATGTGTGGTGCCATTTTTAAGTCAATGTCTGTTCTGCTTTCTTGCTGTTCTAAGTGCCTGAAAATGGGAGACCACCACCTAGATGTTGAACACAGTACCATGAATGTGAGAGCACCAGAAGTAAATTTGGAGATGGATAACATTTCCACAGCAAATATATTTCCTTTCACCCTCAGCAAACACAGCTTCCACTGAGAAACCCACAGAAATGCGACAACACATTCAGGCTTTGGTGTTCTTGCTGACATGTATCTTCTCCTCCTCACCACCAGCACCTGCAGACTTCTTATTCACAGACAGAAAATTAACATAATACAAAATACAGATTAAAGAACATATTTTGCCTCAAGTTTGTTCCACATACAGTATAGTACATGTTTAGCTGCCTGTGAAGCTGAAAAATCCTTTAGATCCTTCCAAAAGATCAAAGTAGTACATCTCCAACCGTCATCAGGATGTTCAGTTACTAGTGTCAATGATTCTTAACACACCAACCTCATCTTGGTTTTGATAGCTAAGAGGGGAAGATGTCTGCAAACCTATGGGTAGCTGCATTAAATTGTAAATTACTCCAATAGGGATCCATTCCTCATTATCAGTGTGGTAAATAAGGGCAGAATGCACATCAATCCCACTTGAAATCAAATTTAACAATTACTGAAATTTAAGTATATAATTACCTTCTGAAATAGTTGCCTATTTAAACTCATGAGAAGGCTTGCTTTAAGGAACTAAATCAAAGACAGTTGCATTGCATTTGGGGGGGAATTTCAGCATTGCATTCCTGTTCTTTGAGAGTGAAAACATCTGTAAAAGTCCTTTCGGGAATATTTTGCTAGTCTTTTCGTAAGATGTTTCTTAAGGTACTAAGTTTTAAAGCATATAATCCTTTCAGGTACAAAGAGTCTCAGTCCTTCAGCCCATGTAGTCCTGTGTACCTCCTCTGCATTACTGAAATTATTCATGAAGTTACAGGATAGGCAAAATTTGGCTTTTTACCTCTAAGGTGTCGCAATTATATTGGATAACACCCTTTTATACTCTTAAGTACTAGTATGTTTGCAACACACTTTGCAAGCAGATATTAGCATCTCAGAACACCAGGTAATATACATCAGGTCAAATTATAACTTAAAAGAACCCTTAGGCTTAAGGGAGCTTAAGATCAATACTGCTGGAGCAACCACTTGCTTCAGACACCCGGGCTGAAATGCTTAGGAGTGGCTGTTAAGAGTCCCTTGAGACTCTGTTTAGTTCCCCGGAGGTTATGAAGATTAATATCCACTCATCCTGAAAACGAGGTCATTGTCACACCTTGCAGAGTGCCCAAAGAGACACACGCACCATCTACAGCAACTTGTTATCAAAGTAAAAAGGGAGAACGCAGGTTATTCTCAGTCCTGTGCTTACCCTAAAACATGTGAACTGTCTTTCTTCTCTTCCTCTTAGGATAAATAACTAAATGTTACTTTGAAAATGCAATAATGTACATTTTTCAAGCATTACAGAGCAGAAATTAATTTCTGATGACTTCACAGAATGCATGCTTCTCTTCATATGGCTGAACAGACACCTCAGAACCAAGCTTGTCCTTTAAGAATCCTCTCAAAAAATAATTCAAAGCATTTTCAGTGTCTCTTATAGTAATGGTTTTTGTAACTAATGCACTAAAGATGACCACAGGGAAACCCACCCATAAAATTCAAGATAGTCAAGGTAGGACTACCAAACCTTGGTTGTTCCCATCTGTGAACAGCTACCTGGAAAGAAAGTTGACTCGTGCAATCCCGTTGTTCAGAAGACACAGTGCACATACATTGCATGAAATACCTTAGTTACCTAGCTGGTAACTAAGCCGTACAGTCTGGTACCATCACATCAAATATAACACTGTTCCGAATGATGTCAGATGCTACATCAGAACTGTGGTACAACAGCACCCTCTCTCAGGTCACACTGAAGAATACACAACTGCAAAATGAATTGGCCAGACACTTTAAGAAGCTCTTTCAACCATCAACTGCTCGGTATTTCCACCCAACCTGATCTTAAGCAGCTGGTTCAAAAAGCAACTGCTGGATATTTCCACCCAACGTACTCTCTTGGGGTGAAAATGGCCAAAGTTTGAGCAGTTTGTACCTTCTGATGAGCTGACATGACCCCAGGGCAGAGCTGCTGCCATTGCCTGGCCAACAGTGGCCACAGAAGGCTTCTGGCTGAGCACAGCTTCGAGCAGAGCTGCCTGGAGAGAACCAGGGGGGACCGAAAGCTGTGAGCAGGGCCCTGCTCTGCTGCTGCCAACATCCCAGTCTCTCTGTGGAGTCTTTGTTGGATCCTCCTTTTGGTCCCATAGGAAAAGAAACTTGCCAGCTACAGGTTAACATTCACCCCAAAATCTGCATCCACATTCAAGAGGATCCCAGAACCAGACGAAGATGGAATTTAGCCACTCACAGTACTAGAAAAAAATCATATAACAAAGGCACTGACCTTCACTGCAACATAAACCTAACCTCTTCCTTCACCCAAAGATCTCAAAATACTCTCCAAACAGTCTGACCCTTTGCAAGAGCTCTGTTGAGTTAAAAAAAACCCACCCGCCTTCCATTCCATTTCATGAATTCATACTTTGATAAGGAATCCACTACTCCCCGCACCTCCTTCTAGTCAGGACTAGAAATGTGTATAAAGTCATATCTCCTAAAACAAAATACCACAGAAGAATTAGTAGGAAAATGATATAAAGCAACTGTTCGGATGAATAATTTTAATCAGCCTTGGTGAACGGTGCTCACTAAGCAGTCAATTTCAGCAGTGCTGAAATCTTTTTCTTTTCTGAGTGTGGAAGAGAAGGGTAAGTTTTTCCATTACTGGAACCCACAGGAAATACAAACTATAAGTACTTTGATTTGCCATTGCCATGTCACCAAATGCATGACGCTTTTCACAAGTAATACCATATCAAGTGTCCTAAGAAGTCTTCCCTGTTAATGTTTTTGGAGTGTCTAACTTGCGTACTTGCCTCCAAGTATTCAAGCCCCATAGTGATTTCCTATTTTATTAATATTAGTACAGCACCCATGCCTGATTTGAGCTTCAGGAACACAAATGAAACAAGCACCACTGCAACCCTGGGCGGTAAGGATGTGCAACGCCACTATTGGTAAAGAACAGGCAGCAATTTTCTGAAGGTTGCTCATGAAACCTCTGCCAGAACCAAGAATAACACTTAGAGTAGCATTTTTATCCCTAACCCTGGCCGCCTGTAAAAATATTCCAGTCTAATCTAGATTGAATGTTTGATTCTGATTTTGAACATCACCATTATCTCTACTTCCCTTCACAGAATCACAGAATCACCTAGGTTGGAAGGGACCTTTTGAGATCATCTAGTCCAAGCAATGGGGGGGGAATAAAAAAAAAAAAATAAAAAAAAAACANTCCAGACCCCTCACCAGCTTTGCTGCCCTTCTCTGGACCTGCTCCAGCACCTCAATGTCTTTCTTGTGGTAGGGGGCCCAAAACTGGACACAGTACTCGAGGTGGGGTCTCACCAGTGCCGAGTACAGGGGGACGATCACCTCTCGGGTCCTACTCACCACACTGTTCTTGATACAGGCCAGGATGCTGTTGGCCTTCTTGGCTACCTGGGCACACTGCTGGCTCACGTTCAGCCGACAGTCGACCAACACCCCTAAGTCCTTTTCCGCCAGGCAGCTCTCCAGCCATTCTTCCCCAAGCCTGTAGCGCTGCCTGGGGTTGTTGTTCTCACCCTGTTGGTTCTACACTAACCAATTGTTTTTACCATTAATGTGGTTGGTTCTGACCTCATTTTAAGCCTTGTTCTCTCCTCTCATCCCATTGTTCAGTGAAACAAAATGCACAATGAAATAATACCAAAAGGAAATCAATCAACTAATACAAAACCAGTAGACTAAGGTTTATTTCCCCAGATGAAATATTGCCCTGCTTCCTGAGACAGTTCTGTTGGCACACTTTGTATTTTTACGACAAAAATAATTTTACTAGCTAAGTATTTTAAATTGCAAAGGGAACCAGATGAACTAACGTACTATGCAAGAATAATTAATGACTTCTGTGCTTATTCTTTCTGACTGGCATTGTTCACTACAGCTGCTTATTTAGCTCTGTTTAGTTGCTGACTTAACGGTTTCTTTGCAGTCTATTTCAGGTTCATTTCAACCCAGGTTGTGGTAGATAACACCCCATTTGCAGGACAAATGCTTCTATCCTGACACATCTTGCAATTCCACATATTAATGCAAACTCTTCAACATAATATGATTCTCTGCATGCTGGGATACATGCAAGGCACGCGACAGCATGGCACAGGCTCCAAAGTGCCTGGCTCTTTAAAGTGAAAATCTGTAGTAGTGCCTGGGTCTACACGTTTTGAAAAAAAGAAAAAGAGAAAAAGAAAAAAAAAAAAAAAGGAACAATCCCAGGACAAACATTTCATTATATATAAAGTAAATCTGGAAGTCTGTTTATTTGATGGCAATACAGAATTTATGATACGTTCAGAAAGTCCATAAAGTCTTAGGGAAAGCAGGGTCTCACAGGAAATGACAGAGCATGAACAAATGGGTTGTGTGAAATGATGAGATCGGAGAGTGTCAAGTCTTAACATCAAATCTGCCAATGTAAAATGAAGACAGTATTTACCCACAGCTTTCACAGATGTCACCACTTTGAAGGAACGAATGTTCCTTACTTGTCTTTGCAGCCAAAAAGGGCTATTTACTATAATGAGAAATGAAACCGATAGTGGTTTAAGAGCAGATGCTTTACAGTATCTTAACTACCACTTTAATATACTCATAATATTTACTCTAATTAGGAGATAATTCATAATTATTTACTCTAATTATGAGATAATCTGAGGCATTTCGCTCACTGTAGATAATATACCAGGCAGAAACCAAAAAAAAAGCAGAATGTAGAGAGACTTCTCGGTCCTGCAAACTGTCCTGCCTGGATGAATCACAAAGCCCAGAGGACAAAACATCATCCTGAGGTTAACAACTGCCTATTCAGATACATGGATTTACCCCACAACATGGAGTGCAAGGTCAGGGATACGGTTCAGACAGTATAAAGATCCATAAGCTATCAGGAGAAAGCAGCTGAACATGTGAAGTTTCCATTCTTGAAGATATTCAGTACCAACCCAGAGTAACCTGCTCTAGCTGAACCGGCTTCGGGCAAGGGTTCCACCGGGCAATCTCTAGCATTTCCTTCCAACCTCCACAACTCTGCAACTCTGCAATTCAGAGTCATGCTGTTTGATCAGAAGAGAGACATCAACTGTCATAATCTACTCTGACACTTCTCAAAGATAAAACATTTTGTGTTAGCAGCTCTCAGGGAAGAGTCAGGACTCATTTGCACTTTCCAGGTGATTAAACAGTTGGGAAGAGTTTCTGAAAATCTTCATCAAGTAGATTGAGGTCT
This sequence comes from Thinocorus orbignyianus, assembly GCA_013400375.1. Classification (NCBI taxonomy): domain Eukaryota; kingdom Metazoa; phylum Chordata; class Aves; order Ciconiiformes; family Thinocoridae; genus Thinocorus; species Thinocorus orbignyianus. Next base: position 1,873,497 of record VXBW01006202.1, read on the forward strand.
TAGAGATAAATCCAGAAAGTACATGCACAGCTACAGAACTCTGGAATTTAGTATTTTTCTGCTTTTGAGCTAGAATTCTTACACTTCTATGAACACAGCACTGATTATATATCTGTGTAGCATTTTGGGATGCTTCACGGCTGCCTCAAACTCAGTCTCTGCTCATAGCCACAAGGAAATCAGCTGAGATTTAAGGATGCTCTCCAAACCAGACCCCACATACCTAGCCAGATGCTCTGCATACTCCAGTTGTACAGCACAAGATCAATGCTTGAGGCTCTTAAATAGAAGTCACAGAGGTTCACCAGCCGGAAATCACTGCTAAAAAAAATTTCTTTAATGCTCACAGAATTCTTTTTAGAATCTGCTTATTTTTAATTCTTGCCAGCCATCAATGAAAATAAAAACTTGAGATATTGAGTCCACTTCTGTTAAGGTTCTACACAACAGAAACTTGTGTGTTTTAAGTAGTTTTGGCACAGACTCCCCTTTTTGAGTTGTTTCAAACATTCCCTAAGTGCCTGAACTCAAGAAACTCTCCCATCCACCCAAAACCGCTGGGAGGAAAGGGTTCCTCAGCCACCAGGTCCTTCTCTCAAACCTCTTACATCTCTACACAGGCCCATACTGAGGGAAAGGTACAAACATCTGGACGTGACACAGCTTGAGAGGGCTCAGAGCTCAAAGACAATGGCAGATTCCCCATTCCAAAGTGCCTCAAGCTGAGAGCCAAGCTCTGGTCCAGTGTCACTGGGGAAGGGAAGGGGAAAAGCAGCATTTTCTGGGCACACAAAATCGCCGAAACATGCCAAACTCCAACACACCGCCATTCAGCAGGATCTGATGAGTGCCTACAAACACTTGAAGGGTGGGTGTCAGGGAGGATGGGGCCAGTCTTTTTTCAGTGGTGTTCAGTGACAGGACAAGAGGAAACAGGCACAAACTTGAACGTGGGAAGTTCCATCTAAACATAAGGAGGAACTTTTTCCTTTGAGGGTGTCAGAGCCCTGGCAGAGGCTGCCCGGAGAGGTGGTGGAGTCTCCATCTCTGGAGACATCCCAAACCCAACTGGATACGCTCCTGTGGGACCTCCTGTGGGTGGACCTGCTCTGGCAGCAGGGCTGTTGGACTAGAGGACCTTCAGAGATCCCTTCCAACCCTATAGCATTCTCTGATTGTGCAAAGATGAACTAGTGAGTTAAAAACTCGATATTTAGCGGGCAGCTCCCTGCGGCACGCCCTCCCACAGCTTCCCGCCCAACCCGCCCCGCCGCCATTTTGTCGCCCGGCCCCCACCCGGCTTCATTTCTCGGGCGGCCCAGGAAAGGCGGAGGCCAGCAAAGCAGGTACGGGGGACACCCCTTGGGTATCGGGAGGGCATCCCTCGGGTATGGGGCCGGCAGCGCCCCCGAGAGCCCTTCCAGCCACGGGGATGGTCAGCGCTCCCCGCGGGTCGCTCCTGAAGGGGCTGGGGCCCGGCCGCGCTGAGGGGCCGGGCCCGCCCCGCCGCTCCGCCCCACAAGGCCCTGGGGAAGGGAGCCGAAAAGTTTACTGAAATTCTTCCTAACAGCGGCTACCCATTTGCTTTCTTCACAACAGCCATCTATTCCTCCGAGCCTGACCCGCCTTCTGAGGAAAACCGGGGCGGAACATTGCCTCGCCCAGCAGATGGTGGAATGAAGGGCTTCAATTAAAACCTGACAGAGATCTGTGAATAACTGAAGGTATTAAAACTCAGATTGGGTTTAATGTGCGTTTTTACTGTGCGTTTTATAGGTCGATTTCCTCCGTGCCAAAAGAAAGAGGATGGAACCAGAAAATCCTGCCAAGGGAACAGTCCTCATTACTGGAGGAGGTGGTTATTTTGGATTCCGGTTAGTGCGCTAAATACTTACTACCTGCGAGAATAAACGTAACGTGTTGCTGCTGGTGAAGCAACAAAATCTGTCCATAAATGGGACGGCTGCGGGCCTGAGGTGCCTGATCCAGTTCACCCCATCCATTCATCGTGACCTCAGGTTTAAGCAAACATACTCTTCTGTTTCCACATGTTTTAAGTAAACATGATGTTGTGTTTCCAGATGTCAGGCAGCAGCTGACTGGCAGATATTTACCGGTCTGGTCAGCTCTGAAATGGGTGATCCAAAAGATCCTCCTCTTCTAGCCTGCTGTGGAGAGCAAGCCTCCACTTGCCTGCAGATCCGTGGCCTGGAAATAGTTATACGCATGCTTAGCTGGAGAGATTAAATACTCCGGCTGCTCTCTACTCTCAAGAATATGTTTATTTTTACAGACAGTGATGTTTTAGGAGTGGAGTTGTTAATAAGGTACCTAATTTAAGTGAAATCCATTTCCCCTTGCTATAGATGGCTCTGCAGGCCATGTAATGAAAAACAAAAGCCTATTTTGAGCTGCAGACTATCCTCTAGAGTACAGAGTTACAACTGCTGGCATAGGTGAAAGAGATTACAGTCATGACCAAAAAGTAAATTTCAAGCAGAGGAAGAAAAACAACCAAAATCTCAGAAGACAACTACTAGACATCTGCTTGGCTTTTTCTTCCACTGTCTCATCCTTTGTGCTACAGAAATACAACAGTGGTAGGAATGGGGGAGAGAAATATCAGATTTACAGTTTCTCTCAATACCCGTCTTTATTCTTGCGACTCAGAGTAAAATGTAAATGTGGCAAAGTATTTGTACCAGCTTAGAAGCTTCTCACTCACTCCTCCATAAATTTCAAACACAACAGCATGGATGAACCTATTGTTCTGACAAAACTGGGTTGGCACAAAAGCCATAGGATAAAACCAGTATTATTTTTTTAAAAATATCTGGTTTACATCTGAGAGGTTCGCTATTGCTGATCTGTGGGGGACAGAAGCAGAGTAATAGCTGGGTTCTTCCAAAAGGCTGCCTTGGTTATTTCTGTTCTTAGTTTTCCTTTACAACAGTTCCACCTTTTTTTTTTTTTCCTTTCTCCAGAGTATTGATGGAGCATGAGAAATTAGTTCAGTACATAAAGTATCTCAACTGAATCTTGCCCATAGTAGATGGCTGAATATTTAAAAGACCCCCATCAGAAAAGAAAGGGGGAAAAAAGCCCAAGTATTAAAATAGTTAACAGTTGTCTCTTACCTCCAGGTGAAACGTTTCATGCATCGTTATGCTGTGTATACTAACATACGGTTTCTGTCATGGTTTAGTTTAGGTTGTGCCATATATCAGAAGGGAGTTGATGTGATTCTCTTTGATGTCGTGAAGCCACTTCAAACTGTGCCAGAGGGAATAAAGTTCGCGCAAGGGGATGTCTGTTGCCTGTCTGAAGTGGAAGAGGCTCTCAGAGATGTAATCTGCGTATTCCATATCGCTTCCTATGGAATGTCTGGCAGGGAGCAGCTGAACCGAAAACTTATAGAAGAAGTTAATGTGAAAGGAACAGAAAATGTCATCCAAGCCTGCAAGAGCACAGGAGTGTCAAGTCTGGTTTATACAAGTACATATAATGTGATATTTGGAGGGCAGATTATAGAAAATGGGGACGAATCTCTGCCTTATCTACCTCTTCACCTTCATCCAGATCACTACTCCCGGACCAAATCTGTAGCTGAAATGAAAGTGCTGGAGGCAAATGGTGCTGAGCTTGAAAATGGGAAAGGTGTGTTAAGGACTTGTGCTCTCCGACCAGCAGGCATCTATGGGCCTGGGGAACAAAGACATCTCCCGAGAATAGTTAGTTACATTGAAAGGGGACTGTTTAAATTTGTATATGGAGATCCTCTTAGTTTAGTAGAATTTGTACACGTCGACAATCTGGTTCAGGCCCATATCCTTGCCTCTGAGGCCCTCAAAGCCAGCAAAAAGCACATAGCTGCAGGCCAGGCCTATTTTATTTCAGATGGCAGACCTGTAAATAACTTTGAATTTTTCAGACCCTTAGTGGAAGGTCTGGGTTACAAGTTCCCAACCTGTCGTCTTCCGCTCTCCCTTGTCTATTTTTTTGCATTCGTTACTGAAATGGTTCATTTCCTTGTAGGTCACATTTATAATTTTCAGCCTCTCCTCACTCGCACGGAGGTTTACAAAACCGGGGTCACGCATTATTTTAGCATGGAGAAGGCCAGGAAGGAGCTGGGGTACGAGCCCCAGCAGTACAGCCTGAACGAGGTGGTCGAGTGGTTTAGATCTCAGGGATGTGGATCAAAGCCAAGGAAATACACCACTGTGCATCTTGTGAGGGACGGAGGGTTGCTCTTGCTGCTGATCGTTCTGGTGGTCTCCTGGTTTCCATCTGCAGTTACATTTTCACTCTGAAAAACAAAACGCTGAGTACGGAGAACAGAAATTAATTACGGTTTCTGAGCACTATTGCGTTTGACAGACAGGTTAAATAAAATAAAAACCCACAAGAATTAATACATATTTATGTTCAGGTAAATATCATCAACAGTTTTATCTCCATGGAATGGAAATGCTGAGTAAAAAGGTGTAATTTCTACACATATTTCCTCTTGAGAGTAATTGATCAGATCACTACCACGATGATCTGATCAGTTACTGCAGACAACATTTATTTTGGGGTAAAACGGCACACTTCAGTGAATGGAAGAGAAGTCTACACTGACCCTCCTTCTCCCTGATGAGATTATTCTCTTCATCCCTGCCATTTATTTCTAAAACGTTTGTGCTACGTGGTCCAGTGGAGAAGCAGCTGATTCTTTGATCACGTTCCAAAACCAGATTCTGCTTTCCAGCTTGGATGTATATGTGCCTAACCAAGATTATCTGATAAACTGCTAGACAACAAATAAATAAATGCTTTTTCTTTTCTTTTTTTTTTTTAATGAATACATTCTGGTGTGTTTTCTGTGTTAACTGCGGTATCTAATCACATTTCTGGAAAACAGCAAAGTGCTTGAAGCAGCAGATTTATAGATTTTTCTAACAGTAAAATATGTCTGTTTAAAACAAATGAGCTCAAGTGCATTCATAAATAAGACCTATGATTTTCCTAGCATTATTGAATGGTTAAACAAATAATCCATCAAAGACATTTGGTAAGTAATTACATTCACATTTCACTGTTTATAACATGTTTTTAGCCTTTCATAATACTTTTTTAACACCCAACACCATTTGAATAGAACTTCACCTTTGTAGTAAGACAATAAACGCTTGATACGATGAGAAACTCCTACTTTTGCAGATTTTAAAGACTAGAAAAATAAGCCCATGTTAAGCACAGGTCACAACTGTCTCCAGCAATGCCCTCCTCTTGGTGAATTTAGTGTAGGAAGAGAAACTGAGAAGCTTCACATCAAAAATGTTAAAGCACAAAGTTGTTCTCCCTCAAGCCATGGGCAGCACAATTTCAGCACTTCCTGATAAAAGGACAGTCCTTCAAGAAGTTCACACTTCTCTTTAAACTTTACTCTTTCCATTTCAACAGCTGAAACCACGCTGATCCGAAGTTCGTTCGGTGTGAGTTCCAGTTGCTTCAGTTCTATTAAGCTCTGCTGGGATTTGAGGAGACAGAGCCTGGTTCTTCTGCGCTGGGAAAGCATTCGCCGAAAACAAACACGCCCAAAGAGAGAAAACAAGCTGGAAGTCTGCTGCCACCTGTGTTTAGATGATGGAGATTTTTGTAGTTGAATTGTTTAATTTTTAGAATGTTGAGTTCTTTTCCTGAAAGGTTTACCTTTAAAAAGAAATTTAAAATAAAATATCAGTCTTGCTAACTAGGTGTTTTGTTTTGCTTGAAATCTGACTTTTCTCCTCCTCCGTTCCCCTCCCAGTGTGTACAGCATGGAAGAAGCTGTATTTAACACTTAGCTTGAGGGACAGATCAGGAGAGAACTTCAGTTGCTTTTTTTTTTTCCTTCTCTCATAGCAAATAAACTGAGGGGCCCTGGGGAGCGGTGTTTGTGTAGCAGGAGTGTTGCTATCCAAGAGCTTATGTGCCCCCCACAGGGTGCTGATGGCAGAAGGGCTGCTTTCCAGAAGTCATTAATACACATCGTCACAGTCTGTAGAAAGAAGAAACTTTCTTTTTAATAAGAAGGAAAGAAAGACAGAAGGAAAGAAGGAAGAAAAGAAGGAAGGAAGAAAAGAAGGAAGGAAGAAAAGAAGGAAGGAAGAAAAGAAGGAAGGAAGAAAAGAAGGAAGGAAAGAGAGAAGGAAG
>VXBW01006202.1:1879974-1950254 GCA_013400375.1 Thinocorus orbignyianus
AGAGAGAAAGAGAGAGAGAAAGAGAGAGAGAAAGAGAGAGAGAGAGAGAGAAAGAGAGAGAAAGAAAAAAAAGAAAAAAAGACATTCGTGACCTCATGGGCTGCAGTTCCTCGTCTGACGGGCCCCGTTTCTCAAGTGAAAGCCGCTTGGTAATTTTCCCCTTTTGACACAACGTTATCAGAAATAGATTAAGAAATGTTAATGCTGGTAGAAGCACAAGACAAAACGAAAATGAATGTACGAGAAATTGCACAAGCACACGTTGCATGGAACCGTGGCATCAGTATTTCACACCAAGTCTTGTAAAAAGATCTTTTTTAAGATACGGAACATAACTCCCTGCGCCCCAGAGAATTTCTCCTGCTATGTGTGATCTTTTTATTAGCAAAACTCAGCTACTGCCATCATTATTATCTCAATGGTGACGCTGATGGGGGGAAAAAAAAATCCACAAAAAGGTCCTAAACTCAGGAAGCCTGAACCCAGGCTGTTGATGGCAGCTGGGGTTAAAGCCCTGGGCAGCTTTTTTAGGTACAACAGAAGAAGATCCACAGGAGACAAAGAAACCCCACAAATATAACAAAATTCCTGCAAAATCTGAGCTCAACACATGAACCGTTTCATTCATCTGGAGTCCAGGGCAGAACTTGTCCCTGATATGGGAGCAGGAGGCAGTGTTCTGTCCTGATGGCCCGTGACCTGCGCCTGAGCACAGGCTCCTAAACCAGGTCCTCCTCAGGAGAAGCAGGCAGCGACCACCCCGGATCCCAGCAGCAGCAGAGTGTGGGAGTAATCATTAATTCCCTGTCATTCAGCTCCATCTAGTAAAAAATGCAAAGTCCTCACTATAGATGAGGTGAAGGAGATGTTTCCCCTTCCCAAAATGAAAACAGGATATCTGTGGCTTAAGGAGATACTTTTAAATCGATTTAAAATCACGTCTGTATAAAATCTGTCACGGCTGCTCTATTTTAAGTATTTTACAATGAGAATTCTCTCTCCTTCTTCCCATTTCTTTTCTTTTTTTACTTTTTATTACTACTCTTGCATGAACTGCTAAGTAAATTAAGGTAATTAATTCAAATGTTGTGTCTGTTTCCAAATTTTCATCTGTTACCTGCTTTCCTGAATTACCAGAAACGCATCTAAAAATTCAAAAAGCAGAACTGAAGATACAGCACCACTTCAGTTTTCCCCAGTCCTCAAAAATCATCTAATAATTGATGGGTGTTTCACTATTAAGAATGATTCTGATGTTTAAGTGAATAGTTTCAGAATCTTCAATCAGGCACTTCACCTTGCATACACAGCACGTCAGGGTAAAACTCTGGCAGACATACAAAAACAATTTACATTTCTAATACATAAATATATTTCTAGAAGTATCAATCATCCTTAAAGCAGACCAGACTTTTTACAGTGTTTTCTCTCAAGTGACCCAACCAAAATTCTTTCATTACTACTTATTACCAATTTCCACATATTGTCAACAATGTAGTGGCATATTTAATAGCTCATGATGTGATCTTCACAGGCAAGTGTCCTGAACACCCATAATTTACACATATTGTGAAAGATCTGGGGATTGAATTGCAATTCAGGAGTAAACAAGCGTTAAGGGAACTACTGCTGCTCTATTTCAGTCAAGCTCACGATTCCCTGTTTTGATGGAGTAACACCTAAGAACATCAGCTAGCAATGAATGAAACTGCACTGTAAATTCTTTTAAAATTAACACATTATTTTAAAACTAGCACATTCATAAATACCGTTATGGATCAGAAGATACATCTGGCTCCCAAACGATTCTGAAGGTTAACTTTCATTATAGGTAACTTCTATTTCTAATGATATACATGGAATTTCAGTCTGAAACAAAATCAGCCAATTGGACTGCGCTTGGAAATCACAGAATCATAGAATGGTTTGGGTTGGAAAGGACCTCAAGATCATCTTGTTCCAACCCCACTTACGCTGACATACGACTGTAGCAGAATTCAACAACTAGACTTCAACTTCCAGGCCACAGTTTTATAACTTGTTTGGAGAATTCAAAGATAATCTTTGGTACAAAGCTAATGCCATCTTACCATCTAGAAGGTTAGTTTGAGAATTGCAAAACTTAAAAAAAAAACCCCATGGTCGCAACAGGTAAATTAATAGATGCACTGGTGTGGAAAAAGTGAGAACATAGGCAACAAAACACCTGAATGAAGCAATTTTTTGGACTTCAGAACTCGTGCATTCTCACATTACTCACAAATTAAAAGATATAGACCATTTGGGTCATTTAATGTCCTGCAGAAGACCTAGGCTGCAGCTACCTGCTCGATATGTATATAATTTTTATCAAAAGACTGAGTAAAAACTTGTCCCCAAGACTCCCAACCACAAAAACCACAACACAAAGAGAGCACGCATTCATCCAGCAGCATTTCTGCCCAGGCCATCAAGGGGACCTTACCACAAGAAGCAACGCTGATATACTTTTATGGTGAACATCAAGATTACTGAGCTTCCAAATTACTACAAACTCATCTTTGACTTGTTCAGACTTCATTGTTTGAGTTGATCCAAATCTGACGCCCACTGGGCCTGAAGGTTATGTCTAAAGGTTGGTTCGGAGTTGCAAGTTAAACATGATCTTTGGCCTTTTCCTCCTGCCCTGCTTGCTTGCAGCCCGGTGAAGCACAATGATAACCACGTCTATGGAAACAATCAATAAGTCAGTTCATCTTAAAAACAAAGAAATGCCCTTCCTCCAACCTCTAGAAGAACACACCCGAACATGCCAACGGACCACTTTTCAGTAAGAACCTCACTCAAACTGCCTCAAGTGACTGGCAAAGTTCAGGAAATTCAGTGAGCAATGCTTAAGCAAAGAAGCATCTGGCACCATTCACATCACGGCTGAGATATCAAAAATTATTTATTAAAAATAAGTTACTTTAAGGATTTTAAACAGTTTCTATAAGAATACAACAATTTAACAGATATTGTTAGCTTCCAAAATTTTGCAATGTTTTTCCTCCTGAATTACAAAATTAGCACGCACACCCAAACCTACTTTCATATTAAAACAGTTGCAACTGGGAAAAAGTTGCTACAGAGTGCCCTGGCAAAGAAGGGAGAGGGGAGGGTTTTGGAGTTGAAACGCAGAACACAAAAAACCAGAGAAGAGTCAGTACATCGCCTTGCCCATCGCTTACAAGTCAACAAAACAACCAAGGCAGTATTTTCTGTATGAATAGAGCACAACATCATACTCTGGGGAAGAGTCTTTCTGCAAAATTAAATGCATTTTCATAAATACAGCGGGAGTGCCTCATCACTTTTGACATATCACGTATGCATGGAGAATGCACACAGGACTTTTCAAAGGCCTATAAAATGTGCTAATCCTTAAATATTTGCACAGCAGCAGGACAAGGAACTCCTGTGTTCAGCACACAATGGCTCTTCCATGTCAGGAATATACACACCAACAAAAGGAGCCAGGACAAATGGACAATTTGGTTATAACTGCTCTGGAACTGAGGTTAAAAAAGGAAAACCCCACAAAACGAAATGAAATCCCCATCACAGCAACAGCCTTGAGCACTAAGGAGACAAGCCCAAGCATCTTGTAGTCTCCTATTTTTTGTGATCAGTCCATACCTAGCTGGCATTCAGCTGCCTATAAATCCTATCCCTCCTGCAGCAACAGCCACAGGACCTTCCAGACAGGGCTTTGGGCCACCTTGTCTGATCAACACTGACAGCACTGCGTTTGCACAACATTAAATGGGAATGATGGAGTCTGCTGAACAGGGACTAATCATACAACCAACCAACTGTGTGCTGGAACATGCTACGAAATGCATGCACACCAACGGTCCCCCCCCCTCAAGGGACAGCAACTGGGCCATCTCATGACACCTGGATACTGCAGATAAGCCCAGCTTTATCCAGCAGTCCAGGTTGCAGCTCCACCTCCCAAATACACAGCTGATGTGATTTATTTTTTTTCATTTGAGGGAGGTTTGCACCCGTCTAATCCTTGAACAGGTCAATCACAACTGTGTACTGAAGATATTTCAGGCAGGAGGAAAAAAAAAGGCAGGTAATTCCTTTAACTTTCCAGTTGGGTGATTAGTAATTAATTTCTTTATAATAAAAAATTTACAGAAGCCACCCCATTGTGGGACACACTACGGTACACTTTCATCTTTGAGACAAGACTGTCTTTATAGAATAACTAAAACCTCAAGGGGGGTTCCTCAAACCATCTTCTGTGAATGCACAATGTCATCAATTAACTGCCTCCTGAAACAACAGAAGTCATAGCGTGGGGAGCAAGAAAAACTGAAAATTGCTGAGGCAGCTTCATCAGGCCACGAATCCCAAATCCATGCAAACTTTCTGCAATCTGAAATACAGCACTATGTATGCAGTCTTTTATGCCCCAGGCAGTCATTGAGACACAAAAACTTAGCTCCTCCGCACACATTTGGAAGTTAAAGCCAAGCATACAGATAGCAAAACTACACGCGTGCAGAGATAAAGCAATGAGGAATTTGATAGTAATAACATAGTGCAGCACAAAGAACCAAGACGCACACAAATTGTGACAATGGGTGTTAAATATGCCATCGAAGGACTTTTGTTCTGCTCTAGCAGGAAAACACACTTGCTCATCTAATGAGTTTTCTCATCTGTAGCTCCATGTTTTTCATTTGATTAAAAGCGTAAGAATGATATACCTCTGTATTTGTGCATACTATCACTCTTGGATTAGATACATTTTGGGAAAACGGTCTACATTTACAGAACACTATCATTTGATGCTATCATTTAAGTAGGACTGCAAGATTAAAAATGGACAGTTCATTAAAAAATTCATTTCTAAGCACATGAGCAGCTGAAAAGGACTGGCAAAAATGATACTATACCAAAGTAAATGCTTTTTAGAATTTGAAATACCTTTCCACAATCAGATGTTTCCTACTGCATATCTTAAAACTTTTCCTCCCAGTGCCCTGAGGCTGCGAGCATCGGTTCACAGGGGCTATGGACACAGGGTCACACATTCCTTTCTTAAACCTTTACAGAGAGTTCAACAGGAGAAATACAACTACAGTCGCAGAGAATATTTGGTTTCAACAAAATTAATATATTTTCTAGTTCTCAAAAATGAAACAGAAAACTTCTAACAAGAGACGATGCAGTATGAGCTATCAGCTGCCCAAAATATTTTGTACAGTATCAGAAGTACAATCTGCTGCCTTGGGCACTGACACATTCATGATGTGACAATGCTGGTGTAGAAGTGCTTTTAGAGCATTTAATAAATTAAAAACTCACTACCAGTTAATCTTAAAGACCCAGGTTGTCAAAGTGGTGTGATTCCAGGCATGCAAACTCTTGTGAATGTCTCATCTATTGCCTGAGTACACAAATACAGTAGATGATTTATACTTGTACTTCAGGTATTGGTAATAGGAAGTGAGGTCTATCCAACTACACACCCTCAAACATTAAAAATATTGAATACATAGAGGGTCTGGCCTGCAGAGAGGGTACACTTTGTACAGAATATAAATAATTAGGAATTAAAACAGTTTTTCTTATGACAAGAAATTATTAAGGAAATCCATCTTTCCTCTTCCTCTTCTTCCAGTCATTCAGGCTGGTGAGACCGTCATTGAGTAGGATGACCAGGATAAATTAGTATCTCTTCCTGAATTGCACCATAAAGCACACATCAATGAACAATTGCTTTAAGAGTAGAATTTGCTGTTACTGACTTTCTTCTCCCTTAACCTTAAGAGAAAAGAAAAAGAAAAATCAAGTCTAGAGAGGAAAACAGTCTACAAGTTCAATTTACTTAGACAAACAGCACGCATTGCAACTTTTTTCCTCAATAAATGGGAGTAAACCAGTAATTCCTAAAAGTATCAAAAGTCTTCCTCCCATCCCACCTTGAGATCTACTCATGACTTCTTCCTAGTACATGAAGCTTCTGTCTCCCTCCCTCATCCCCAGCCCAAATGTGGCAGCAAAGGAGAAAGATCCTTTCCCTAAGCTTTGGATAATGTACTGACACTTAACTGACAATTTTAGGCTGCTACAATTCAATACTGGTTTGTGTATCTGGAAGCATGTTTTGTTTCTGCATATCTAATATGCTAATGACATTTCCAGCGACATGACTTTGACAGTGGAGAAGGAGTGAGGCAGTTTATTTATTTGGCTGTATAGACGTCCAGGCTTTCCTCCTGGAAAGCAGGAGAGGAGAATATAAACTCACAGAATTACTTGTTTTGCTGTGATCTCTGAAACCAAGATTTCACAGAGTAGACATTTCACAGCATTTGCTGGCCTCTAGTGGCTTGCAGCCCAGCCTTGCTTCACTGAAGCCCTTCCTTGCTTTAGACATACTCACTCTTTAGATGCTCATTTTGATAAATCTGAGACTTCCCTACCATAAATCATGTCTACATAGAGCTGCTTTGGAAAGGAGAATGATTATCAACCCACCTTCGGTTGCATGTATCTTGATATATCTGCAGTTTGTGATCATTCACATTGAATTCTTTTAATATAGCATCTCTGTTAGGATTCCTTAAATTCATATGGGAGTCATAAAGGAACAACTGGTTATTAAGCTCCTCCTGGCGTTTCCGAAGTTGCCGACATGAGGAATAAAGCTCTTCTTCACTTTCCTTCAAAAGAATATTGGAAATCAATGTTACTTGTAAGACACATACCCAAAGTGACACAGAATCAACATAGCTCAGAGGATTATTTTGTTTTCCTAAACTCCTTCCGTTAGCTTTATATAAAATGTTTTATAAAATTAGTTTTATAAGATGTTTATGGAAACTAACTGGGCAAGCCAAACCCTTTAATGGGGGCATCAGGGATGTTCCAGCACGATGTCTGTGTCTGAAAAACTCCCACTGGAATATTTTTCCCTATTAATTTCCCCTGTCAGTCTGGTGAGGAAAGGACAGCAAATGGTTTATCATAGTGGGATATCAGCTTATAACGGTTTTTAAAATACTTTTTAGAGACAGTTTAATTTTTGACTGTTCCATCATATTTGTATGTTACGCTACATACTACCCATCCTGGTGCCTTCCTATGGAAACCTAGACTGAAGGTGCAAGGGCTGGTAAATAGGACCCCTAATAGAAGCAAGTGCTCAGATGATCAAGAAGGGATAGATCCTGTGTTTCTGTGGAGCTGGATGCTGGACAGCCTGGATTCAATACGTGCAGATAAACTGATAAGTATTTGAAGAATAATTTGCAGCAGTTTCTGTTGTTGTATGCAGCCCAGAGTAAAAATTCTCAAAATACTCCACAAGCATAAAAAAAATCATCATCATGATTCCTTTTATGACTTCGAATTGTTTTAATACTTCACAACTTTGGATACAAAAGCTGCCTCCTTTATAGAGTTACTAGTGGGGATAATACTGGCAGGACTGAAGTCTTAATTTTCACATCAGCAGCAAAACAAGATACTCATCCTACAAGAAATGACACACAATCAATAAATGTAATAAATCTAAACATTTTCAGAGGCAGCATACTAATAAGAATTCCTCTTTCTACGCTCGGTCTAGATCTAGGAAAATTGACAGGTTAGCAACATGCCCAAGGGGTTTCACTTACAGCAACAAGATACTTTCCTAAACGTTCTTTTTCTTCCTGAAACACATTCCTATGGTTCCCACGTATGAGTTGAAACAGCTTCAGTGTTATGCTAATGATTGAGTTTTTAAAATAAATTTTTTTTCTTTACTTTTTTTTTTTAAAGGGGAAGGAAACTTTGCATTCCCAAATCACAAAGGAAAAAGCAGATTACCAATTACCAATTTGCAGATGTAATCATCAAGATGTGCATGTAATACCATTTGTTCTTGTAAATAAAGGTATCCATAGAACTAGACTTTAAAATCCCATTTAAGAATGGCCACTTCAATCTTTGTTAAAATTATATACACCATTGAAGCTGACTATAATCAGAAATGTTGAAGAGAAACACACACTTTCTTAAGCAAGTAAATCCATTTTCAAGCAAATAAGACATGCTTCTAAATGTAACAACCACCTCAGTGTAGTATCGTTTCTACAACACCAAGAACACCTGTTAACTTCAACAGAAACAGCATAATGCCCCACAATGATTCACAAATATGCACGCTTACATCTACAATATTCTTGCTTCTCTATTCCTGAGAAATTCCACAGCCATCTGTAATTCCCCTTTACAACTCTGTATTTCATCTCTAAAAGTGTGCAGATGGGCTCTGTATATAAACAGGTCTGTTATTAAATTCTATCATTTGATGGAGGGTCAGCATTTTTAAATTAAAAAGGCAGAAGAACAGATGGAGACAGCCTTGATCTTTTCTGATGCTTCTTCTGGAACGACCTGGTAAAAGTTCTACAAGTTGATTAACCACGGCAAGTCTTGGTTTGTTGCAGACTGCCAAACAAAAGGGGGAAATTTTGAAAGTTCTCCTGCCATCACATTACCACTCCGAGACTTCAGACACTGTAGAAACAGAGCCGTGCTGCATCTTCATTTGGCTTAACAAGCAGAAGGGGCTTCAAGCACGTGCAATGTCCTACTGTCAAAGGAGTTGCTGACAGATTGGGAGACATACTGCTGCTATGAACAACACTTTAAGAGCTACTCCTGCCCCAGGCAGATAATGATCTGAATTTCTGAAGAGAAACCACGGCAGGAGGAATTTGCAATATATCTACAACTGATGTCCACGCTCAACATTAGGCAATGGTGAGCTGCTGCCAGTTTTCTCAAAGGCAGCAAGCAAAAAAAAAGCAGTTTATCAGGCTTCCTCTATCAGACTTGTGTCCATGAAACAGGAACTTTTTAAACATTACCTTCAAAGGACATAGGTCTCCTTTGTTTACACACAGACACACACACTCCTGGTCTCAGCTTCTAGCCCTCTTCTGCTCCCATGACTCTCTCTAGCCAAGAGAAGTCATGGTTGCCAAACACTGTCATTACACACAGTCATATAAGTGCTATAAGGTGGCTTTGTAAAAAGTTTGACAAGGGATTTCTGAAAAAGGCTGCCACTGCTTTGTGAGGAACAATGTGACTGAATTCAGTAATTTCCATTTCAGTGTATGCAACTGCAGGCACAAATCCCTCCAGAGACATAATGACTTACAGTTAGCAGAAGTTGGTGTGTTAATCAGGAAAAATAATGTACGCTGGTGTGAACTGCAGCATAAGCCCGACGGCTTGTAAAAGAGTATAAATAAGAAGTTGGACTTTTTTTTTTTTCCTCTGAAACTGAAGGGTACTGGAAAGCACCCTGAAATACCCACTTCCCAGAAGTATCTTTAAACTTTCATCACATGGCCTCTACACCAGTATATTTAAATTACATAGAGTATTATTGAGACACAGAGAGAGTCTGAAAATAATCCTGCTTCAAATCAACATATTCAGCAGCACCTTTGGAACACCAACAAATGCTGTACACACATCAGCCACTTTAATACCTGTCTCCATGAACGAGGATGCATCATTATTTTTTCCCCGTGTACATTTAGAAATACTTCCATGAGGTATTTTAGAGAGGCTTAAAAGATGAAGATTAGCACTTCTGTAGGAACCAGAATGTCTTTCACCTGATGGGCTGTTTACTTTAATGAAATACTGGGAGAAATTACTATCTTCTCTTCCTAAAGTGGTTTGGTTTCTTATGTAGGAACTTTAAAAAAAGGATTATTCTGCAAAGTTAAAGCTGAGTTTAGCTGGCTTTGCATGGAATCAGTCAGTTAAAAGGGGAAGACAATGACCACGCTGTCAGAGCAAAAACTTGTGGAAGTAATGAGGCTTTGTTAGTGCATTATTTCTTTTAACAACTGTTGTAATCTGTCCACCCAGAGGGAGAGCAACTCAATTGGCGTTATTGGTCTTGCCCAGTACCTAAAGAAGAAATGCCCAACATTAGCACACCAGACATAGAACAGAAAACAAAATCCTCATTTCCTGGTTTCCACATAGAACTGAGAACATACACTCTTCAGTGCACAAAAACACCGCTTCTCACCAGAACTTGTTGCATTTCACAGTGAACCAGAAGCGAGGCCAGCTCGATGTCTTCGCTATAGCCGTTCTTGAGAGGAACTGATCTAAAACCTGGTGGGGTAAAATATATACAAAGGGCAATTAGAGTCAAGGTGGAGCGTTATCTGCAGTCACAAAACTGGTGCATGGAGTCCTGAGGGCCAACAGATCCTTCACTGCTCCAGCGCTCCACTGCTGAGGGCAGGCTTTGCTGTGACAAACAAAGGGAAGCAAAAGGCAAGAATGGCAAAACTGAGAAACACACAATTTCATGTGCTCTTGAAAATTAAAGCCATAAGAGAGGAAAGCTGAAAACATGCTCTGTATACATCCACATCCAAGGTAATTAACAAAACAAATGCACTGACACCAAACCAGAAACAGAATTTTCCCAGTTTTTATTCAGAGCACATCACCCTGTTGCTGAAGTGGAACATGTAGTAAAGAGAGTGCAAGTTAGTCTACATAACGATTTCCTATCTCAATTTCAAAAAAATGAATTTCAAGAGGGTGAGAGGATCATTTTAAATACTTTTATGTCACAGACCCAGCATCATAATAAACAATGGATTAAAGGAACTCAGATCAAAAGAGCACCTGTCCTTCCACACACTGCAGCTGCTACTGAGAGCCGAGTCGCAATACAATAACGCTGAACAGCATCTTTTTCATTTAGCCCCTTATTATATCCACTGATCTTACCTGATTTGATTCCTTTGATGGGAAAAGTGGCGTGTGCTAAGAAATTGGGATCGCTGAACATATCTTCCTCATAAACAACAAAGCGCAGAAGTGCTAAATTCGGATCATAAATTTCAAATTTCACTTGCTCTGGACAGGGTGCCCAAACTGGATTAAGGCCGTTGTCATCTGTAATGAAAAGGAAACATTTGCAGTCTGAAGCAATAATTTCACTTCATTCACATACGGGTATGTATCCCGGGATGTTTTCTGGGGATACAATGGCCCAAAAATCCTATTTACCATCTGCCTCCTGTTGTAACCTTGCTTCAGAAGGTTTGTACTTATTTATTTATGGGAGGAGGTAGGAGGAAACTTGGCAGGGATAGAAATCCATAAAGGAAAGCTATTATTTGTATATAAACATATAAAATATATTTGCGTACGTATTTGTTAAAAAAAGAAAGCTAATTCTTTGCTCATATTCATGAGCCTCATGCTCCACATCAGCATAGAAGCATGAAAAACACTGGGAAGACTAATGTGCAATGGCCCAATTGTTAAAGTCAATTATGGAAGACCAAGTAATTTGGTATGTGTGCCACAGCCAGGAACTTTGCTTTCTAAAGTCTTGGTCAATTCCTACAAAAAATTAAAATCAGAACCCTCTTCTCTGAAGTGCTGAAGACCCACAATGCACATTCTGCTCCTGTGTTTATCTTCCACTGTTATCAGTCATTTGGATAATTAGAACAAAAGCCTCTTGCCTACTGGAGGAACACTGCTGCATCCAGAAATATTAAATGGTGAAATATAAAATGGTTGACATATTACCCCACTTCAGTGCACTTAAATGAAGCTCCTATACACACAGACACACATCCCTTAGCCAGAAATCACCAGAAGTGAGCTTTGATCAAAATTCTGTTGCATAGGAAGTTATACTACTTTACAGCCACATATACCCACGCTCTCTCTGAGGGGAAGCCAGTCTTATAAGCCGAGTTTAAATAAACACAGCCTGGATCTCACAGTAGTAACTCCCCATTTGGGTCAGACTTACGGGAACTGACTAGGGCTATTGGAAGCACTTTCAAGACAGTCATTTTTTAAAATATGCAAATACAGATACTTATGCATAGGCAAAACCACAACAGAATCGAGACTTTATTTTATAAAGCAACTGCAACAGTACTCTTGTTTTTTCCCTAAATTTTATATAGATTCAAGTTTCTCAAATTAACTGACCATGAGGCAAGCAAAAGAATAATATTATATGAATCACCAGTCCAGAGCAACAGTTAACTCATTCCCCCATATATAGGCTGCTGGCCAATTACAGACAACATAAATTCACAGTCATCCTCTACTCACTTTATTTATTAAGTGCACTGGAAGTACAACCATATCCCTACAACACAGAAAACCACAGATACTCACTCACAACTGTTGTCTTGAATTTGTTGTTATCATATTCAGCCCCACAAATTTCTACCTCTACAAAGGGACACGCAATGCTTCTACCAAGTTTAGGGAGATGACGAGCACCTAAAACCTGCAAAAACAACTGTAAATTACAACCACCTCCAAAGGAAATTTGGCAGCATCAGTTCTGTACAGACAGTAGCCTACAGAATTAGAGGAGAGGGAAAAATCCAGAACACACAAAAATACACACTCCCTCTCTTAAATACATTTGCATGTATTAAACATACTATCTGTGCCACCAATAATATCTTCCATTGTTTGGGTAACCCAATGATTTTCATCATAAGATACTGTAGCTGACATCTATTACACCCACTGCAGATCCAGACCAGGTCTGTAACGTGAGTCTTGTTATGTTTCCTCAGTCTTTATTACATATCTGTTTTAAGATATTCGTGCTTTACATTCACAACCTCTTCTCTACATTGTAGTGAAAAGTAGCTAATGTGTTTATTCTTTATCAGGAAACATTTTTAAAGGACATCTCTTGCTGTATGGCAACCGAGAACAGAAACAATTTCAATTCCTGCTTGATATCAGGAGACAACATGGCATCACTTTTAAATGATAAACCCATCTCTCCATGAAAAATGAGAATGACATTCTGATTAANTAGTTTCTATATTTCATTATAAATACCTTTCTTCCACACTGGAAATCTCTGAACTAGTTAGACTGCCGCTACTAACCAACCTCCAAAAAGACCCTTCTATTGAGAAGTCATTAGATTGAAAATGCAAGTTAGTTCATTTGGAATTTTTATTAGCAATTACATAAAATTATCTCAGGGTTGTGTTTTCAGTCCTATAGCATGTGCTTCATTAGCATGATAAAGATATATATTTCTTTCCAGGAACCATTCAAATTAGTTTTATTCTCAAACACACTGACATTTAGAAACAGTATTTTGACAATCTGTCAGATCTTGCTCTGAAGCGTAATAGCTTTATTTTTAGTTTTATAGATATTTATGACTTGTAAAAAACCATAATTTACAGAAGAGATTTACCCTCACTGTCATAATCATCTGCAATTTCCTCTTCGCATCATTTGGCATTGGGTCATATTCTTCATTTCGCATGCTTTCTGGCTGCAGAACATAGCCAGTGCGTCCATTAAGTGAAAACAAGGCATGGTTCAATTGCATGTATTTATCTAGGGAGAGAGTTAAACAGTCACAACAGAAGATCCCCATTTGAATAAAGCAAAGGAAGTACCAGACTAACGCCTCCTCTCTCTAATTCTTTCTGGTCACCACTTTATTGGACAGAGCTGGAAAGGCTAACTGGAAGACTCAGTTCCCTTCAGTAACTGAACCCGACAGGCTGTTTCTCACCAATTTTAATCCATTCACAATTAGCTTCCTATCAATTTGTCATAAGATGACCCTTACCAGAAAGAACCGTAGATCCTTCCCTGTGGCTAAACAACTCTTCCTCCACCTGAAACTTACTGTAAAACCTCTGCTTGCTTATCACAAAGAGTTCAAGGTGAAATAACACTTTTAGAGTTTGGGGCTAGTTAGGATCAGAGACAGAGCTTTTAGGGACTGATTTTTGGGAACCAGCTCTACCAGGCGACCTACACGTTCAAAACCAATCTTTAGTTCTTGCACATCTCTTCTTGCTCCGAAGTACAAATAAACAGGACAGTCACAGTGACTAGAATAGCAGAGGTGCCAGAAAGGGCTGCTTTACGGTGAAATGGAAGGTGGATTAGATCCTTTTACAAAGAGGATATTACCTGGAGTTTGGAAGTTCAGAGCCACCATCTGGGAGCCACAAAGCCAGAGGCGAAATGGGTCGTAGTTGGATGAATCGACCCTCTGTCCTTTAGGGTAGACACGTGTCAGACCCTTCAGGTTGTATTTCAACAACTCAACTGGCTTTTGCTTAACAATGCTCTCTGCCTTGGTTTCCACAAAAGAACGGATTTCTTTGAAATCAGGATTTTCTACATGGGGTAGGGAGGGAAAAGAGTGGTTACTAAAGGAAGAAAGAAGTCACCACTTATACTGCACCTTTACTAACACTTTGTTTTATTTTGTTTTGCTTTGTCCTTTAATGCAATAATTGCCACGGCTTTCATGCAGACACGGCAAATTGGTTGCGCATCAAAGTTAAAATTACTTGCCTGCCACATGCTTTACAGCAGGGCAGATATGAGTCTATAGTCATGTTCCCATCTCATCATTGCTAATAATGCACTTCTGACCACTATAACACATATTCAAATGAGACATCTTTTCCTGAGTTTAAATAGGGAGAAGAAAGGGTGAGCCAGGGTTAGCCAATCCCTCAAACAATGACTATAATTATAATGCCTTAACCACACTGACAGCTTATGAAAAACATTTGCAAAGAAACTTAAGGAAGAAGGGCACATTTCCTGGCTTCTCCAGCAGCAGTGACAAAAAACTGGAATAAGAAGTACATATTTCAGTGTCAGACTCTACACCCGCACTTACACAGACCTCAGTTCTCACTTCTAGTATGAAACCATACACCATTCCAACAGCTTACCTAAATGGCAAACGTGTTCTTACAGTAAAATTATATAACATACACTACATCCGTTTTGAAGGGTTTTG
This sequence comes from Thinocorus orbignyianus, assembly GCA_013400375.1. NCBI lineage: Eukaryota > Metazoa > Chordata > Aves > Ciconiiformes > Thinocoridae > Thinocorus > Thinocorus orbignyianus. The sequence continues at coordinate 1,894,838 of VXBW01006202.1, forward strand.
CAAACAAGTCATAAGCGTTCAGCCAGAGTTTGTCATCTCAAAAAAGTCAACTGACACGTAATTAGTGAAATTCCCCCATGAAAGACACCTTCAAGAGGGTGTCTCTAGTTAACTAGTCAGAAATTTGTGACGGGTTTTTTTGTGATGGTTGAATAGCACCAGTTCCCTAGTGTACAATTTCAAAGAGCCTCTGAAAACTGCATAGGTGAGACAGAACTTTGTTTTCCAGTAGAGAGAGCATAGATTTTATCATCAATTCTAAAATTTCAACTAACACCTGCAAAGAGAGCAGAAAGGGTGACGTTCAGATGCAACATTAAAGGAAATACCTAAATTGTCCTTGGTTTTGCTTGTTGGTTTGCAGTAGATTACCAGATCGGATAATTCAATAGCAATCAATTGATTCTTTTCCCAGTATTTCCTCCTGTTCTCCTGTAAAATGTAGCATAGTTTTAGATTACAGACACACTGAGTATTATGGCACAGTACCTCCAGTGTATACTCTAATGAAATGACAAAGTTCAACATTCTTTGGTGCTCAGATTCCTATCTGATACTTCAGACAATTGCAAAGACATCATGTACTTTCAGACCCAATTCAAACGACAGGCTAACCACATGGTTTTAGGTTTTAGTTGGCAGTGTAGTTTTGGGGGGGTTGTTGTGTTGTTTTGATTTTTTAAGGAAGTGTGCCTCCCTGATCAGTCCCACCCAAAAAAAAACATGGGTTTGGTTTTTTTCTTTTAATGTGGCTCTACTCAATTTTAGTTAGATTTTCAACTCTGTACCTCATATAGATGTAGATGTATGCAAAAAAAATGCAAAGGGCAGTGAAGTGTATCTCTGTTTATTTACAATGCTGAGGAGGACTTAAGTCTTGTTAGTTAACTCCCAAACTGCTGCATTCGAACTCTATGAGCATCATTCCTGTAGTTTTCTGTTTGCACATCAAACCAATAGTGTTATTTGTGGAAAATCATATGCAATCTTGTTGTCATCATCAGTAAAAGTTCCACTGTCTACTTCCATGTTTGCAAGCAGCTGAGCAATGGTCCCTGCAACCAGAGGCTGGGAACAACTGAGATCAGCAAGACTGAGTGGAGACATTTGGGCTGGAGGATTCTCAGACATACAAAGCAATTACAGCATCAATCACGTTAGAAGAGTCTCATACTGAAGAGCGATTAGCTTTGGTACAAGAGGTTATGAAGCAGCAACAATTAGGAAGTCTTCCAAAAGAATTCCCTCAACAAGACAAACTGAAGAGGAACGACAATCAGAGCTAAGGAGCCCTGGGGTTCCCAAATGTTTCACTGAACCAGAGATTATTCATTGACATCTAAGAAAAGCAAAAAGGAATATAGCATTTAGACTTGGAAATAACCTTGGGAAAAAGCTGTACAAACGTCACTGTGCTTAGTGACCCACCACGGTTTCCCAGACACTGCTCAGCAGTAATGAGAGCTCCAAATAGCAAATGGCCACTTCTAGATGCCATGTGCCCATCGTTAGTCACAACCCTCTGGTGGTAACGAAGAAAGTGAGCTAACAATCAACACCCCATTCCTAGGGGCATGGCAAGTGCCAGTAGTAAACAGATTACAAGATACACAAAGCTTGATCTTAATTTTTGGTGTATAATGGACACAGGCCAAAAATAAACTCATAAAACACCTGTATCGTATTGTAGCAGAGTGTCGACTCGCTATCCTTTTTCCTTCACCAAAATTCAGCCTGTTAACTCTACCAGCCAAAAGGGCCTTTCCTCATCTCTTTCCCCTCCCCAGGCGGTAGTATCATGAGCTTTCTAGAGGCCACACTGTGAGAAAAGCCTCCTGATTGACAGAAATGAGTTTTAAAGCATCTTTGAACACAGACTGTTTAATACATCTCTAACTGTACGGAGGGAGAAAAAGCTGCCAAGCTCCTGAAGAGCCACTGATGTACCATAAAAACGTTCCATTTAGAGACACTTCTTCTAGGTCATGTTTCTCTTTTTCTCATTTTTATTTCTAAATGAAAGCCTGGCCTAAGAGCTGTATCTCTCCTCCCCCAACAATAGGTCAACAGCTCCTGCAACTTCTTCCCCAGCTGAATTTGCAGTTCTCCGCTTGAGACACCAACTTGCCTGCTATAAATAGGATTATGATGTCCCTCAGAGCATTACCACTCCAGATGACAGACAAACAGCAAGAGCCAACATGATACTGAAACGGGTTTTTCATCACTCAAATCACTCACTTAACAATAAAAAGTGAGTAAAAGTGACAAAGGAAAGAATAAACTTAAGCACAGTCATTGTAAGGGCTTTTTGGTCATATCAAAAACTTCTTAAATACCAGAAAAGATGACAGGGAGGCAAATTAATACATCAGAACAGGAAAAGCAAGTCCTGAAGAATGTCCTTTAGCTGCAGTACTCATAGAGGGATGTAAAAGCTAAATTTGGGCAGAGTCCTTTAATCTTCAGGCAAGGCTTTGAAATACTGCTATTGAAGACCTGGTAAATCCAGATTATGCCTATTACTTACAAATAAATAAAGTATTAGCCAAACAATTCCCTATCAGTGCCACTGCATTCACTGGAAAGCAGAATTACTATACAGGATTAAGAAGAGTTTAGGCAGAGTCAGCTCAGATTTCACGTATACTCACTAGTGGAGTCATAATATTGAGCAGAACAGACTGAGTTTCTTCTGCTTAACACTAGGGTTGAACCAGATGCAAAACGGTACAATGGAATCTACTCAGTACTATTAAGCACATTTCTCCACTGAGATGTAGGGTGACACACAGACAGTACTCCACTGAAAAACTCCTGGTGACATAAATTTACATAAAATGCTAATTTATGTAGCATTCCTAAAAAAATTTAGGGAACAAGATTTACAGCATCAATAAAATGAACAAAGACCAATATGCAAGAGATTGAAGGACCAGGTGCTAGTAAGGGTCACCAATGTATGGCAGCTACAGACAAATCCTGTTGGAAATTTATAGCAGTACATAATTAGTATAACAACAGAAAGATTTTTTGCAATACCTCTTCTGCAGTTTTCCAAGTGATTTCCCGGATACTTTGGTACCATTCAAAGAGTTCTTCTACTTTATCAGTTGCAAACTCAACACACGGATCTTCTGCATTCTTAGGTTCCAGAATGAAGACAAAAGGCTTTTGGTGTTTCCCTTGTGGCATTTTCACTGTTAGGCAACACAGCAGCAAGACATTTATACTAAAATCCAACAACGGGTCTTCTTCTAAGCTATCATTGTTGATTAATTGCAAGAGTTTGTTACATAAAGTTTCATCATATTAATGGTATTAACTATATTAATATAAGTTGGTGTTTTGTTTTTATAAAAAATTAAAATCTTTTCTATTAAACATAAAAGAGAATACTCAGCACAGAAAGCTCAGGACTCCACTCGTAAACATGAGAAAATACATACCAACGTTATACGTGTTGAGCACCAGTATGCCACGACAGAGAGAGCCTAATGGATTGTCCTCAATAATCTGAAAAACAGGAGTTAAATCTGACCCTAAATGTTCTCTTGAGTGAATATGCACAGGACATGAACAAATAATAAGCACGCACCATTAAATCTAACCTCAGTTTCACTGAAAGCATTCCCACTGTAACATTTAAAAGCCTGTTTCCATATCAAGAATTTCTCATTTTGAGAAACACATGGGAATCTCCAGAGTGAGAGGAGTCAAAGTGAGGAATTCAGCCACTGTCCTGACAAAACTGCTCATTTTTCAAGTCTTCTTAAAGCTGCAAAAGCCAGGCTGGAAAATCTAATACATATGTTTTTCTCCAAAGACTCCTGGCAAATCACTCAAAGTGCTTCAGAACAACAAAAGAATTCAACATTTCATTTTTAAAACTCCAAAATCTCAAAACTGCTTACTATAGACTTTTGTTGCCTTTTGCTGAAGTGGTCTTTGTCCAAGACTCTGGAATAGATTTTAGACACTTCTGACAAACAGTTTAGAGTTAATTATGCATAAAAACTTAATAGTGAAGTGTGAAATGGCTAGTAAGAAGTGTTTGGACACCTGGTTTTCTTATTTGCAAATATTAAGGCAGTAATTATATAGGCAAACTAGTTAAAAGTTTCAGGCATATTACTGTTAGGCAAACTACCTGAAAAAGCTAAGCTGGTATGGTTTTCATCAGCAGGAAATCGCTATAATCTCCTAAAACCCCACCAAATCAGCTGTCTCCTCAAGTAGTTGTCTATGACAAGTAGTTTTTCCTGACAAAAACTTTCAGCAGCAGAGAACAGTGAATACATTCATTTCTCTATTCTGTGTTCTCTCAAACACAGCATGCAGAGTCATAATTCTATAAACCAGATTTTGACTTCCAAAGAGGTACCATCTTCTAATGTAGCGGACAAACCTTAACCCTCACCTGGCTTTCAAGATCAGCAGAGTTATCAGATGACAGTTCTTCAACATAGTTAGATGGGAAATAGTGTTGGACTTTTTCTCCATAATCTCCCTTCCACCTGAATTTTAAAAGAAAAGCATATATATATATAGGAAAGAAAATAGTTTAAGAGCTTCAACAGACATTTAATGAAACAGTAATCCTCAAGAAATTGGTCATTAATACCCCACACTAGCCTGTTGAGCTGGCTACCACCAAAATTTAAGTGATGAAGTAGCTGAAAGCTTTAACAAAGCGATCATTAACATAGTAACAGATGATTTCCAAGGGATTACAGTTACTGTAAACCACAATTAATCACTTAAGAGGCCTTTCCCCCTCCAGTACTAAAAATACTATTATGTGGTTGATTACCCTGCAGAAGCTACAGGGAAACATTAGATTCCCAAGCTTTCCAAGTAATTTACAAGCCAGCTAAGAAAGAAAACCTCTTATGAAAGGAGAACGTACAGACAACTGAAAAAGGTGGGTTTGATTCCTGAGAAGTACTTAGCAGAGCAAGAAATGAAACATCAATGACGGCAACAGAAACAGACGCGTGGCTTCCCAGAATACACAGGTGTTCAAGAAGAATGAATGTAGCAAAGGAAAAATACAGGATACACTGGGTTATAGATTCTGCAGGCTGAGGTTATTGCTGTAGGATAGAAAAATAGAAAAGATGTGAATGGAGACTTGAGGATGAGGGGTTTGGGGTTTTGGTGGTGTTGTTTTTTTAAATATACCAGCATTAAGATTTATAACACACCAGTAAATAAGCAGCAATCAGGCAACAGACAAAGTTTTTAAGAGCTACTACCCAAAGCTCAATATTTTTCTCCATCTAGGAAGTCACCAGAAGTTCTCCTATAAGGAATCTTTTTCCTTACCAGCCTTCAGTTTCCTTTGTGACATTATGAATTAAAGCTCCTCGACAGAAGCTCAATTCATCACTTCTTTTGGCTCTGTAGTCATACAAGGCTTTCACTGTTCTCTGAGGCTTTAAGAGAAACAGAGCAAAGGGGTCACTTAGGGGAATGGGTCATAAAATGATCAATAATACAATCTTAAAAAGTGAAAAAAAACAGAGGGGACTGGATCCCTTTTTATGTTATGAAGCTTAGAAAACATAATACTGAAGTTCCAGAGTGACATCTATTGGTAGAAGCAAGTGATGCTACTTAACTGCTATTCTTCAAGAATCAGCTTGGAAAAGAGAAAAAAAGAATTCTTTTTTAATGGGTGCCAAAACACAATTACTGTAGAAAAAAAAAACAAATAAAGAAAACAAGGCACTGAAATATCAATACTCTGTCTTCATTACACATATTCACACGCAGATGGAGTTTGTAGGCTTAGATGCCTACAAAGCCTCTGCTTCAAAACCACACCAGCTATCTTGCTGGTCACATTTCCTTTAAGAAGATTCCAGTTTAGAAGGACAAGCATTTATTTATATTGAATTTACTACTACCCAAATTCTTCAGCAGCAGTGCAAATTCATTGGCCAAAAAGACTAAAAAGAATTACAGTGACAAAATCTACAAGCAGGTAAACTTTTATGAGAATTTACAAGTTAGGCCCTAACAAGAATTAGAGATAAATAGGTGTTCGCTGTGTCACTTGCTTTTAAAAAAATTATATATATATATCTTAAAAAAAAGACAAACTTTAGTAACCCATTAATAAAACAAAGATACTATTTTTATTTAGAAAGCATGTAAATAAATTCCGCACCTATTTGTGCAAGCAGGCCATGTTTGCCAATGGAACCACAATAATTGTGTGCACAGACAAATAACAGTGCTTATAAACACACGGGATTCACATGTTGTACTTTCTTTCCATGAAGATCTGGCCTTCTCAAATTGAATCTTCTCATATATTATTTAATTTGGGAGCACATCTGCATAAGCATGTGCCAATACTGAGTCAATAGCAATAGTATCCCAACTCCCAGCCATGGATGTATCAATACAGGATTTGCACACAAGAAAATGTTTGGGTACAAATTTTAAAGAGATGCTAGAAAAAAAAGTCACACCCTTTAGATTTCTGCTGTCTAGTTCCCCATAAATCGAACGGCCCAACACTTTCAGTTATCCTTTTCATTACCCCTAACTAAATCAGCAAGTAAGTCTCATAATTTTTCAAAAGTCTACAGTCAGTATGATTATCTCTCTTTAAACATACCACTGTAGGGGTGATTTCACTGGGTTCCACATACATCTTGACATCATAGAGGGAGTTAATATCTTTTTCCTAAGAGCAGGAAGGAGGAAAAAAACGTAATGAAGTTACAGGAATCAAAAATTCCAGAAGTACTTAATAGAACATTCATTGCTGAAATCACCTTTCTGACAATACATAGGCAAACAGAACAGAAGCCAGTGTTATGCTCCTTTCTATAGCTGAACATGAGTTTGTTATTTAACCTGTCTGTGCCTCAGCTTAATGAACAGTAAAACACAATGAAACAGCAATACCACACAAAGGTATAATCAGTCAAATAGCTCTGAGACTGTGAGTACCCTTTTATGTGCAAACAGGGAAGAGAATACCTACAGTTATGATTTCTGTGTTACAGTACTTCAGTTCCAGTATTGGTTTCACTATTAGATAAAAATTCCTAAACAATATAGACAGTCGTATTTTTCATTTTATTCTCTCCTTGTGTTCCCATTTGTGTTTCTAGGACCGTCCTAGGATACAGACCCTTAGCTATAGGCAACATCATCAAAAAGCCTGAGGTCTAAATTCTTTTCAGTTCCTTTTAGTCTCCCCAGAAGAAACAAAAATGCCAGATTTTGATTATTTTTTTTCAAATATGCTGGACATGTTTTTCCTGCAGCTTCTAACAGACATATATTTGAAAATAGAAGATGGAATCTTAGGCTTTCCAAAAGCCAGTTACCTCGGCTTAGCTCTCTTGTCATGAAACACATCCGTCCAGAAGGTAAGCCTCTATCTTCAGCTAATTATCTAGGCTCCCAGTTTAGTCAATGGACAGAGACAAGTATCTCTTGGAGAGACCTTCTCACACTTATCTATCTCAAAGAGTGAGCTTTCAGAGGTACCTCTCCCTTTTTATCACAGAAGGCAGCTGAACACCACCCCTGAGATGGTTCCAGTGAAGTGAAGCAAATGTCACTGCCCACCCAGAGCAAGAGGCACAGCAGAATATTTCATTTTTTCTGAAGCACTCAGCAACCAGGATCTGCGTGACCGTTTTAAGATCTCCGCCTACTCCAGCATAGAAGAGAACTGCAGGCAAGGATATTATCAAAAACTCATTTTAGCAGAGCAATGATCCTCCACTTCACAGAGCAGCTTTTCTTATCAAAACATGAGGAAGGCAAGAGTTGACCTGTAATCAAAAACGAAGTTGTTCCCTTTGCATATCTCAAAATCTTTGTGAGAGAGATCAGCGTAACCATCTCAGTTTCACAGATAAGAAAACTGCCCGCTTAACCTCCCCCAGAGGTCACCCACCACAGCCAGAACCAAGCCCAGCATCCCCAGCGTAGATCAGGGCCTCTGTCCACTACAGCAACCGGCACCAGTACAAAGACTCACCGTGCTGTAACGCTCCAGCAGCTCCTCAGTCACCGGGTAACGCAATTTCATTTTCCTGTACAGTGGATGCTTCTCGTAATACGTTACCAGCTCCACTAAACTCTCAAAATAAGCCGAGGTTCCAAGCACAAAGTGGCGACCTTCTTGCTGAATTCGGAAGTGCTTCACCTTCCCCTCCGCTCTGTGGAACAAGTGCAGGTGCTGTAAAGAGTACTGGGATTGCAGCGAGAGCCCCAGCACTGCAAACTGGACCAAAACTGCTTCATGCATATAAACCACGTGAAATAATTTCTCCCTCTTCCAGAGCCTCATTTATTCAAATTTAATTCCAGTTGCCTGATTAAATTCACAAAAAGACTTCCTCGTTTTTCTACATAGTACAGGACCTTGGGATAAATCCATGGTTTTGCTTAGATTAAAATTCCCCATTTTCTCATTCCCCCTACACAACACACTCCCCTCAAAATGAGTAGCTGCCTTTTACCTACACTCATTTGGGTAACTACAGGAATCAATTTTGAAAGAAAAAGCCTCTTGGTGCCTGAACACAAGGTTTGTGTCTGCTCTGATGGCAGTAAAACCATCTGACGACCATCCCACCTAGAGAAGACCCTGCATCCTTTTGAAGCTGCTTCCATTTTGGTACTCTGTTTTCCCCACTATTTTTTATTGAGATGCTGCAGCTCAAGTTACTTCAGTATCCACCCTGGTAACAGCAGAAAGCTTAAAACCAAAAGCACACAGGGGACTGGGGAATTCTGGACATCTTCAGTACACAGTAAGGCGTGTAAATAATAGGAAAACAAGTATTTGTTTTTCCAAATCAATTTTATAGGTTGCAGAAATAGGCATTTTCAAAGAAACATAATTTGATTTGGAGGCACAATAGAGAACACCACAATTCTATACATTTTATTAATGTTGTTGCAAGAACCACAGTTTAAAAAATATTTTCCCTGGCAAGAAAAGCCAACGATTTCATTTTGACGTTTCATTTCTGTCAGTTACACGACAGGGCAGGATTTCCAGGGAATTAGGACACAGAATCACTGCTGAACCAACACCAAAGAAAACTTCAAAATAACACCCTGTAGTAAGTGGTGTCACAGTTTGAAAGCAAAAATGTTATGACTCTAAAAAGACCACAGTATTTTTTTTAAATAAGAAAAAACAGAACATTGTTGGGCTACCAGGTAATGTAGTCATACCTGTCTTTTCTTACCTGAAAGTCATGGCAAATGAATCAGGCTCATCTCTCTTTCTAATCAGAAAGGCTCCATCTCGAGGAATTCGCATCAGCATGTCTTCCGCCTCTCCCCGACTCAAGTTGCTATAATACCAGCTACAACAGTCAAAAATCAAAATGGACAAAGGATTACAAAGCTTGTCAAACGTCATCCTGTAAGAGTAACAGGGAGTGTTATTAACAATGGAGTTTCAAACATTACAAGAAAAATTATGCAGTAGATTTTCACCCTCTCATCACCTATGACAGCAGCTTATTACAAAACACGGTAACAAAGCACCTTATTTTGGATGAAAGCATCAACAATGTATCAGAACACCTTGTCTGTCTGACACAATAAAACATAAATCTGCATTTCTTCCTGAAACAAAGGTACTGGATCATGGATTTACTCTGCCATTCAGCTTTCAGTAGTCTACTCAGTTTAGACATAGCACATTTAAGAAGAGAAAAGATAAAAACAACAGGCATTAGAACTCTTCTATTCAGAGCTTGATTTTATCTTTCACGGTAGGGACAGACCAATCTTGGATCTAATGTGCCTTCATTGAAGCTGTGGCCACTTATACTGGCAGTACATCTCCACCTTATAGAGAGACAGGAAAGCCTAACCATTAAGCTCTACCCTCCCCTTTCACTGGCATCCACAGTTGTCTATGGGTGGTCAGCGACCCCCAGATCTCAAGGGGAGTGAAAAAAAGAAGTTTTAGTCACAGATCAGTATTTTACACACAAAGTAGATTCACTTTTGTCACTGCAAAGAACACAGAACAAAGGGCAGTGATTGCAGCTTTCTGCCAGTAAATGAGCAAGCTCTGCTCAGGCTCCACACCAGGCAAATACCAGCTGGAAATAAACACCAAGCTATTCTACTTCCTATCAGCATGAGGTGAAGTCAGCCTAACCAGCTCTGACAGGGGTCCGGTGGAGGGTGGGATTAGGAAAACACAACTCTTTGGGCTCACTGCCCCAGTAAAGAGTTTCCAGATGGCACAGACCATGACCACTTAGTTGCCAGGCCACAGCCAACTACTAAATATCTAATCCAACCCACTGGATGTTGTAAAACATTGAGCAGAGAAAGAAGGAATAGCCACACTTCCACAACGATACAGTTCCCACTGATTTTCTCAGTTGCTGCCAGTAAACTACTTTCCCAGGGACCATTCCCTGTTGTACCAGGTTCTCACAAAGTCAGTGATCTCACTCAGCATCTTGCAGGGAGGCATTCTCCCACGACATCCATGGACAAGCAACACTCAGACATACTCCCAAATCCAAGACCATCTAAAACAATGCGAAGGACACTGACATAACAACCCCGATGTGTGCCTTCTATGGTACATACTCTTTAGTCTCATGAGGGCTGGGATTAGGCACAGCATCGGTCAGACGCAGCTCAAACTCAGCACATCGCAAATGGGCCTCCTTGTAGTGTTGAACGAGATCATAAATGCTATCAAAAGTGAGGTTGTCTGTCAGGTAGTATTTCACAGAGTCTCCATCACTTGAAGAACGGATCCGGCAGTGCTGGACTTTACCTGACCTCCTGAAGAAATGAAGAGGAAAAGGAAGGTTTGATAACAGGTTTTCTCCTTTCGAAGCATTTCCTCGCCCACCCCTGGTCAGCTACTTGGTGGGCCTGAGAAGAGGTGAGACAACTGTGAGACAACTGTAGTTTTCCTTAAAACAATTAAAGTAAGAGAAGCAACAAAAATCCTGACAAGTAATTGTAATTTTCAGCCCACAAATCTGGCATACAGTTACTCCCTGAAAAATTTGCTCAGACAGCTCTCTGGTTCAGAAATCCATCTGATACACTATTCCTTATAATGTGCCAACCAGAAGAAAAAAACTCCAAAGCTACCAAAAACCAAACCAACCCCTCAAAATTCTTAATTATTCTCCCTGTAAAAGATCCTTTAATTGAAAGGATCAATCTCTGCTAATAAAGGCAAATTCATGAGACAATAAGGAAACCAGTAATTCATTCCAAAACTAAAAGATCAAATTTTGGCCAAGTCATTGAGGAAATCACAAATCCTCTATCACACCACAGGACTAGGAAATGGGGGAAGATCCTCTCTTGACAACTAACACTTCAAATAAAAAAAATGCACTATGCTACACTGATGTTTAATGTAGAAAACAGTCTTTCACAATAGCATTGTAGTAATTACAGCAGCTCTTTATTCCTATTTATTCTCAGCTATAAATGCATACTTGAAAAATACACACATTTTTGTGCAATGCCATAAAATAAACAAACAAAACCCAGACAGAATTTTTATGACAGTCACCATACCAGAATGACAAGGTGCAATCGTTAGGGAAAGCCCCACTTTCCCTAACTAGGAAGGTCCCATCCTTGCCACCCATTTCAGCACAATATTCCTGGAGCAGTTTCTCAGCAGTTGTTCTCCCCTCTTTCATTTTCCCATGGAACCACTTCTCTTTTAAGTGCAGTTCAGTGCGTTTCACCTCCTAGACCAGAAAATAAGAATTTTTATAATACATTTCTAATTTTGTAATTTTGAAACATAATACTTGTTATTGATATAACAATCTACTACTCAGGATTTCAACCGCTCCTAGCCCTGACCTCTCCTTCCACAAACAAGTCTATCACCTTCATAGCCACCCTTGACTCTCCTCCCCAGTCAAACCATTTCTTAAGAGCAGTGATCAACTTTAGCCTTATTCAAATATGTAATCAATAGAAAGTGAAAAAATGCAGCAAAGCAAACACCAATTTATATTTTGAAGGCAAAGCACCCTACTGTTAATTTACAGAGTTTCTAATGAGCTTTTCCCAGGATTCATCTGTGTTCTTCCCTACACATTAATTATTTTACTGACATTAACATATAGATGAGTAGGCAAAACGTTCTGCCTGTGCAGAGAGATCTCTGAACCATGCACATATATGATAGCAAGAGTGTGCACGGAAACCCAAAAAGTCAGAACAAGAAATCATGCTGAACATCACTGCTATTGAAACCTTTACTGAGCCTCATGTTTCTGCTTTACCACATACAACATCCACGTAATACAACGCTTACCTGTGGCAAACACTTAACAAATGTGAAATGAACAGCATGCAGCACGTAAGAGGTGTGCTGTATTACTAACACAACAAACCTTTGCTCATCACACTGTCTGGTTTGAGCACAGCAATAACACGTAGCCAAAGGTATATAAAGACTTTGATTGTCAGTGCATGCATCAGCATTAGCATTTAAGTACCAAAATTGTATTTCACTGTCTTTGTACTCATCTTTGCAAGTCCTCAATTAACAAAGAGGAAAAGTCATTTTATTAAAAATACAGTTAACTGGAGTACCTTGTCAAAGACTCTTTTTTAAAAATTTTTATCTCTACATACACTTGTTATCTGACGTGGATCCTCTACAATTTCAACATCAGCATAAAACACACCCATCTGCAGAGACTGAAATAATCTGACAGAATGAAAAGAACATGCTTAAACAAAAATACATAGCCGTCACCTTTGATGAGTCTTCATCAGCATTCTGTTCTATATCATCGCTGAATGAAAGCTTTTCATCAGCAATAGCACAGTAGTGCCGAGTCCATTTCTGAAAGTTGAGAGAGATTAGAACCATTAACAAGACAGAGGGAAACTCACTAACCGCAATTTAAAAACAAGGTGTAACAGTAAACAAAATACATTCTTCTCCTCATTCACACCTGTTCAACTTACAGTATTACACAAATATTGAGAGAATTAATGTACATTTCCAGTATTACATAACCTAGTAACAAACTGTAGCAGATGTCACAGAAACGATACCTGCTCTATTGTGTCCCACATGTAAAGTTCTCCTTGTTGCTTTTTTTCTTCTTTCTTGTCTTCCAAGTTCACATCAATATCTCCCTTTGGTCCCAGTTTTTTGTGCTTAAAAAAAAGAACAACAAAAAACCCCACATTCATACACTCAGAACTGTATACAAAATTGGTCAGAATATTTCAGCATACTCAGTATTACTCAAAGTACTTCCTTCCATTGCACAGCCGCCTTCTGTCATTGCCGTAACAACAGCTGTTGTTTAAAATTTAAATCTGATAATAAAGGTTAAAAATTTAGTTCAGGTATCATTCAAGCAATGAAGAAACAACTAGTTTAATAAAAGCTCACCATTTTTTAAGGACAGAAAACACAAAGTGACACACCGACCAAGAAATAAGGATAAAATAAGAATCCCTCCGTAGAGAGGGGAACATAAGGAACAAAACCCAAAACAAAACAAAAAGATAAGGAACTACAACGAATAGGGAATTCACTCTTCTGCAAGAAAAATGAGCAGAAGGAAAATCTTTTATGAAAAGAGTCACATTGCGTAAGCCATCTATGGTGAGCATTTACAGCAGTGAACCCTTGCTGAAATTTAGCAGTGACACTTCAGGAGGTGGAAGACCTCTAGAAAAGTGCTGACATTCGATCTGGCACTTGAACTAGCAACACTTACTGCAAAGAAAACCAACAGCAAGCACTTTTAATATGTAGTTTTATAGAATTCCATACAATACAGCAAAATGTTATTAGTACACACTTCAAACACAGGATTTCTTGTCTCTCAACAGCAACTAACAGCTAAGCTGTGAAGCCAGAAGTAGTACTTCTGGCTCCTGCTCTTGTTTTCCTATTTTATCTACCAGCATGCAAAGCAAACCTACCTTAATGATGATTTTTTCTTTCAGCTGGGTTGGTGATGGTAGCTGATCTGCACTGGCTTCAATAGGCTTTGTTAAAAGGTGATCTCCAAATACCTCCTTGAACACTTTGGCCATGTGTCGCTGCTGCTCCACATTACAGTGTTCCTCAATTGACAGAATGACGGGGTATCTTTGATGGAGAAAACAAAGGTGAATGAAGACAACTTCTTTTTGCTACAACTGGCAAGGCAAGGAAAACAGTGCCCTTCCTCATCCCAAAGATCAAAGAAACTATTTACAGCAAACAAGAAGCCAGAAGGAATAAAGATAGACATATTATTAATAGATAATAACAGATGTGCAATCATAGAAACATTAAGGTCAGAAGGGACTTCCGGAGGCCATCTAACTCGCTCTTTGGGAAAGCTCAATTTCTAGGTTAGGCCAGATTTCTCAGAGTTTTGTCCAGCCAAGATTTGAATATTTACAAGGACAAAGATTCTTTTCAAACTCCTTAAGCACACTTGCAATGTTAAAGCACCATTATGTAAAAAATTGTGTCACCTTTCCTCAAAAATACGTTTGTTTTCCTTCACATGCACTCTGAGAAGAGTCTGACTCCATCTTCTCTAGAACCATCCACTAGGTAATTGAAGTCAGCAGCCACACTCCCTCGTTAATCTCTTGTTGATGCAAAACAAACTTAAATTTGTCAATCCCTTGGATATCAGGTGCTTTGGACCCAGTATTAATAATTATTAATAATTAATACAATATGCCTGTGCAGACATTGCCCAACATCAGAAAATAATGCTTCTCTATTTCCAGTTGGTAAAATGGAAAAATAGGACACTGACAGCCCAATCTCTTTTCCAATTTTGGGGCACCATTTTTCATGTTAAGGACATCGCAGCACAAATTATAGAAGGCTAGAGCAGAGACATGGATTTAAACCCATGTTACTCGCTCAGGAGGCACACTGTGAATTCTACATCTTCTCAATTAAAATCCCCCCTACAACGTGAACATCACCTGACAGACACAGTCTTAATCACTTGTAGTATTTTATTATTTGGTTTTAAATTTAAGACATACTATTCGGCCTTTGAAGTTTCACACTTCAATTTAATAAAAGAAGACCCAAGCAAAAACATGGGAATCACTTTAGGGTACTTGCTATCTTCCTTAGCAGTGACTTGTTACATAATGGAACTTCTCTTCAAAACTGAATCTATTCAAGACTAACATTCACCAAGAATTAAGACTGCTGGAATGTCATTAAGGACGCCATTATTATGTCTAGATTGCAGAGAAATTAAGTTCAGATGGGTCTAAGTATACGAAAACAGGCTTAAGGAAAGTAAATCAAAGCTTACTCAGATGCAACAAAGGCATGATCTTTGATTGCCTGTACTACGTCATCAAATTTGATCTTTGTTGTCCGTGTCCATCCATGGTAAATGATGGGTTTCCCATCAGGACCATCCCAGCAATCCACTAGGAAAGACAAACAATGGAAAAAGGAAGAGACCAAGCAGTTACTTAAATATCTCTAGTAAAAAGAATACATCAAAATCTTCAGCATTCCGCATATTGAGTCATAGACTTTAATGTTCTAATAAAGTATTCTATTAGATGAATTGATAGGTCTCACAGAGGAAATAAAGTTCACTTAAGTAAGAGCAAATACAAATAAAATATGATATAAAATTTAACCAAAGCATTGTTTTGTGGGAATCTGGAAATAAAGAATTCAGGCAGCTATAGCGTCAGTCTACTAGTTTACTACAATCTTCCAGGGATAAATACACTCCCAGAAGTGGGAAGTCGATAGCTTATTTATTTTGTTGATTTTAAGCCTGAAACTCTAATTTGAGATACATTTTGCACTAGCCAAATTGAACAGGCAGTAGTAAGCAGTTTTATGAAGTAACTGGTGAAATAACATTAAACTCAAGCAAACCTTTTCATAAGGTACACAAGCACAGGGATGAAGACGCATACACAGTGAAGAACAAATGCACAAAGACATCAGCTCATTTACAAGCAAGTAAAGATGATAAATGGTACCAAATTACAAAAATCTCTGTACCTTAAGCTTTGTGTATTACAATGAAAGCAAATAAAATATCTATGCTACACAAGTTATTCCAGTTTAAATCCTATGCTTTCATATAGTAGATTCAAGATTGACTTTCTGGTGTACAGTGAGATAAGATTTAGAAAGACCTTCTCAAAGTTATAGGGGAACAAGAATGAGAGCAAGCCAATAGTGAGGCATAAAAAAAACAATTTAGGGAATCAGTGTTTTTTATATGACTAACTTCAACTCAAGAAAACAAACTAGTTCTTGATTTCAGTTCTTTTTTTCTTTCTTGGCAAACAGGGGAAACTCTACTTATATGGAAAGCAGGTTACAAACCACTCCACAAGCACTTTACTCACACTCAATACATCGACATCCCATTCTAAGGCACCTGATGTAAGCTTCTGTGGAGGACTCACTTCGAAGCTGGTCTCCTGTCAGGTATCTAAGGAGCAAAAGGAAATTGTGAGACAGGCAGTCAATTTCAACGATTTCCCACTCACTCACAGGGCAACATTGTTTCTCCTGTCATGGAGAATGTTGATTTTATTTATTTATTTTTAATTGCAATGGAAGAACTGGACTCTGCTGCACACAATGCCATCAGATTTTTTAATTGATCAAATTACAGGAGATTAAAGATTCAATCTAAACATCAATCAACTCTAACTGACATATTTCTGGAGACCAATCATGAGCTTTGAAACATACTTAAACATCATGACGATGAGGCATAATCATGATGGAGGGACGTGGAGGGTATTTAGGGTGATGCCACACCCTATAGTTCAAAATATACCTATAAGCTATATCCATGTGCTTTTTATTTCATTCCCAGTGATACTTTATTTGTTCATCTCCAGTCTCCCTCTTCACATCTTCTTTCTTTTCATTACAAAGCTAGATGAGCAAACTGCCTTCATTTGAAGACAGTTCAAACACATCATTGCAGAGATTTTTTACTTGGTTTTCACACATTCATGCAGAACATTTCTGGCATAAAGTATTACTTTCTCCTAACATGTCCTAGGTCTGAACAGAGATGGACAATGGAGTTTTGGTAACTTACGTGTTATGAGAAGAAGAAATCCAGTAGTGGGACAAGGGATTATTCATGTCCTGCACATCTATTGAATCATATTTCTCATCCCAAATACTGTTTTCTTTTGCAAAAAGGTAAGTGAGGAACTACAATACAAAGACAGAGACCGATTTAAATGTTTCTCCCATACCATACAAGAAACCCAGCGATGTAGCAAGAGAAGGCTAGAGGATCTGCCATGCAATTAACAAATTAGAAATTGGCAGTGAAAGGAAAGAAGTTCACAAAGAACTATTAGAAAGTATTGTTATCTTACCTCATCAACAAAGAGGAAGGGTTCAGCAGTTTCTCTCATAGTGTCATCAATAAACTTTGTCATTCGTTCTCGGACTTTACTGAGATCCTGTGCCCAACATTCCTTTAGATAATAACACAGTAGGGGGGGGAAAAAAAAAACCCTTTAGAAGTGGTGTAATGTTATATAAAATCAAAACAGGAACAGACACCTACAGATGTGATTTACTTCTCTCTCAGCTGGCTAATTTACTGCCAATATATTTTATTGTACCCACATATCTTAAGAGTTTCCTCCGTGATGTCTAAGGGTGAAAAAGAAGATCTCCCTTTAAGAACCTTGGGATATCTTGGGGATTGGAGGCCCACAAGATATATACCACATATGTAAACATATGCATGTATACACACAAAAAAAAGCTGGCCTCCTTTGAGGATATGCCTTAATTATAATCTCTCCCATATATAATCTCTCTCATTTATACGTGCAACCCAAACACATAAAGTAGCAAGCTTATACAGGAACTGCAGGTCTCACTTTTCACTCATATTCGCAAACCTGGAGCTTAGCAGCACCTAGGAAATACCACACAAATTTTCCCCTGTGGTGTCTGTCCTAAATAATATTGTAGAAGACCATGAAGACACACTTCAAATCCCTGCCTCCATCCTTATCTGCTTGCTGGTATGGGACATTGAACTGTTCCATTCAACAGGAAATTACCTTTCACTCAAATGCAGCCAAGTCAGCTCAGCTTTGTATGTAAGAGGTGCAAAAATGGGCAGCGATGAAGGTATTATCCCAGATGTAACAACGGTAACTAGGCCAGGCAACCAACTTTGACATACATACAGTGTTTGTTTCTAAAGTTGTCTGTTTACCTGAATGACTAAACAGAGACTTACTAAAGTCTTACTTATTTCATCCACTCCCTCATCCTCTGGAGCACCTTCAGAATCTTTATATAGATGAAAAATAATAGTTCCTGTGAACTTCAATGGCAACAAATAAGGAGAAATCTTTCCAAGGTCTACTATCACAGCTGACATCAATCATACTCCAGGGCACCCAACATTTCTTTTTAATGAGCATAGAAATCTGTGAGACAACCTCAAGAAAAAGAACTCAAAATTTCTGCAACCTTCGCACCTGCTGCTCATGTAGCAGGAATCTCTGAAAGTCATGGAGATGAACTGCTGAAGCATCTGGACGGTCAGTATTTCTTAAAAAAAAAAAAAAAAAAAAAAAAAAAAAGGGAGAGTGAAGCTAAAGGATTAGCAGAGTAAGTGTCATCAGAAATTATAGCAGAAAAGGATATGAATTCATATCTTGGATTTACAGTATAAATGTAATGTAATGCCACTGCCAAGAAACTTTTTATAACTTCAATGGAATCTAGATTAGGCTTGTAAAGGTGTATTATCTAATTATTGTATTTTGAGCCTCTAAATAAAGCTTCCTGGATTCTCAATGCATTTTTGATAGTGATTCACTGGGAAAAGTACCAAAACTCTGCTCATTGCTTTGTAGCAAGTGAGCAGCATTCACTTGACAGCGGTGTTGCTAAGCTTAGCTAAGGCATACAGAGACACCATTCTTTTAAATTATCATGGAATCAAGCTTCCACAAATAACTCCTTCCATGTGTTATTCAGATGATCTACTGCAATGGAACAACGTCTCCTCAAAAAGGAGGCAAGATGCAACTGCACCAAGAAAAAGCAGCACAACTGCTTTGTCTTTTGTAGGACACAAACACTGCATCATCTGGTACCAATCTGCGATTTTAAGCAGTCTCACAAAGTTGAATTCATCTGGCATGATCTGGGGCTAAGGAAATACTTCCTTAATTTGTTAGTGTAATACTCCAAACCAAGATAAACTGATTGAACTCACACTCAAAATGTTAGCAATGCCTGCGACCTACCCTTTTCACGCTGTACACATCTTTCTTAAATTTTCATGTGCAGTAAGTGAAAGATGCAGGAACCATTACTATCGTCATTGTGGTCAAGTGTAGGCAAAGCCTGTGCACCACACCACTCTCCAGACTGAAGTTCAAATCTCTCCATCAAGTTGTCCTTCAACAACCCTGTTCAGCTCTTAAAAATATCACAAATTTGCAATAAGGCAACTTTGCTTGTTTGAATCCATATTGTTTTGGCAGTGAGAAGTTAAAAAACATTCACCAAATTATAATCAAGACTTATTTCCACAATAAATGTAAAAGATGTATGATTTCTTTTCACTTACTAATGCATCAGAGCAAAAAAAAGTGGTGTAATTTGAAAACAATCCTGCAGCACTACAACCACGTGGAAATGTGAAAAAATACAAATGAAGATTCTTACCCAAGAATGAACACAGAGGAATCCTTTTTGAATTCATCAAGAATCTTAAAACAAAACAAAAAACACAAAGACACACAAAAGAAGAGGAAAGATAAATAATAAACATGCAGTTTTCTAATTCCATCTAATAATGCCCATTGTTTTCGGAAGAGGAAAATATGCATACAAGTTGGCAAGACACATTTTGAAGTAAACACATAAGAGAAAACACACTGTCAAGGCTGGCAACTGCACTGCAGGCCTTTCAGTGTGCAGGCACACAATTCTCCAGTGAAAGACTTGCTATTGATAAGGCACCTTATATACACTATCAGTCAGGTTCCTGGTGAGCTTTTATTGTTTGGTTGGTACCCCAGAAGAACAGGAATTACGTATCATCCATCACATTTATTCAAGTGAATATAAAACCTAAATTGCTTCCAGCTCGGAGCAGCACAATTACAGATCACAACAAACTTAGCTGACCCAAGGCAGGTGTTGAGCAAACAGGAGATTCTTAGAAAAGATCCATAAGGGGTGATAACAAGAGTTTAGGAAAGTCAGACAGCCTCCTTATTCTGTGTACTCTCCTTACGCTTCAACTTGCTGCTCAAGATAATTAACTAGACTTTCATGGCCAAAACCAAAACCCTGTCAGTAAATGGAGATTCTTTATTACTTCACAATAATTTCAGTATTACTTTTAAACAGCACAAGAAAGCTCTACTGCCAAAAGAAACTGCACTGACTTTCACTCTCAAAGTTTCTATAATAACTGCAAATTGAATCAACAATAAGCATGTCATCAACAAAGACTTTTATGCAAGTAATATCAAATTATGTGTTTTCACATAGTTTAAAGGGTTTCTAACTTTCAGAGTCACTGCATGTCTGCAGTTTTCACCAACTTCAGGAATACATGCAGTGCATACAAGGTAACAGTACTCAGGCAGTTGCCCATATAAATTAGTTAAAATATAATTCCACTGTATCCATGGCTCCCAAGGACTGTCTGATGCCCGTCGTGTAATGGACTCACCACAGATGATCAAAACCTAATGAAAAGACATTCTACATCCTCAAACACACAAGAAAAGTTCCTTCAAGAAACCCCATTATATCTCTGCATATCTTTACTACCAACACACAAGAGGCAGCATGAATGACTTATCTTAAGCCAATTGCTGATGGTGACTGTTATCTGCACATCAAGTACAGTACTACACCCCTTTTTCTGTTACAAGAATGATGAAAAAAGAACATTAATAACAAACAGAAACAAGAAAATCATCAGCATTCACTCCTTATTCTGATCAAGCAGTTTAACAGTATGAAGACCACCTTACAAAAAGCTTACCGATTTCTGTTGTTCAAACATGATTTTCTTGTAGAACAAATGAAACTGTTCAAAACTAAGCTCTTCCTTGTGAGCACCTATTTCCTACAACAGAAAGTAGCAAGCAGTGAATTTAGAATTCCCTGAACAGCATTTGCACAGCAAACAAGTTACTCTTACTCCATCTGCCGCTCTCCCATACGTTCTGCTCTACTTCAACATCATTTGTTTTAATCACTTGGGATTTTTATTTTATTTTTTTTAATACAAATTAGTAAACAGTTTCTTGGTTTGTGACAAAGTGCTCCCAGCCCACATCGTTGCCCTTGCATTCTGTACCCTGACTCCATTTCCACTATGTTACTGAGAGTGAAGTAGCACCTCATTCAGTCATTGTTAGCTGGAGCAACAGAGGAAAAAAATGTATGTTTTAAGGGTGGAGAGTTGGAAAGCAGGAAAAGGTGGGGATATTTAAAATTCCTGTAGGAATGGACATGACCTTCCAAGGTTATTAATATTAGTGCAAACTGGAGTGGTTATTACTTGATCGTATTGCAAAAAAAAATATGTATATATTTTTCTTCTATATGAATTTTATCTTAAACATAAAACAGGTTCCTATGCACTTGCACAGTATCAGCTCTAGAACTCAAAAGCCAATGTTGGCTTTGGTCAACAGTACAATTAAAAGGAAGGAACATTTATTTCTCTATTTTCTTATAGCCTTACACGTAGGCAAAGCCAGGCTGAGAAATCAACTGAAACGATTTATTTAATATATGGTAAAAAGCAAAAAATATATACAGTATCTTGAACAGAAACAGCAACACCTATCAGATAATACCAAACAGATATAAGTTATCAGGTAATTACCGCAAATTTATCCTTCAAGAACTTCATGCTGCTCACTTTGAAGTTTACTTGGGGAAGGACAGTTTTCAGCTCTCTAAGACTGATACTGGGGAAAAACAGAAGAAAGTAAAAAAAAGACAGCAAAAACTTCACGGTTCTGTCATATCTAGTCAGCTACTAATATATTTTCTATCAACACAAAAATGTGACTATTGAAACATTTTGGGTAGGGCTCATCTCACATAATGGTAAACTTCTATAAACAGAACACCTACATATGAGCAAGCTAGACATCTTTTCCTGTTAACGGGGAGAAATCAGCACTTCAATTAATTTGGATACCATATTAGGAAGAAAGAACCATGCTGCAGAGACACTGATTTCTCTCCATCAACAATGAGTCAGATCTAGATGACCAGCTCAAATGTACATGTTTACACATTAATGCAATACCAACAGTACCCAAAACAACAAGGGTAAGGTTTGACCTCCAGTGTCATTCAAAAGATTAACTCTCTGCAAACACAGGATCAAAACAGTCACTTGGGAGCAACAAATTAGCACCTAGATGAAAGTAATGCATCTATTCCACAGTGTCCATACAAGCAGCTACCCTGTGAAATCCTCTCATCTCCATTAACAGGAGAGGGAAAGAGGCAAAGCAAGAAGAAACCTAGACAAAGTCTATGCCAAAGCCAGATTAGAACTCAGGAAATTCCTGGTTTTGCACCTTGTCGCCAGACCTCTGGGAAAAGACTCCAGTTTTAATAACAAGAATGACCACTCCATTTGTACCCTAACCACCAAGCATAAGCAATTTCCTCTGGCCAGACAAGTGCAGGCCAAAACAAAGAGCTGGGACTTCATCACCACTGGAAAAAAACTCAGCCTGTGAAACAGGACTTGCCTGGAAGCCTAACCTTTATAATTAACCTCCCTAGAAACTGCAACACTGAACACAATGAAACTCAGTCCAAACTCCTTTCCTGAATTTTTCTAAAAGCATGAATCATCTATCAAGAGAACAAAAAACTGCTCCTTCCACGGTGCGAGTCCCCTTGATCCTAACCGGACTGCCTTGAAGTGATGAAACAACCCTAAAGCAACAAAAGAAATTTCTTCAGCAGACAGTCTCAGCCACATCTTCTCCATCCTAACTTTTGGTTTTGCTTCATGATCCCCACCAACATATCTCCATTGCAGGGCTAGTTTTTCAAAATACATCAGGAGGTATAAGCCAATACCCATTAAAGGGTGGTACTTTACCACTCTGGCCAGCTTAGGAAACACCATTTACAAGCGGCGTCTCAGCTCACACTGAAGGTACCTGCACAATGCCACAGGCTGTCTGCAGAATGGTGTTATTTCCTGCAATAGCACAGGCTCGTTCACACAATGAAACACCATGCTTTATTTTACTTTTAGGAAAAGGACTAAATGAGAGGAAATGCATGTACTTTTCTACATTGAATTACACCTTAGAATAAAGCTCATGTTCCAGCCAAAGAGCAAAATCATGGTAAAGGAATAGACATGGGGGGGAGGGGTTAACATTCTCCTTGGCATCACATGATTTCTGGCAACTGAGAGGTATGCAGCTGAATTCATTAAAGGGGGGGGGGGGAAGTCTCCTTTGCTGTGCAAAAGCTACAAACCCGCATCACACATGGATCTGAAATGAACTACTGAAACTCAAACATACGAAACTACACAGTACATTGGGAGATACAACCCATGGGACTTCCTTCATGTGAGAAGCACCAGGTAAAAGGTCATTCTTTGGCTTTCATCTATTCAAATATGTGGCAAAGAGACAAGCCCATGTAGCCAGGCCAATGGCTCAAAAAATTTCCCTTATTCCAAACCACTAACTTTGCTTCCTTCTATATCTATATCTATATCTATATCTATATCTATATCTATATCTATATCTATATAAGAGTATCTTCTGTTTCCCACCGTCAAGGTCACTCTTTCACGTAGTACTACCCCTGTCATACCAGTAGTCCTCCTCCTCCTCTCCTCTAATATCCTCAGGTATCTCTGTTATTTCCTCTTCCTCTTAATATTCTGATCCGATTTCCTCATAGCTCTTACTCCTGCAGGAAAGAATTCACGTTATTGCTGCGACAACCCTATCTCTGGATATATCAAACACTGCTGCTGTGACTCATTTCAAACTAGATGCCACACATACTAGCCATACCCAGGCTCCACGAGGACTGAAACAAGGGAGGGTGAATCACTGAAGTATCTGCCCTGGATCTTCAGCAGCCCATGTTGAACTCTGCTTATGCAGCTTCACTGTTACAAATGCCCAAACAAGCTTTTGAAAAGCTGGTTCTGGTCTCTCTACATTAGAGTGTAGTCTCTCCAATGCTGACACACTTCAGCAACGAAGGAAGAACTGCTGGCACAGTGGCACAGGAAAGCTCACAGCAGGTTATTCAGCCCAAGCTGCTGGGCTCCAACTTGGCTTTGAAAGGGTAAAAACCTCTATAAAGTGGGGAACCTAATATACCTGCCCAGCTGAGCTGAATCTCTACATTAAGACTGGAAGAAGACAATGACCTTTCCGCATTCTGACAAGGTAATTTTAGGCTCAAAGCAAAACTATTTGTTTTTCATCATTTGCTTCCTGATTATACCAGGTACACGAACACGAGTGCTATGAACACACTGTGTTTAGCAAAAAGCAAAACTCAATTTGTTAAAGCAAGAGCCAATGCCATTTTCAGGTGTCTCATATTTCACATCCTGGACAAAGAATTACTTCTTTTCATTCCATGTTTGAATCTGCAACAAAAGTTCACCAAAAACAAACTGAACAAAGTGAGATCTTCTAGAGAGATCTTCTTACCTATTTCTTCTAGTTTGATCAACAGAATAGATCTGTTTTCTCAACCAGCTTGTGGAAAGAGGGGAAAAAAGAAAAAAAAAAGAAAAAAAAGGTTAATCCACGAACTATAAAGAAACACACCCAATGAAATATCAAAATTCATAGATGAAATTTAGTAGAAATATTGAAAAGTCATAAAATACATGTATTTTAATAAATTAAAAACATTTCCAGTGCAACAGCTAAGGATTCAGTCAGTTTTATAACCCTATTTGTAAATATATATTTTTCTGCTGCTTAATACTGTATTTTAAAGCCACATAAACAACACAGGAAGAGGAAGGGCATGCAGAACAGGCAAGAATGAGAAACCAGAAGCTGTAAAAATATAAGTGGATAAAACGAGTAACTCCATCAAGTCAATGATTTATGCCAGTTGATGCTGTCAGCTCAAAGATCTATTAGATGCATAAAAATTAAAAATCGGGGGGAAGAAGGGAAAGGAGTTTAGAGAATTTTAAAGATAATGCTCATAAAAACACATGTCAGTTTTAGGTGCACAGCAAAATACCTTCAGCAGCATTAATAGTAAATATATACACACACGATTTGTCATTATTAAGCTTGTGCTCAGTCTCTATGAGAATCACTCTCCCACACAAACATAGCCTGGAACTCAGAAGTAATTTACATCACAGCCCACTGCAATGCCATACAATAGATAAAAATAATTTCTCCCCAACTAGAACAGCAAGTAGGTAAAGACAATATCCATGTCAAAGCCACAATTTGGTCAGGTAGCAAGCGAGGACAAGATATATCCTCACAGCAGGTAACAGCAGTGACCACAAAAAAGCCCCATCAGCAGTAATGAAAAGCCATCCGTTATGGAGCTAGTGCTAAAAGCTTGTCAACAAAACTGGCATTACAAGGCAACTTGCAAGCCTGCATTAGTGGATGCAGCAGAGTCCAATTCCAGAACATGTATATTGCAAAACAGACATGGAGAATTTCTGTATGAGCTTTCTGTATCATACACTAACTGAAGAGTAGTTGTTTTTAAGGTAACTGGCAGGCACCACTTGCTGCAACTTAGAAACTTCTTTGATATTCCATTTTCAATTCCAAAGAAATGTCCAGTCTCACAAGGTGAAAATATACCCACATACCTCTCTGTGATAGCAGGTGTGGGAGCACTCATGACCTCTTCATACAAGATATTCAAGCCACACAACCATTTATCAGCATCATCTTTAGAGTCAGCTGAAAAAAAAAAAAGCATGCTATGAGAAACATCAAAAGAAATCAACACAAAACCAAGATATAACTTCTGATGTTTAGATAAACCCTAGTATACAAAGCATACAGCCCTAGTATAGAATATATATTGATTAACCTTTCTCTTTGGTAAACCTCATTATGGATCTTCATGTTGCTGATAATAAAACTAATAAAAATCAGCATAAATTTTGGGCCGGGAATGTTAATTCCATAAGCCCTGTCAAAAAAATACCTCCGTTTAGCCATCTGCTTATCTGGGTAGGTAAGTTTCAATACCCCAGAAGAAAGAATATGAAACCACTGCTGAGCTCTCATAGTAACACAATCAAAATTCACTTTCTTATCTTCTGTTTCTGAAGTGACTAAAGCCCAGGGACCTAAATCTAGAGCAACTTCAACTGCACAGACAAAAGAAATCAGTGTGTGACAGCATAAAGCTAGTTCATTATATTCCAAGCAATCTCCAAGAAAATTGTAATCTACTGGTTTTTGATGGACATAACCACCTCCTGACTGTCCTCTAAACACAGATTGTTTCAGACTTAGGCAGGAGGAACAGGAAGGGAGCAATGTAAAAAACTGGTTTAGCTTATATAGAATATATTTTAATAAAAGTTTTTAAAAGGGTATAAAATTCCTTACACAGCTTAACACTAGGTACATCTCCCTTACAGTCTTACAAATTGGTTTATCACTGTCTTGTTTTGTTTTAAATGCAGCTTGCCTTTTCATTTCCCATACCAGAACAGTCTTCCACGTCATTTAACATGATCACATTTGGTACTGCTTCAGCCCAACAGAAGCTGGATGATGAACTGCCTGCTGGGTATAGCCTTCCCTAGGGAATACCAGTTAAGCTGAAACCAATTTTTTCAACCTTGGATGAGTTGTTATCATTACAGCTTTCAGCTGGGCAAAACCCATTTGCTTTATCACACTGGTTCTGAAATTTCATGAAGGCATTCTTTAACTAAACCAGTTCTGAAAAATTGTTTTCACACAGGAGCAGTAATCTGAGCAAATACTTTTAACTGCCTTTAAAGCAAAACAGTTTCTCAAAAGATTAAGATTACATTTTATTAAACATACTTTCAAACAATGCTTTTTCCCCCAAGGATGAAGCTAGAGCCCAGCCTCAGCTCCCTGTAGAAATGTTTTTCAATTAGTCACAATTTCGGAAAGAACACCCACTACCACTGCCAAACTGATTTTTCTCCCAAGACAATTCTGCCCTTTACGACAGCTACCATTCCCTTTGAGTAACAATTATTTTATATTGTTTTAAGAAACCACAACAAAGCACTTTAACAAGGAAAGGATTTCCCCCTTAATTTAAAGTTATATCAAGTTGTTCTACAGGTCAGCATTACAGCAACATATCTTACAGTAATAGCTATTTTCAAAGAATTGGAATACTAGTTTCCAAGCAAAACCAGAAGAGGCCTGATTTTGAGAACTGCCATGGAGAATGGAGGGGGAGTTTTTTGAGGAAATCAGTCTGAAGGACCTGGGCAGCGCTGCACTTATGCACACCCCCTTATTCAAAATTCTCACAGACTTCAGCCAACAATGGTAAAACTTACTTAAAGTTAAAAGCCTATAACAATGGATTAGTGACAAGCAGTCTTTCATCTCCAGGGCGTCACACTGCAAAAGAACAGTCTTCTAGTACTGCACTTAATTCAATTTTTTAAAAAGCTAGTGTTAAAATGCTTACAAAGCACTCGTCTTTTCTCCCATTATGATTTTGCAATGAATTTAATGTTTTAAATGGACAAGTGCATTCCTGCACAGGACAAAGAGAACTATCACTCCAAACAAATTGTCTGTACGATTCTAAACCAAGGATCCATCATAAACTTTTTAGAAGGGAAATCTCTTTGTAAACTCCACTAGTGTATTCAGCCTGCACTATACGAATTTCTATGCCTTTTCATTTCAAAATCTCTGGTTCTGCAACCCTGGATAATCTCACCTGAAATAAGAAGTGCCCCAAACCTTTCCACAGATACAGGATACAACTTCCTCCAGTTTCACATTGATCTCTTAATTAATCACCTTCCAATTTTATCTTTGGTCCCCTAGTACTTCTTTAGAAGAGGTGACACGCACAAACTAGAACTTCATTTTTCCAAATTAATCCGCAATTGCTCATAGGTGATAGGAAAGTTTCTGTGACACGGCTGTAGTCTCACTCTTTATGGCTACTGTTGCCAGAATAATTTTGGCCAAACTAAAAACATGCGGTCAATATTCTGGCCACACTGAAGACAACAGCAAAACCTTTGCTGACTTTAAAGAGGACAACGTCACCTCTGCTCTTCAGGCTGAAAACCTTAGCATAGGAAAAACCTTGCCAGAAATGATTGAGCAAAGTGGCAACTATACTCACACAATACACTATATCAAAGCAAAACATTACAAATGCAGCAGTTCACAGACATGAAGGGCTGAGTAAAAGGTCTGTCTCCAGATTTTACACATCTGGTGCACTCTGGAACTGCAAAAGTTTAAACCACAGTATTCTGTGCGTTACTGTTCCATCAACGTATTTGATTTTTTCAATTGGCCGGTTTAAAGAAGAAACAAAGAAGAAAAAAGTACCTGCTACGCTTAAGGTGTTGAGGACAAACTGGGTACCATAAAAAATAGTAAAGCAGTATTCTTCCCTTTGCTTTGCTTTGCAACGCTCAAAGTCTTTTGAATTCTTTCCTGGGCGAATTTCTTTTATTTCCATCAGATCCACTGAAAGAAAACAATATTCAGTAAGTACAACCGCACTTACATTCAGCAAAGCCTGAAACAATAAGATAAATAACTCAAAGAATCCACACACAAATAAAATAACTATATACATAAACTTACAGATCTTTATTGAGCAAGAAATGGAAATTGCACCAGCTTGTAATCCATGAATCCACAACTAATTGTATTACTCAATAATAGACAATAGAGATGGACCAAAAGAAGAAGAAAAATAACGTTGTATTTCTATCATTTCACTGTCACCGATTGCCTATGGGCAGAGTCTATAGACATATCCTTTTTGTGTTCCAGAAGAGATGATTTCACAAATAGCATTTACTCTACATGAGACATGGCAACTCTTCAGAGACAGAAAAGATACAACTTCTAACTTAACCACCTAAAAAATTATGCATCAGATCTAAGATAGTCAGCTAACTTTGTCAGCTAGTCAGCTAGTACAGTCACTGGCACTTGTAAGAAAACTATTTAAAGTATGAATATAAAGAGAAAATCCAGCTTAATAATTAAAATGTTTGTGAGCTTTTTCTTGGTCAACTCCAAAGAGATCTCTGTCATTTAAAAGAACCCGTGTATCACTTTTAACTTGCCACCTTTTACAGAACACAGGTACATATTACAGAGCATAGCAGATCGGGAACACTGCATAAGTACACATTTTTCTCAAGTCAGCTCCCTTTTAATCAAACCCTTCCTACATGGCCTGCATAACAGCAGTGAGACAGCACTGAAATAGAAATATGTGCACTTTCAAGATAAGATACTTATTAGAAAACTGAGGAAGTGGTTTTGTTTTGCCTGTGGACCAGGCAAATAAACAGCTCTTCGCACTTCTGGACAGCCTTGACTTGCGAGCTACACGATGAAGAGTGAAGAAAAACATTTCATGGCTGCTCTTGAAATGTGCTTATCAGACCTAGCAAGATCCAAGGAAAACAGCTGAGGGTTTCTGTCCATGCATTTAAGAATGCCACAAAATAAAAACCCTGTTTTAAATGAGCACTTCATCAGTAACTGAACATAGTAACAATGGAAAAGCAACTCTGCTGCCAACAGAGGGGGAGCTGAACACTGGTTAAAGCTTTGGCCTGTGCAACGTTGGATTTCTGTGATGCCAACATGGAGAGGAGAGAAAGACAAGCAAGGAAGTTCATCAATAAAATCCTGATAATGAAACATTAATTCATCTTGGCATTTCTTACCCTCTGTAAAGTATCCCAGGCCAAACTTTCCACCAGACACCCAGTTCTACTGGTCATTAAACAACTTACCTTGGGGAAATGGAACCTCAAAACTTAACCTGAACTAATAAACATCTTTTTTAAACTATTTTTTACAAGTGTAATTATCTTCAAGATAGAGCTTTTAATGTCTCAAGCTCTGTGTCTCAGCCACTCTGTCAAACCAAGAAAACATCTCCTAAAGGTCTGCATATCTGATTGGTCAAGAACCCAAAATGTAGATGCAAACTTCTAAAATAACCAGCAACCAGCAACCAAAAAGCTCCTACCAATAACTCTGATCCCCTTAGCATCCAGAGTACCACTTAGATCCCTAGTGGTGTATCCAAATATCCATCCCAAAATGTCATCATCTGAAAAAGATGATCTACACCCATCAATTCACGTATCAAGAGAGAAGAATCAGGGTGCAGAAAGTACCCAAACAGAGGGGGAAGGAGGTGGCATGGCTGCAATAAACAGAGTGGGACTGTGCACTGTGGTCAGCTCATTTAATCATGGGCAAGAACAACCCCAGTCACCTCTTTTGCTTTCCCTTCACCCAAGAAATGCCTGCTGAAAACCATAGTTTCAAGTTTAAAGTGAAGCACATCTTTCATTTCACACTCCTATAAATGCACACGCATAGACACCACACCATGAAGCTCCCCTCTAAGTATAAACTACAAGCAGCGATAAAACAGATTTCACAACCTGCCTTGCTGTTGTCATTTCCAGCGGCTCTTACCTCACACTGACCTCTGAAGCAAACACACAAACTTACTCAACGTCTCCCCTCAGTTACATATACTCACTTTTCCTTGCACTACAACCTTTCAACCTACCAGCCCATTCTCTGTGTGAACACACATGTATATACATACAGGCACAAGGATTCTTGTATGCACAGGTCTCACACTGTTAACAGTATTATTGTTTCTCCAATTGGTTTTTGGAATAGAGATTGCTATAGCCTAACTCCTAAACATTCAGAAAAGAGGAATGATTCTGCAGGAGAACAAAATCTTGGGGAAGAGAAAGAAAATATTTATATAAAAACCTCCCAAATTCAGAATTTTACATTCCTGTATTTTTCAGGCAACCTGTTATGTGTTCTAGAAAAATCTGGCAAGATTACATTTCCTTAAATAAATATATGAAATAGATGTATAAACCACAAGTTTTATTAAATATTCTTTAGATTTTTACAGAACAAAAGGTATAATATATCTTATAGTATCAGAAAATGAACACAAACTGCCTGCATACTTTTATAGTGTCGTTTAGGATGTATTATTTCATATTATTGAAAGACAAGCCAAAGCAGAAAATCAGAGGGGAGAAGAGAGACATGCACAGCAAGCATCAATTCTGGTCTTGCACTAAGCTCTGCCATTTCCCCAGGTAGGCTGGAGTCACCTGGCACCCTGCACACGGTGCCCACTAGGTCCAGAGTGGCTGATCCCAACAGAATGGAGAATGGAAGAGGCCAGGAAAAGCTGCAACATGTTTCAGACTCGGATTAGTAAATCTACTGCACCAATTTAGCTGTTACACATCTACTGTGAACTTTTTATAGCACAATCTGTCACTGAGCAATTAAAATGTAACTTCATGCCTGTGCCAGAACAACAAGCACAGCACCTCATGCACTCTGCATTCTTACTGCCTCAAAGTACTGGAGCCTTCCTCCTTCTCAATCCCACCTGCAAATCACAGAGCCCCATCCTGGCCTGGCTCCACAGACAGGTATTCTTGGGGCCCAATACACCTGCAAAAAGCACAGACTTGGACACACACAGCTTGCAGTGTCATATCAAATCCAATAGGCTTGCATGTGCGGTTTCCATAAAATAGTGCAAGAAGATTAATGCAGTAGCCAAGGATCCACAGATCGAAGCATGCCCTGTAGAGAAGTTGACTTACACTCAGCAAGACAAGGAGGACACTCTCCACATATTCAGTAACCAGCCAAATAGTTCAGAACTCTAGTGCCACTCTAAAAACCCTACAATACCAGTTTACATTTCATCCACTCCTCTGCGTGGTTATTTCCGCAGGTTAAAAGCACCTCCTTGGCAGCCTCATCAGTCACCTATTGATTCTGACAACTCCCACAAGTAGCTCTTTAACAAGACTGGACTCCGAGGCACCTTCAATTACCATCCCGTCTCAGGCTCTGATCTGGACATGCAGTATTTGTGGCACTTCAGAGCCTGAAGCTGCTGAACCTCAGATCCGGCTCTTGCATGTTCTTCAGCAAAGCAGTTAATTGAATGGATCATTACCCTACCACATAGACACTTTCCAAAGACTGCACAGATTAATTGCCTGGTGCCTTCCAAAGAGCCTGCTAGCTCTCTTTACTACTGTACACTTAACAATAAACTTTTGATCCTCGACACCTCCACGGATCTCCATTCAAATAGCCTGGCAGAATGGATCACATTTAGTGCCACACTTATAGGTAGACGGTAAAACAGAATTTAGATTCCACTACAGTAGGTGCTGTGCAAGCTGAGTAGAAGACAAGACATAAGGTAGAGAACAACATGAACAGAACTGCAAAAAAAAAAAAACCACAACCCTATATTGTTGTACACAACACCCTTGTGCTCCTCACTCCAGACGAGAACAAAGCAGCACTGCTATTCAAAGGGAGAAGTTCTGCCTCTGTCCACCCCCTACTCATGCAACACCCATCTCTGGTTGGGAGCACGATCATTCAGCAACCAACCAAACAAGTGGGTAAGGGAATGGACCCTGCTTTAAACCAGCCAACACCAAAAGCAGAACACCTTCTGTTAGCTGGAAGTGCCCATGGAAGTTCACTGTTAGGAGGCGTGTTTACATAGATCAGCTTCAGTCGAACCAGGTAATTTTAGGCTGGAAAGTCTAGCAGATTGTATATAAATGGGATGTCAGAAAAACTTAAAGGCTGTCAACCTAGCAAGGTATCCTTGACAGAAAAGTCTTGATAAACAGTGTAAAAGTTCAGGTGAGACTGGCATTATGGACTACGGAGTCTTGTAAGACTGGGCTTCTGATTCAAAGTCCCTGGGAGGCTTTCAGTGTCTGTGGCCACAAACGATGTTTGATTACAGCTCAGAGTTATGTACTCAGAGAAAAAGAAGCCTACATAGATATTTAAAAGAGGCTTAAAATTGGAAGTCAGGCCATGAGCACTATTTACTTCAGCAGGTATTTTCCATAAGTCTCGAGAAGGCTAAAGGGAAACTACTGGCAACGTTTCAGAGAAAAAAAATAAAGGATTGATCACCGAACTGCTGCGGACAGAGAAATGGGATGGGCATTCTCTATACAAATACATTCGAGTTTTCGTGTGTGTGTGTGTATATATGGCAACTTTCTGCATTTAAGAACCAGTTTTCAGAATCTACATGTTTTTTCACCAATTTGCATTACAAAATATTCCAAAGAAGGCTTCACTTTGGAAAGGCAAAAACAGCCCCCTGCAACACAGGCTGTGTGCAAATGAGCACCCAGTGAATGAAGAAAGCCTTTAGTATCTTTTTGCAAATGTACTTCACAGTGGTTAGGGAGGACAATGGCTTTGTTCTCACTTCTGCAGAATTAAAGGTTAACTAAACAAAGTGCACCTTAACAGCCTGTTTTATTCAGAGCAGACACGAAACATGTCCTTCTCTGAAAGAAACCAGAAATCTCCTGCAGCACGACAGTACAGACGTGGCACGGAAAGTAATTCACCTCATACAAACGTTGAAATTTAGTGAGACATTCAGTGGCCCACGGAAGTCGTTACAGGTAAGCCACAAAATTATCTGAAAACATAGTTGCAAGGATGGAACATGAGAAACCTTGTGGTGCATCTTGAGAAAGCACACATGACTACCGTTCCAAGGGGTCCTCTGGGGATTTAGCTGTGACAGCGACTGACGTAAGATTTAGAGAAGTACATATTTTAAACCCAGAGGTTTTTAAGTAATCAGGTCACACAGAGCTGTCATGTGCACTAACAACAAATAACCACTCCATTAATAACTTCTCATGGCTCAGTAGAGAAGCAACGTATTAAAGCCCTTCCCAGTCTGAGCTCTGAATTCAAGGGGTCATATATCTCCAATGGCTATTGGTTTCATATTAAAAATTCAAAGGCACTTTCACAAAATGAGATAAGAATAAAAATTTAAACATGTGCCCATAAAAGTTTGCTTTCTACTCCATGCAACAAAAAAAACCCCAAAACGTTGCCATGTAAAATTTTGACTTTGGGTAAAGCATACTGGTACACCTACATCTTGCACTCACTGTGACCAACCACATTAGGGGTGCTCAGGTCTGTGAGGTTCATTCCAGCCCCGTTTTGCTGCCGAGCCATGACAGGAAGTCTGGTCGTTCTAAGTTAGCACTAAACATTGCAGAACCGAGCTGCTAAAGGGAAGAAATTATTTGAAAACAGCTAAAGGCTACACACATTCATTTTTTCATTTGACCACAGAAACCAAGCTCTAAATACTCAGCTCAAGTCCTTACACAAAGGTCCCCTGAGTAGCAACTGAAACACAGGCACTTCAAAATAGAAAAAAAAAAGGTGAATTTTAGTGTTCCTTTGAAAAGAAGAGAGACAATGTGAATTTACCAGTCCACGTTAATTCTAAAAAAAAAAAAAGTTTTGAATTGTCAGTCATACCTTTCCATTAAAAATGAAAAATGGTCTAAGATAGTCCTACTGCATTAATAAAGGTCTGGACTGAAGAAAAAAACAAGGGTTACTATGTGTTATATTGAGGCATATCATTAGCAGCAAAAGCCTCATTTTAATTAGCCTTTATTCATCTGCTTCATAATTTTGCAATTACATTTACAAGAGTTCTGCAGCTCTGCCATTCCCAAACACAGGTATTTTACCCTCTGAGAAACACAAAGTTTCCAGAATAAATTAATACTAACACATCTTTCCCTTTCCTCTTTCAGCCTGACCTATACCCCAACCTATCAGTCTACATACAGAAAGAGCATTTTAACAATTGATATATTAAATGACTTTTTCCTGAAATGGCCTTCCAGTGCTTTAAACCTAGTTCTCGTTGCATGATTGGAAACAACTAAACAGTCACTAGATAACTTTTTTCTTGAGTATTTAGCAACAAATAGAGAACATCAAAAAAGACATATGATCTTTCTTTTCCAAAGATTACAGGATAAAAAATTGACACCATTTACAATAGCAGGTCACCTAAAAAAAATAATAATACTTGGTAATCAAAAAAAAAACCAAAAAACAAACCACCAGGAATCACCTTATGTCCTCAACAGAACCTTCCTTGAAACGTGTATGCTAGTATTACAGAGAAACACACTTGCACGTTCAAGGGAGGCACCATTAATTTCTTGGGAGCATAAATTCTCCTGGCTGTGAATCATCACTTAACACAAGGATTCACGGAAGAATATGCAGAAATTCACATATTTTCCAATGACAAATCAAACTCTAGTCACCACAAACTTTCCCTTAATAACTGTCCTTAAAGCACTTTCCACCTGATAATGAATGAAATATCCATCATGGATGAGCCTCCTGGAGATTTACAGCTTGCCACACACTTGCTCTAGAAACTTAAACACCTTAACCTGTTCGGGCCCTTACTTATTGAAGTGCATATAAATGTCTATACCACAATATGAGGAAACTGGGAGGCCTTATTTGGTAGCACTGAAATGTACTCTCAGGCAGCAAACCCCAGGTGCTGGCTGCACATACATGTCTCTTAGCAGAGCACTGACAAGCGTTTCTCACTCCTGGTCTCCCCTTCCTTCCCCTCTGCCTTTCACTGCTGTCCAGTAGTTCCCTCCGTCACTATCTCAGCTGTGTCAGTACACTTGTTTGTGGGCCATCTGGCATCCTAGCAAAGAAACAGCGCAGCAGAGTAGCTGATGTGGAGGCAGAAGTGACCCCTAGATACCACAGGGGTGTACAACACACATCCATTGTGTGGCCAGCCTGTGGGAGCTGGAAGCAGAGAGGAACAACACAGGGGGTGTGTAACCCGAGGGCCACCACCAGGACCCACGCACGGCTGTAAAGGGTAAACATACAATAGAAATACACAGCAGAACTGTAAAGAAGTGACATGCTGAGCAACACACTGCCATAAGTCATGTTGGTAAGTCACAGCTTCACAGTCATGTATCTAGTATGCATAAATTAGTTTCTGCAAGAAAAAGGCCCATTACAAATTAAACAGGCAAATCAAATCCCTCCATACAAAGAAAGTGAAGCTTCCTTCTTTCATGTGCTAATAAAGCAAAAGTTAGTTTAGCTCTACAATAGTTACCAAGATCTGTAGTTCTTAAATTGCAAAGCCATGAGCGTACAATGGTCAATAAAACCTATGGGTAAACAATCCACAGCCAAGTCATACTGGGTGCCACTTGCCCTAGGGTATCACTCCATGAAAAATGCATTCCACCACCACCACACACTTTCCCCTGCTACATAATCCAAGTTGTCAAATACCTCACCCAGCACCAGGCAGCTTGTAAATCAGGCTGTGCTACAGCAAGGAAAAGTGGTGGGGGAAGACCGTGCTTATTTTTCCTGGCAATGGGTATCTGTCACCAGCTGCAGATCTAGTACCGTGGGGTTTAGACCTATGGCCCTGCAAAAAACCCTGCTCCTTTATTTCTGCACTTTTACACTCAAAATTCCTCTCAGAGTTCAAATTACATTTTTACACATACAATGCTTTGCAAGAGAACTCCCCATACTTAAACCAACTGTACAGATGAAAGAAAGCAAGCACAAAAAAACCCACACTGCCTCAGAGTTAGGAAGCTGGTGTTATTATGCTTTTTATATATTCAATGGCCAGAGCAAGAGACTCCATCAGACAATAATTAAGAGCAGGAACTAAACTTTGCTCTGGAGAAGTCTTTCATTCTCTCAACTGTCTCTCTGGGCAGAGAGGTGAGACCAACCTTGTAAATTATCTGCTTAAAATCAGGCTGTGAAAATATCACCTCAAAGTTATTTCACACACAGTCAGAAATACCAGTCCTATTTATAGCCCTCACTCCCCCAGATGCTGTGCATTCTGAATCAGAGTCACTAACCTTTTGCAGGTTGACTCCATCCATGGGACAGTACTATTGCAATGCTCACCAAAACTCAGTTCTTATCCAAGAAATGCTAGAAATTTCCCCTACTGAAATCAATGACAGGGGCTCCACTGTAACCAGTTAGCCAGCATACCAAGAAATATAAACAGGGGTAAAAAAAACAGCAAAACACAATGACTTGAAAGTATAGGTGATCTGATGAAGTATTAATACCAGTATTGCTGCGTGAGCAGCGCTGACGTTCTGAGCCCCACGAGCCATCTCATAACCTAGAGTTCACTTAGGTGGGCTATCTTTAACAGTTTCAAATGAAGACAATGCAGAATACAAAGAAATGCCATTATTAAGTAAAAGGCAGAAGAAGCAGCTCCGACATTTCATAGCATCTGTAAGTATTTCCCTCAGATGGTCTTAGAGCTATTAGGGCATCTAAAATGTCTCCATGTATAGAACAATAGCAAGCTGACTAAAAGAAGTCCAAGCATGGGTGAACACAGTCACGTCCAGCACCAACCTGCTTCCTTCAGCTATTTGCATAGCTCTCTGCAGGCCCCCAGAAGGAAGCACGTGTTGCTGGCATTCATTTTAATACACTAATGAAACCCTGCACGCCAAACGTCCACAGAGCTTTCTCCCCAGTTCATTTTTGTTAGAAAATTCTTTTCGTACAAAGCGACTCAAGTCTTCCAGAAGTTCGATGTAATATCTCCAGTCCTTAGTGTGTGGTTTCAGCTGCACAATGAAGACAAAAGCTGTTTAAAACCAATTTCTTAGCCTTTTAATATCCTCACTTGTTAGCACACCAAGTGTAAAATAATTACCATCTCCTCAGTACAACACTAGAGAACTAAAAATTGCAATTTCCCAATCTTCAGTATTCAAGAAGCCCATCCATTCAATTATCAAATATGAAAGTTTCAAATCAATAATTTTTCCACTTTTCAAGCTAAAAGAAAGCCTGAGTCTCTGTCAAAAGAAGCAACAGCAACATTTAAATAAATGAATAAATACATGAATAAAATATTTCCTTCCTCTTCAGCAAAAACACTAGCAGCAAGTAAAAGCTGCAGTGACTTTCATTTAAAGTAAAGCAGATACAGTTCATGGTAAATCTTAGCAACTATTCATATCATCTTCTGAAACAATGCCTGCAAAATAAGTCTTGGTTTTGGGGAGATTCATTGCTTTTTAAGGCAACAAAACAGTATTTTGCATAATCATGTTCTAGAGTATGACATATTCTCAGACATAAAGTTTCCATCATTACAAAGGTCACTGAAATGTTGCTCAATTAAAAAAAACTGCTACAGTACTACATTTATCAGGGAGAGAGACAGATGGCCCTTGGGTAAATCACAGATCTGTAGTTGTATTCCCTGTTCTAATAATGACTGCTGGTGTAACTGGAAGCAGGTCATTACCCTGCTGGATTATCCAGGTGAAAGAGTCAAATTACAATGTTCGCCTTCATTTAAAAGTGTAAAAATCTATGCATAGAGCAAACTAATTATCAACATGTATTATCACAAACACACACCATCCCTGGCAAGCTTTGATAAAAGAAGATTACAAGCCAAGCACTGAAAAAGTTGATCCCCAGACCTGGAGTGCACAGGCTGTACAGCTTTACATTTGTCCCCTCTCTGCAAATGGCCACAATAAGTCTTCAACTACGTGATCACACACTGGTTTTGCCAGAGTACTCTAATGCCTCATTCACACATTAAGTAGTTATTTTCTATTTTGTTTTCATTTTATTGCTCTATGTGTAACTCCAGGCTTTATTTGCTAAGCATGCTCACGTTCTTGTAACTGAATTATACACCCCCATCCAGGGTCTGTTGGGTTTCTTTTGGCACACCTCACTTTGGGACCCAAGCATATCAGAACCCGTAACATACTTGCATTCACACCCATCAGGATGGGAAGGGATCCTAATTTTCCACATGAAAAACAGGCACTCTACCTTTTAATTAGGCTGTCCAGAACTGTTTCTTTTTCCCAAAACACTGCCTACGACCACATTTTCACCATCAACGATAAGAACACCTTGCAGAAAACCACTCTTTCATTCCACTACATTTCCAGTTGCAGGTCCAGTCTGCACAAGGAATGAGAGAGGAACCAGTAGCAAACAGCTACTTAATACTTGTAAGTAAAGAACATGAAGGGAAGCTGCACAGACAATCCAAAAACCATGCAAGTTCTCAGGGCTAGTCTTTGCAACCTTACAGATCAATGCATTTTTAACTTACCATGTATTTACAAAAAAACCCTCCACTTTTAAAAATCCACAACTCAACAGACAAACTCCATTTTTGGAGAGAGATAGGGTAAATAAGTACTTCTCGCTTGAATTTACAAGGCATCTTGATGCTTAATGATGGAAAACAGTTGTCACTCAGTAATTCAATCCAGAGAACACAAGCACCATCACATTCAAAGATGAAAATTTTGAGAACAGGGCATAAGGTAAAAGCAAGTTAATCATATTTAAGTACTGTTATACACCTAAATAACCAGCTGCACAAGATTCTTCACCTACATTGCAACAATTCACAATATTCTCAGCAAATTACCAAACTCTTTTCAGCCAAAAACTTCATTACATTAACAAAGGTTCATTAAATCAACATTTGACAACTATATCAATTTATTAGTAACTCCAAGTTAAGGTACACTTTGCAAATACTCACAGAAACCTTCAATCTTGTCAGCTGTCTTGCTCCATGCTACCTGCCTGGTTTCCATTATGACTTGAATAGTTCTCCTTTCTGGATTACTCTTCTTAAGACTGAATACTGTCATAACAGTTCCCAACTCCAAGGTCCTTTTGATCTGGCTTTTCTCATACTCTGGTAGCACTCCATAGTTTATACTCTTTCTGGGCATTTTTTTTTCTGTTGTTTTTTTTTTTTTTTTTTTTAAATCAAACTTGTATGATTTTCAGTGTCCTGAAAAGAGAAAGAAAAGGGAGAAAATTCAATATTTAAAACAGTGTTTCTATTTCTTTAAAAATCACATTTGTGTTAAGTTAAAGCTACCTAATAAAGACTCCTGCCCATTCAAATACAAGGCAGGTCCACGGCTAACATTAACAGTATCCTTGCTGTTTTATCCTGAAGGTGCAGTCTCCAGAGGGCAGTACCAGTGACACTTCGGTGACATGCTACTGGAAAAATCTGTTAAAAACAAAGAGCTGGGTGGAGCAGCTGCTGCATGCAATGAACTGTTATCTAAACTTCTCAGCAAGACCAATGCCTCTCTTCTTAGCTGCACCATAGCACTGCCTGCTTCCTCACTCTTCTAACACAGCAATACACCGTTTTCCACACCAAAATAAAGTAAGCCAAGATCTGTTTAGCCCCAATACATAAAAATTACATTAACAGGCATAACTCCCTGTATGCTTTTATGCATGCACACCTCCATCACTGCAAATAGATTTACATCTCTAAAGTCTCAGCATTATAACGAAAAAGAAAAGAAAAGAAAAGAAAAGAAAAGAAACCTGGAAGAAATACCAAATGTAAGTATACCTGAGTAATAAGGACAGAAGAGCAAAATACAAAGAATGCAAAGTACTGAAATGACAGAGAAAATAACACCTAGGTCATAACAAAGAAAGCATTTAAGTTGAAATAAAACTAAAGAACACATCATACACATGGAAAAACGTGTTCAAACTAAAGCAGAATTATGTTATAAAACTCTTTTAAACCAGCAATATTCGGCACCTCTGTAGCATTTTCTGACATATTTTCTACACTCTCTTCTAACCAAAACATAACGTAAATGCAATTATACTGCACAAATTGCTTTGACCACAGAGGTTTATTCCATTTACCAAGCCTCCAACTTTTGTGCCCAGTGCAGACAGCAGCCAAGGAAAGGATACTCCCTGGGATGGTTACACAAGCAACTCTTGAGTAGGCTGCCAAAAATGCTACCTTGTACAATTATCAGGAGAATCCTTTTCTGTAATACCTAGCAGGTTTTCTGTGACAAGTATATCACTTACAAATTATACATGCACATCATGTCTAATTTGTAAGCACATGTCTAAAATGCAAGCACACCACATACTCTGTCCAAACTCACTTTTACCAAAACAGCACTAAGAAGCTTTCAAAGTGAAGCCTTCAAACAGCAATAACGTTTTTTCCCGAGAAAATGACAACTGTTGCCAATAGGTTCAAAGTAAGACAGACTTCTTCAAAGTTCAAACTCTGACTATATTTACCTTGATTCGATGACTTCAGGAATCTCCTCAGACATGAAAAAATGTGTACTTCAACCCTAACAAATTCCTTTCAAGTATCAAATCTGCATTTACTTCCTTTATACAGAGTGAGTTACCTTTGCTCACGGAGATTTTCTCTGACTGACATAGAGACAGAAGTAGCTCTTACCAGAAATCACCATTCCTACAGATATATCTTTATTGTATTAGGGTATTTGTAGAATTATGCTCCATAAAAACATCACGAGTTCTACACAAGGTGGAATTTAAACCTTTCATTCTTGAAACTGACAATAATTTAATTTCCACTACTGTAAGAATTACCTGGAAATCCATTTTGTCCCAAGTACTGGCAATCTAGATATCGACACAAGAAAAGAGATAATTTGGAACACATTCAAATCATACTCAAAATCTTTCTACACTCCCAGGATTATTTTATTTTTATAATCCCAATGCTATTTTCAGGTAACGAAAGTGCTGTCCCCATAGTAAACTGCAGCACATTTGTTCTTCTTCTTGCCCTATTACAGCCCTATTACCTTACAGCTATTACCAAAGATGCATCAATTTGTTGCCTGAAGAGATCTCTGAAATGTGAGAAGCTTCAAAGCAGCCACTGTTGCTATCTTCTTCATATTACACCAAGGAGATAACATCAGGAGGAGCTAAGAAGTGCTGATGATGGACATGTAGCAGTCCAATGACAAGATAACACAAGAAATAATTACATCAGCGTGTGTGAACTCTTATACTCTGACTTATATGAGAACTTAAACCAGCTAACTGCCTTTCTGTGAACTGTAGAGAAAACGAGGGAAAGATATAAGTAAATACAAATACTAAAACTAATGTTGGCTATGGCTAAAAAGTCTCAGCCTATGCACCTTTAGAACTTCATGGCTTTGCTTCTCCTATACTGTCTCCTCTTTATGCACAGGTCAGTGCATCAGGTATTTGTGTGCATACACTCAGGACAATCTTGGCACAAAACAGCCAAAAAAGACACATACACAGCAGCTTTCATATATACATATATTAGCGAGTTTCTGTGCTTTTGTCTCCCACACACCATTCCATCAAACCGCTAATTACAAGCTTGATTACTCCTCAGCAAGATTATTAACAAATAGGATGCCCTGGAACCCGCTCTTTTTCATCCATGCACAAAGAAGAAAGTGTATCATTCTCACACGAGTAGCAAGAGCTCCTGCCACATAGTTCCCAGCCATCCCCCTTAACCACATCCCTGAGAAGGACAGGTCTAAAGAATCTCTCTGCACATGCAGCCACCAGCCACAGCACCTCCTCCAGTTCTCTTCCTCTCTCCTCAGTCCACTACTCTCCATCACAAGCAGTTTCAGTTTCTGTGTTGATGGCTAATTCGACCATGCCACTTCTCGCTTCCCCTTCATAACTTCTTCCAACCCTCCTCCCCCTCACCCCATGTCATCACTATCTCCTGACCTGCCCTTCACTAAAGAGCACTCTTCTCTCTCATGAATACCACAAAACTGTCTTTCACCATCATGTCATTAACTGCTCGCAGTTCTATCTGTCTGACTTCAAAGCTGTCCAGTGCAATCTTTCCAACCTCTTTTTAAATTCTACCACTTTGATAAACACTGGTTTGTGTAAGCTAACAGAGAAACAAACCGTAGTCCCTTCTCACCTGCAAGGCGGCCTCTTCTGCATTGCCAACAGTGAACCTGAAGTGCTCTACAGCAGGAACCACGTTTCGCTCCATGTTTTCCAAAGCATTATTTATACAGGTTATTTGGTATTTAATATCTAAGCTTGTTATTGCAATAAGAAAATGGAGAACCCTTTCTTTATAATACTGAAAAACACATACACCACAATCCCACAACTGAGAAGGAACGGACAAATTGTTAAAGCACGTAAGCAATGGTAAATTTCAGCCAGAACCTAACTGACACTTTTTCACTCCCAGGGACTAATTAGAGAATCATCTAAATTATCGCAGGCCTGCACCTTACAAGACAGCTGTAGTCATCTTGTCTTGCTGCAATGATTTCTAATAACAGAACTGAAAGGAGGAGAAAATAAAAAACTAAATTAAAATATTTGTGCAGTATCCAGTTTTCCAACAAAACCAGAAACTTTGTCTTCTCACATTGTTAGTACCACTAAGAATTGTAATAAAATGAACATGACATGATTTGGAATAAGACTTAACTATTTTAGTAACACTTCACTGCAATAATAAAAATCTCAACTTTTAAATGTATACAGTTTTTCAGGAGAGTATAACAAAAGACATCTGCTCTGCCTTTTACAGTACAGTGTGTAGCTGTAAAACAAAACATGAGTTAGAACAATATGAAAAGGAGCTTCTAAATGCAACTATTTAATAAAAGGCGATGTAGCACTTTTTGTGAGAGATTAGTCCCTTAGCACAAAGGAACTGCCTCTCAGAGGTGGCTTCTTAAACAGTTTCCGCTGAATATAATATACTGGACTTCCCCTTTTAAAGTAACTCTTTCTTCCAAAAACAGAGTGAATGGTGTTCTTAGTCTGACTTAAATTCTAAGTCATAAGGCAAGTTTTTAACTTACCATGAAACAATACCGTAGCTGAGAGTACCTACTTCATCAGTAAAAGTTGGAAATAATATCAATCTAACTGACTGATTCTGTTTTGGCTACCTGCTCCAGATTAAGAATAATGTCACAGAGTGTTAAAGTTAAGAATAAAACACATTACACCTCCCAAAAGAACTAATGGAAGCCCTCGATATCAGACCTAATCTTTCTAATACAAAGAGTCTCCTTCACTCTCCTGCAGCCTCTCACACACCCATCACTGCACAGCTATTCAAATTAACAATATTTATACCCACTCACGCAGCAGAAGTCCATAATGACCCTCATTACCCCATTATCTGGATACCTCTAAACCAGTAAGGCATGAGCTACAAGGCACCCTTATGTGCAATAGAAGCACTACTGCGCTTCGACCAGTTATTGCAGCGTACAGTAGAAAGGTCCAGCGCTACTTATATGATTCAAAAAGCAATCTTACAGTCACAAAAATATATCATAAGCTCTAGCTTAAACACAGACAAGAACGGATGACTATTCCCCTTTGACTGTAGGCACTACAGGAACAAAACTTTGATAGGGTCCTGTACTGTACACATTTTTACTGTTTGTCTAAGAG
This sequence comes from Thinocorus orbignyianus, assembly GCA_013400375.1. Classification (NCBI taxonomy): domain Eukaryota; kingdom Metazoa; phylum Chordata; class Aves; order Ciconiiformes; family Thinocoridae; genus Thinocorus; species Thinocorus orbignyianus. The sequence continues at coordinate 1,939,349 of VXBW01006202.1, forward strand.
TGGTTTCTGTATCATTTTTTATTTAAGAGCCTGACTAATTTGGGCTAAAAAGTCAGAAAGACCCACTGCAAGTAACCAAGTGAACATGGACATGTAAAAAAACACTATTTGGTCTATCCAAAAAACTGTATATTTAGTTTTACTTAATATCAGTACTTCAGAGTTTCAAAAACAAACCCTTCTTATCTCAAGATCAGTCTACAACTCTTAACTCTCTTTATGATAAAACAAAGGAATAGAGGAAAAACTGCAGTTAAGGCAAACTACAAAAGTACAGGCTAACAAAGAACATCTCGGACAAGCACTGCTGAACCCATACTCTAACTTCTTTCATATGACACAGCAGGTGCTTTCCAGGTGCATAAGGTCAGCCAAGAAGCGCAATCCAAAGCCTGACTAGTCAATTTCAAGTTTCCCGATGTGCTGCAGGCACTGAAGCCTCCACTTAGGCAAAAGGTTGTTGCATCCTCTCCCCCTAGGTCTACCTTTGGATGCATTTAGGACACCGAAGTGTAGAATTGTCCAGGATGGAAGGAACCTTTCAGATTATCAAGTCCGACATCACCTCACATGAACAAGGATTGCCTAAGCACAGTACTGCCAGCACGGCTACCCACCAGCAACCCCGGTTTCATTACCACAAAGCTAATAATTAATAACAATCAACACACAGCTCGCTGCACAGAGCTTTGTAATGCAGCTGCTGCCCTCAGAGCCCTGCGGTCTGCCCCAGAGCTGGGGAGGGAACCACAGCCAGACGGTTGCCCACCTGCCATGGGCCTTACAGGGACGTGAGCCCTGAGCCCAGGCCAGGGCCCTCACCCCCGGGGCAGAGCTGTCAGTTTCACACCCAAAGACAAGGACTCTGGGGCTGTTCAGCCTGGAGAAGAGAAGGCTCCAGGAAGACCTGATAGCAGCCTTCCAGGATCTGAAGGAAGCTCCAGGAGAGCTGGAGAGGGACTCTTTGTTGGGAAGTGTAGTGATAGGATGAGGGGTAAGGGTTTTAAACTGGAAGAGGGGAGATACAGATTACAAATCAGGAAGAAATTCTTTGCTGTGAGGGTGGTGAGGCGCTGGAACAGGTTGCCCAGAGAAGCTGTAGCTGCCCCATCCCTGAAGGGATTCAAGGCCAGGCTGGATGGGGCTTTGAGCAACCTGGTCTAGTGGGAGGTGTCCCTGCCCATGGCAGGGGGGTTGGAACTCGATGATCTTTAAGGTTTCTTCCAACTTGAACCATTCTATGACTCCTTCCTTCTTCTTCAGAGCCCCGGCCAGTGGCGGGGAAGGTGCAGGGTCCGCTCAGGGAGCCCCCTTCTCCCTTCTCCCCTTTAGCCCACACACCCTCCACCCCCGGGGCACGGCCCTCCCTCACAGCCCGAAGCCCCTCGCCCTCTTCCAGCCCTCCTCACCCACAGCATTTCGCCCCCATCCTCAGCACTCTCTCCCTCACGGGTCGGCACCGCGCCGGACGGGGCTGCACCTGCCGCCGCCGGGCACCGAGTAGAGCCAGCCCGCCAGCTCGCCTCCCCTCACCGTCCGGCCGGTGGCCGCCCTCACCTGCGCAGCANGCCCCGACCGGGAAGGGGCGGTGTCATGGAGCGCCCTCCACCCCCCCCTCCCGCCGCGCTGGGCCGGGCCGTTGGTGCCTCAGGCCGGGACCGGCCCTCCCTCAGCCGGGACACCGGCCCGGAGTCCTCGGCCCCGTCCCTCCGCCTCCAACCGGGGTGTTTGAGGCGATCTCTCCCGCAGCCGCCGTCCCCTTAGGGCTCCGGGCCTGACCGCGGCCCCCCGTCCCCTCAGGAGGGAAGGAGGGACCCCGCGTCTCCCCTCGCCATGCCCTGCTGCTTGTAAGTTTCTGTGTTCTCCTGGTGAGGAGATTTTGCAGATTCGGCTGAGAATGGCGACATGACCAAAGGATAACTTGAGAGAGCAAGTTTAGGAAAAGGCTTTAAAACTTTGCCGTCGCTGGAGTTAGATTTTCAAGTTGAAATTGGCCGGCCTTATGGGATCCATGGCAATCACAAACGCTTCAGCTTGTGATCGGCAATACTAAAAATATTCCCAGTATGCAGCGATGGGATGTAACAGGCTCCTTCCAGGCAAGCCCAGACACTGCCATGACATTGGAGGTATTGTCCTAAACCAACCTGAAAATGAAGCAGAAAATTCCTACCTCCATAGGCAAATTATCAAAGCCATCACAGGGAACAACTCATGCCAGTTCAGACTACAAAACAAATTCGTAGAAACCAAAGCCAAGGACAGCACACTGTCTGCAAGGAAGGTATTTTCCCTGAGGAAAGCTCTTGGCCATTTCTGTAAGGGCCGTTCCACGTTCCAAACGTTGCTTCCCAAACGCTGAGGTTAAGACTAGCAGAGAGAGCTCTTCATCTCCCCTCCTTCCAGCAATTGGTAGCTGGCAGAAAGGAGTGGAAAGGACATGCCTTTTAACATAATAGAATCTAATCTACTCTACTGAGAGGAGAAAAAGGTTTCCATCATTTTCAGTCAGCTTTATAAATTGTTGAACAGCAGGTAAACATTTTCGACTAATATTTTCACCCTATACATGCAGAAACTACTGAAACAAAATGATACCTGGAATGGGGTATCAACAACAAGTACTGCAACAAACACCACCAGCAATACTGTCCCGATGCTCAAGTCAAGAGAAGAAAATGTCCATTGTATCCAGCAAAACCTGTGGTAGCGATTTGGGAAACTTCCCAAAAGCAAACTAACTTTGTCTTCACTAAAGGGTTTCAAAAGAGTGTGACTTACCAGGAACAGAACTAAAGAGTGCATTCAAAATACACCAATATAAAAGTAAAAAAAGCCTAGAATTTAGTACTTGTGAAAGGTGTGGATCATTTTAAATGCAAAATAAACCAATGACGGTTACAATCTTGTCATTGTTCACTATTTCATGAACCTTTTTCCTAAAGATTTCACATTTTTCCTGATGCCAAACCTGGGAATAGTTTCCCTTTTTATATCGCGTGACACAAATTCACAGAACAACATCTTACAGGAGACATGATGGTAAAAGAACAGAATAGCAGAATGTGTATCAATCACACCTAAATGTGATCTTTATTTTTAGCTCTTGATCTTTAAAGCCTTCGGTGTTTTGTGTTGAAGCTGCCTTTCAAATTATATGAACGGTGACGGAATGCTAGCACCAAGCAGCCAACTTCCCCAGCTGCAAAAGCTAATACCAAAACATTTGTATGGTTGGAAGCCACAAGCTACACACCATGCACCATGGAGAGCTGAAGGGTTCAGGTGATCCTGGGCACTTTACAAGTGAGAGATAGCAGCATCCCAGCCGTGAGATCCAGGATTCATCTGGATACGTTAACAGCGAAACTAAGTTCCAGCAAATACCAGCCTCAGCATCTCCTCCTGGTTCTGCTCCACTTGGCCAGGTACCAACAGTCTCTTCACCAGTCATACGGCATAGCTTCAGCACAGGAACCACTCTTGAGCAACCCACAAGCCCCACAGGCACGGAGCTGACCATCATCATGATACTCAGAGACTGCTGCAGAAGTTAGCACTGCTGCAAAGTAACCAGACTTTGGTCCAAACATACTTCAGTGTGGTTATGCCTCAGCAGTGTCCTGAAAGGAAGACTAAAACCTACCAACTACAAATATTTCTTGCATAACCTTAGGCTTTCTTGATAAAACTTTCTCTGTTAAAGACAAGGAGTCATTATCTAGTGAAACAAAATATGTATGTGGAAGAAAATGATAGCTGCACTGTGGATCATAACATTGAATTCCATAAGTTGCTGGATGTAACAAAATCTCAGCCATACAGATGGAGTAAGCAATCCTTAAAAACAAACCAATAAAACAGTAACTCTTAGAAGCATCAGCTGTTACTCAGCACATCCCCTACACCAGAAGAGAACCGAGACACCCTCTCAATCATAGCAGAAAATCCAAGCTTCTGTCAGAATCAGCAGCTCTGCAATCCAACTTTCAAACCTCAAAAGCGGGACCTTCCAGGTAGGCAAAATAATTTCCTGTAATGAGTACGGACCTCACAGTCACAGGTAATTATCAGGTGACATGATCAGTCCTTTTTTTGTAACAAAAAAGCCTGAGGAGAGGTGTGGGAAAATTAGCTCTCTGAATCTGTCCCCAGCAAAGCTTGAGTGTTTAATGAGAAGAAGGTTAGCCACTAGAATAAAAATTTTCCTTTTTTTTCTCTTTTTCTTTATTTTCAGTTGAATTTTCTTCTTATAATTTTAAAAGGCTCTTTGAATTGTTAAAAAAATATAATGTAATCACAACTCCTACTGTAAGATCTGAAAAGAAAGTTTTTCAGCTGGGAGTGTATTTTTACATTTCAGTCATAAATCCTTCAAAAGGGAATTCATAGCGTTGACACTGACACTTTCCTAATTACAGCATTGGAAACTTCAACACTGTCTTACTGTATTTGGTAATGAAGTGCCTGAAGAATAAAGCATGGCATGAAAGAAAAACACCGGACTGGCAGGCGGCCTCATGGATTAATAAAAAAATGGTCACAAAACTGGTGCCACTTCCTTACAGGAGCTGCAAATAAAATATAGCTTTAGTGTAGAAGATAGAAGTAGAATAGTTTTACCCCATCAATTGAGAGAAATGTTAAAGAGTCATTTAGGGTGGCAGAACAGATATTTTTGAGATTGTCACCGACAGACTATCTACCCTAAGTATTTACTACACCATCATAGCACTTGCACTCCTGAGCAGGATGTACATTAGCTCAGCGAGATTTTCTGGTTGGAGGTGCAAAGCCTATAAGCAGAAATTTCATAGAGAAAGCTTCGTTTTCAAGCTTTTCTTTTATGAATTTTTCATCTGCAGGACCCTGAGAACTTGCATACCAGCATCTCAGGATTAGGTGTCAATCCAGTTTTCTATCAGAAAGCAGGTGCCAGTTTTTGAGGGAGAAGTCTGTGATCACTGAGGACTAGCTGAAGACAGTTCCTATACGTGGAGTTACATTACCTCTGCAGAACTGTTTACTACTGCTTGGTTGGATTTACAGGAGGGCACTGACACACTTCCACATGAACTCTTTGGCTGCTGGCATTCTAGAGGCCAGCAAATGCAAAGGACATGTTGGTTTTTTATAACTTTTATTCAAAAGCTCATTTAGCTTTGGTTTTTCCCTTGCCAGAGAAAATGAAATTGTTTATGTACAGGACACAGTAATCGAGGCTAGTCCAAGACTGGGGGTTGCTTGTGGTGGCCCAGCAGCTGTTGCCCAGAGTCGAGGTGGAAGCAATGACTGAAGCCTGAAGAGAGGAGAGGAAGGCATTGCTTCCAGTGACTGTTGTGACTGCAGAGCAGTCCTATATCATCCCGGCTTCTCACGGCAGTAGCTTTAGGTACACCAAGAAGCCTTGATCAGGTTTTAATGATCACCTTTAGTGTCTCACAGGGCCTCCCACAGCAGAAAGCTGATCTTTGAGCATATTCTCTAGCTGTAGCAGCACAATTCAAGTAACAAACTTTACAGGGGACCCACCTTCAAGCACAATGGTGCTGTGTGACAGGTCCAACACCCTCAGTACATCCCAGCATAAGGGAGTTAGGGGTCCTTGAAAAGTTCATTCCTTGTAAAAAGTGTTTTAGTGTGTACTCGTCTCCATTCTTACCAGAGTTTCATTTTAATCTCAGTAAATTATTGTCACTTAATCATAATATTTAAAGTAAATATTCATTTAAAATAAACTACTTGGGTCGCTAGAGGAAAAGCTGACATGAAGGAAGGGCGGTTGTAGTTTTAAGCGGCTGGCCTGTTGCCTGATGTTTGAGTCCTAAAACGTTCAGCTCCTCCTCAGTTCAACCACCCTGGCCCTTGTTATTTCCAAGCACTGCATTTGAAAAAACTTCAGAGGAGTTACTGCCTTCTGTCCTCACACACAAAATACAGTACTATCCTTTTCAATTTTTGTAACAATTTTCATTGTTGCAGATGTCAAAACAATTTTTAAAAAAGAATGGAAATCATTATTTCACATTTTCAAAGGCATCAGGCCCAGAGAGAGAGGTTTGCCAGAGATCTCACAGCAGTAGCACGCCTCGGGCGGAACATTTCTTCCAGGTTTTATACTAGCATCCTGACTTACGAATAGTACTTCCTCATAGCAAAGCTAGCCATGCCAGAAAAACACTTTTCATTTGTCAGAATTATTTTTTTTTAAAGCTTCAGTTGAGCAGAAACCCTGCTGTGTGACTTGTGATGATCAATAAAATCCTAAAAATACATGCAAGAACATTTGAACTAAGTGTCAAATTGTGGGGTTTATACACATACTAAATAGCTATTTGCTCAATATCTCAGGTTTTGCTGGCTGTGCAAAACCAGTATATTTAAAGGGCCTGCAATCACACCTTCAGATGAAATGTAAAATACTACAGCCACTGCATCCACAGTGGTAAAATGCCAGCCACTCATTACCAGTTCTATCAACAGTGAGAAATTCAACATTGCCAAGGCTTCAGTAGAACAGGAAAACTGCAGGAGGCTCTGCAGGGAACCAGGAAAACTTGTCTCCTGTGCTTTTTAAGTCAATAAACTGAAAATCTTTCATAAAAACAACGTGATTACAAGTGGGAAGCACTGAAAAGAAAAACAGCAATTGACAAAAGTTTTGAATGAAATGAATTTCAACTCGGCAAGAAAAAGTCTAGTGCAGTCTGCTCTCTTGCTGGTCATTTTCCATTCCCCTCCATTCTGCTGAAATCTCCAGTAACATTGACTTTGCTACTGCTGGTGGAAGATCTTCTGGCACCATTAATTAGACATAGCCCAGTTCTTTCTCTACTTTATACATGGTTGATTGCTGGGATTTATTATTGTCTCAGGCCTTCCCTCAGGGCGCACAGGAAGGGAGGAGAAGTTCCTTGCATCTGTGCTCAGTCATGCAAAGATCAGCTTTAATCCATCACATGCTACATCAGAAAAGTTTAGAAAAGCCCTCCAGCTAATCAAAGCACTGGAATTAGCTGGGGATGGAGAGAGCACACTGGTCTTAATACAGAAAAGCACGTAATCTTGTAAAAACACATGTCAAAAATCCCACTAACATCAAAACATGATTGAAAAATTTGTGATGGACTTGGGTGATATTTTCTGCATAGGGCTAGAATGAGAGACACTCTTCTGGGCTACGCATTGCAGACGCATGTGCCTTGGAAGAGCATCCATCTGGTGTATCTCCAGGATCAGCAGATTTGTATAGAATGCAAATCGTTATTGCAACTGCTGTTATCTTTATGCGCCGTAGTCATAACTGAATGAGTCACATAAGAAGGTCAAAACCTTCTGTTCTACTTTTTATGATAATCGTCTTTTTAACATATAGGGCTAGAGACCCTGTGCGTCAGCAGATCAAGGTAGGAGTTGGTATCGGGTGAAGTATGACAGACCTTGGCTTAGGCACCCAGTCTTATTAACATATTTGTTAACAGTTTAAAAGATGGAATAAATGAAGGGGGTGTGGGAAATTTAGATTATATATCTACTAATGGTTAAAATCCTGAATTAATTAAATATTTGGGATAGGTTACTTAAGTTTTCTAGTCTCTAAAACTGCCTTCTAGCTTGCAAAACATACCAGAGTTTGCTGGGTGCTCTGCTCAGAGTCTGGTGCGTGGAGAAGACATGATATTGTAACCTGTGCAAATTCGCTGAGGCCCGTGGTCTGTAATAACAGTCTTCTGAGCACCGTGTGGAACAAATTTAACTTTGCCATTTTGGAAGAACCTCTGCTGGTGAAGGATCGTTTGCAGAAATTCAAGGAGATACCAACTACCACCTGACAAGCTCAATTTCTCAAATGTGTATTGTCATATGCAGGTAGATTCATACTATTCACTTATCATTTGGAAAAAAAAAAAAAACATATGTAAGAAGCCTTTTTTTTTTTTTTTTGAACTCCCAACAGATTTTATATGTGCCAAAAAATTCAGAAACTTTGCAATATATTTTTAAGTACCAGCTACCAACACCTTCTCCATCAGCAATAATTGACTGAAAATCTGCGTGAGCTTTTTTAAAAAAAAAAACATTAAAGTTTAACTTTTCCAACAGAGAGAAAAACATAAAAACCAACCAGCTTGCTTTTAAAGGAAAATTTCTAACATTTCTCTCGTTTAACAGGAGGTAAGGTCTAGAATTAAGAAAGAAGTAGCAACGTGAATTTGCAAATGCTTATTTAGCCTGATCTCCAGATTGGAATGAATTAAAAATATCTCAGTTATCTCCAGCCAAACATCCAGGCCTTATTTGTGTGTGTTTCTAATAACAGTGATAATTTCACACACATAAAAATTGTTTCCACTTGTTTTTTTTTCCCCCCAAGACTGGACTAATAATTTTAGTATACCATTCCCTCTTTCAGAGAAAATTATTTTTCCATTTGCTTTATGATTAAGAAGTCGCTTTATTCCGGAGTTAAGCCACAGAATATTTTATAGGAGAGAAGACAAAAGCTAGAACACAGAAGGCTCTGCTAGGTAATTTAAAGCTAACTTTCTTCTCTCCAGAATCATTCTGCCACACATCAGGAATTATTTAACCCCATTTCTGTAAAGGAGAGCTGCCCTGCTGAGTCTCAAAGGCAGCGATACAGAGCTTACCTTTAATCCTGTGCAGAATAATGCATGATACACTGCTGAGATTAGCGAGTCGGTGTCAAATGGAGGGTTCTTCCTCTTTGTACTCTGATTCCACCTGGGTAAAAGCACAGTCTTAACACCCCTTAAGCATACAAAATCTCTAATCAAGTTTTCAGCAGTCTGGGCCTTTCAGTTAATTTAATTTTTTTTTTAAAAAAAAAAGCTGTCACCTTTGATGACACTATCTTCTCCCTCATAAGGACAGATTTTCTTATGGCTGTTGCTAGCTGGGGGGAGGGCACGGAATTAAAAAAGGAAGTCATAAGAAAGAAAGTGGAACGCTAATTCTGAAGTGTGTCACTTCCAGCCAGTACGATTCTCTTGTCTTCTACTGTCTTCATGGGCTGAGCTCTTTTCATGCTGTGTCACTTGCATCATGCATTAATAATGCAGCAACACATTAATAATGGCCCCACCTGAGATCAACACAACAGTTGTTGCAGTTTCTGGTTTGTCTTAGGCAAATTTTGAATTCTTTGCTTTCTGATTTCTAAACCTTTGGGATGCCTTCTCTTCCTGTTTTAAAGTTTGCTCTGTAACCAAGGGAGTTCATAATTTACGTTTTTAACAAACACCAAGAGTCTCATGGAAAACATTTTGTATCTTTGATCCTTCAGGAAAAAATAAAACACCAAACAAACAAACAAACACACACACAAAAAATAAAAAAAAGAAGAAAGAAACAAACAAACAAAAAAAACCAACCACATGACAAGTGAAAGATTTCTGTGGTCTATCAATAGCCAGACTTTAGCACTTGGCATGACAATAGCTGTGTTGCTGCAGAAAGGATATATTTTGCTAAGAAAATAGCCAAACTGAAAAAGCAGCAAAAGAAAATCCTCGCTAATACAGAAAACCAAAAGAGGTTTTCAGTCCCCTCCTGCAATGGCCATCAGCGAGGTACTTTGGTGTCAGGGAGGAGACCAGTCAGCAGAATCAGAAAAGACGGGGGCTGAAGAAGCAGATATCTTAAGCCCTTCTCACCACCCATGTGCTCTGCTCTGTCTTTAGCTTACCTTCTTGCAGAGAGCAGCTCGCTGTCTGCAGAGGATGATAGACAAGGTCAATGGGAAAGGAAGGTACTACCAGACCGTGGCTCTTTTTTATTTATTTTTTTTTTCAAAGAGAGGAAATAATGTGCACAGAGCAGCAGTGGCTCGTACTGGGTCAGTCAGGAAGTGTGGGGCTGGGTATTTAAAAGACACATATTTTTGTTCCATGTTTCTCAGAGAAAAAAAGCAGACAAGAAAACTTTTTTTAGCTAAAATTGCAAAGTTTGAGTTCACCTATAGTTAGCTAAGTTATCGATGGACTTCGTGTTTCACAGTGATGAATGCCACTTCAAGTGGAATACTTTGCATCTGCGGCTGCAATTATTATAGAAATGCAATTATTATAGCTAAAACCAGTGCTCCTTTGGATCATAGCACAGATAACAGCAGGAGACAGGACAGGAAAACAGTGGGAGATTAACAACTCTGTTCCCACAGGTGAAGAGCTAAGGCATAATCAGTTTAAAGCTGAAGTTTCATGTACATCTTCATCCAGCACTTCTAATGAGAAAAGGCAGCCCCTGCTTCTGCTGTCACCAACAGGTCCTCTTGTCACCTCTGCCCCGATGGGTCCCTGGTGCCAGAACACGTGTTTCTGCAGCTGCCCTGTGAGCTCCGTCAGACCAAACCCCTATCGATCTGCCAACACAAAAGCAAGAAACCAGAAGAAGGAAGCTATTCAGGGTTGGCCCATGTTGATAAGAAGAGGGCTAAGGCATGTGAGAACACAAGTTCAAAACTGACATTGTGAATTTTGCAAGTAATGGAAAAGCGAGAGGTATGGCTCTTTAAATTACAAAATACCTTATAATTTGGATTTCTGTGTTCATTACTCATTAGCAGTGAACTAACTGATAATCTTTACTGCTGTAAATGTTCATGAAAAATTAACAAACCCCCTCAGAAGCTCACAAAAGTCCTTCAACAGCATAATTAGCTGAAATACCTGGAATTCAATCTGCGTGTTACAGTTAGTTACATTTACCTTCTGATGAGGAAGCTGAAAAAAGTGACTCCGTAATTAAGCAAAGCATTGTGTGTTTTGGAATTTGCTTGTGAAAAATCAACCTGGCCAGCTAGCGACTGATTCTTGCCATGACAAATACCTTAAAATACAGTAAGACTTACCACAGTTGATTTGAAAGAAAAAAAAAAAAAAAA
>VXBW01006202.1:1950341-2108595 GCA_013400375.1 Thinocorus orbignyianus
TTTGCAAACAGCAAAAAAATTGCCAAGTTTTGTGAAAACCAACCTCCGGGATGATTTAGAAAAAAAATCCACAGTAATCATTTCTGTTGAAATATCCAAGTGGAAAAGTTGAGTAGAGCTGTCTTGGAAATGCTATTTCTTGCTGACATACCTTTTGCAATTTTTTTTTAGACCTTCAGACATCATGGTTTTATTTATGTGTGTGCTGAGTACAAATTCGCTGCTTTCCCAGGCCTGCTCAAAAATGGTGTTTAATCATTCTATCAAAAATCAGGCTCTGCAGAAAAATTTGGATCAGCAGAAGCTAAAACAAGCTGCAATTGCTCCTCAGCGTGTGTGGAGCTCCTGATCACACTGGTTTAACCCTACCTTCTTTCTATTTTCACTGTTCAAAGCAAGAGTGAATGTTTTGAGGACAGGCTGGTTCTACCACCATAATGAAGATGTTTTCTAATTAGTCTTCCCTCAAAGTGGAGAAGACCAATAGTCTTTTATAGGTATGTTTTAGTTGAGAAAAAATGGCCATGCCTCTTACGCACAAGTGCTGGGTTACTACAGAAGGAGAAGAAAGCCCAGGCAGGGTGAATATCCAAGTTGAATTTACAGGAAATGTTTTTGTTCTTTTAAGAAATTACAGGCACATTTTTAGCAGCTGATTTGCAACAACTTGTTCAAAAAAGTACCCTAAAATCCAAACACAGGCACTCTCTATTGCCATAGGGTTGGCTGCAGGCCCTTGAGAACAAAGAGCATAGCAACAAAACAAAGGACATAACTGGGGCTGTGCTGTGGTTTGGTAGCATCAGGTCACATCTCAAACTCCACCGCCCGATGTGCTGCTGTTGTGTGACCACACTCGGGCCATTTAAATTCACATGAGAACAGTGGTGGCTCATTTGTTTGTTCATACGAGCTGCTCTGCAGGAGGAAGTCAGAGTAGGGCTAAACAAACCTCTTGCAAAGCATCCAGGAGAAAACAGGGAACTCTGTGGAAAGCAGTTGCCAGTTCATTATTTTGTTTTCCCCTGTTTGCCCTCAAACTGTTTGGACAGCAAATACGCTGAAGGTCGACATGGCAAAGAGGGCAGGGACAGCTTTCTGCAGGAGGTGTTGCGTACACATCCAGAGACAGCAGCAGCAGTACTCAAAAAGATGGTGAGCCTTTTTCAAGGGACTCAAAACACCTCATCACAACATGGTCTTCCCAATTCCCTCCCCAATTCGCTGAGACCTTCTTACTCAGGAGTACAGAGGCAGTATCTATGAATACAGTGTTTATCAGCAAGACAACACCACTAATGCTACAATTACCATTGCAATTAACATTGCTATCAATTTGTTCCTGGAATGGAATCTACACTAACAAAAATGACATTGCTCAGTTTAGAAACTAAACCTGCCTGAGTGTAGCACTGAAAAAGCAATTTGTAATTCTGAGGCCAATGTGCCAACTGTACTTATCTATAATTTCTGTTTTCTCAGCCAGTGTATGATGGAATCATGTTGGCAAAAAAAATATGTGTGTTTAAAAACAACAGTTATTTATGGCAAATTCAACAACTTCTACACTGGTTTCTGGAAAACAGAGGATTATGTAATAAAAAGAAAGTCAGTATTACAGCACTGAAGTTTGAAATTAGCGTGATAAATTGAATTTTAAAACAATACCGGCCCTATCATGTACTTAGAGGTAATAAAACATAACAGAGCATATGATTTATAGGCACTGCCACTGAGGATATAACACAGGAGGAGACTGCTAAAGTAATATTCCTATTCATATATGTCACATTACATTTGTATGTCCCTTCTGTTGCGTTTCCTCAAGCTGGTAGGCTATGGTGTGTGGACAGTAAGCCTCAGTCAGCAAATTTGCTCCAGCTCCAGTTCCACTTCTGCCTAGAGCTCAGTTATGACAAATCAGCGAGCCTCCCAGGAGCTCCTCCTGCTGTGGTTCAAGCCAGTGACCCAGAAACACCAGTGAGCCTCATGGCATTACTCAGATCCCTAAAGTCCTCCCCTCCCAGGAGGTTAAAATGTCATCCATGCTATTTGTGAGCACTCTGACACTTGTTCTGTTACATGTGCTGGAATTCATCCTCTTTCTTCTAGCACCAGCTATGCCACTCTCCCTTGTAATGATAAACCAGTAATGGCTCAATGAGTTTGAACGTACCAGGTGTTTCCATCATCAAGATCTGTTATTTATGCTGTGCATTTCTATGAGCCATGAAGAAGGCACATCAATTCATGAAGAAGAGGAGAGACATGACTGCTTTTCTTGTCACTGGGGTCTGTAGGGCAGAGAAGGAGCAACACAAGCTCCAGTGGCAAAGGGCTTAATTTCCATAAACTGCAGCTTATACACCTTATCATGCTTGGGCGTATGAACAGGATGCTGAAATACAGGCAGGATCCCTGTCCTGAGAACAGCCCCTCCTCAGCCTCTCTTTTGTCTCTAATCATCCCGGTTATTCACTCTGCTGCTGCTTCTGTGATACCATGGTGCCACTCACTGCCTACATTCAGTATTAGCAGACTTTCTGCTCATGATTCATTTAGTAGAATTGTTGCTGCCTCTACAGAAGATTTTGGTTTGGCTCCTCAGCACCTTTCTTCATGCTGTGCGCCCACTGCATCTTTTTGACTGCTCTCTTTCAAAGGGGAAACATAATTGAGCATCTACATCTAACTGAATCAGCAAAGTCACCTCCAGACACCCCAACAGCCACCAGCACAAGATCTACTCCAGCCCTCTGGCAGCTATAAGACCTTACAACAACCAGGAAAGACGCTCTCCTTCAACTCATGCCACTGCCCTGCATCCATCTGTAGGAATGAAGTTGTACAACAGAACCAGATGCTTTCATTCCACCTTCGGCAGGTAACATCTGCTCCTCCCAAGGATGCTATGTGTGCACAGACACAGATCCAGGAACTAATCCAGAGTAACACCAGCCATGTTCTGTTTGCCTGGCACCAAGAAAAGAGGGCTGCCTTTCTTCAGCCTTGCCCTTGGTACAATTATGCTATTACTGTAGCTTTTAGGCTTTGAAATATTGATTTTCTCAGTAATTTTTTGTTAAGTTTCATCATTTAATTCATCCACGCAGGGTACTTAGTGCCTAGTGAGCTCTTTCTAGGTAGTTTACAATAAAGATGGATTAAAGATCAACTTAGCTATTAGCTCAGCTGGTTTAGTCTGACAGCTTGACTTTCTCCCAGAGATAGACCAGTTTAGCAGCTTATCTTCTCAAATCTGCTCTTGCACGTGTGACCTATATTTGTATATGGCACGTATCCCATGATACGGTGTGTTTAGTCCTTTGTATGCTATATATTATTATCCATTGTACAACGAGCTTGCTCTGATTATAGTAATTGCTACAAGAGAGCACACACAGTTATGCATTGCATTGCAAGTGTTATCTTGGGATATAAGAACAGGAGGTGAACATTAAGAACAACCTCATACTAAAATTAAGCTTAAATAAAAACTGAAAGCAAAGATCTACTAAGTTGTAACTGGAAAGAGATGCAGGATACTGCACTGACCACATTCAGAGTACCAAAGCTTCTCACAGCTGAGAAGCAGACTGAATTCAGACTTTCTTGACCTATAATTTGATACTTTTATAAAATACAATGTTTACTAGGAAAAGCAGGAAGAAGACCCCAATGCAAAAAAAAATTTTTTACAATTACCATCAGATTGGAACATCCTTCATTTATATCTGTTCAGAGCAGGGCTGGAGGCAGTGTTTGGTCTTCAGGATGAGTAATATTTTCCTAGGTAATGATTTGCTCTTGGGAGGTCTAGCTGATTAGTTGCCTGATAACCTTGGATGGAGAGCATTAGTGAAGAACAAAATGACATTATGAAGAAAAAAAGAATCCTTACCAAAGAGCACACAAGGACTCCCTGTCTGGACAAGCTCAGATTGATACGTTAGTTTGTTAGGCATTTATTTCAAATCTCTCTTACAGAAGCCCAGATCTATTACTGAATATGGCTTTGCATGTGCTGAAGTCCGGCAACAATCAATTTTCAGTTTTATTACTGCGGAAAGCAGTACACCCACACTTGCAAACCTGCCTGTCAGCCTGGATTAGTGTCCACAAACGAAAGATGTCATAATCAAACCCTGCCTTTGAATTTGCCCAAACCAGGCTCATTTTCTTTCCTAAAGATGCCATGTGAGGGCAGCAGAGATTGTGAAACGGGGCGCTGCTGTGCCAGAGCGCAGCAGGGACAGGGGTGGCACTGACCAGGAGTGTGTCCCCAGCCACCCCAGCTCCTGCCTTTGGAGCTGATGGGGACAAGCTGAAGGGACTCCTGCCATCTGGGCTGGACATCTCATGGGGTCTGGAGACCATGAGGAAACAGAGCCAGTGCCTGGAGAATCAGACATCGAAGTCTCTACTGAGGCCACAACATTTTAAACTTTTAACATTTTTGATGTAGTTCTGATGGGAACAGCAAGAAGCACACACCAAGACCAGCTTTGCCTCAAGCCAGCACATGTCACATTCTTGAGCTGAAATCTTAGCAAAAAAAAAGTGATTGAAAAGGAAAATAATAATGTTTGAAAGTGTTTTAGAGCAGATAAACATTCACAGCCTCTCATCCTGCGTCCACAAAGAGCCAGTTTCCTGTAGCAACAAGTTTCTCCAAAGCAGACACCGGGCCTGCAAATTTTCAGCCTCCTTGAAATTTTGTAAATAAATATTTATAAACACGTGAAAACAGAAT
Source organism: Thinocorus orbignyianus (assembly GCA_013400375.1). NCBI lineage: Eukaryota > Metazoa > Chordata > Aves > Ciconiiformes > Thinocoridae > Thinocorus > Thinocorus orbignyianus. Next base: position 1,955,095 of record VXBW01006202.1, read on the forward strand.
ATGATAATAGGAAGTATTGGGCGGCCTTTACAGTGTGCAGCAGTACTCACTCATCCCACTGATAACGCAGAGAAGGAAAATGATGGAGAGAGCAGCCAAACCTGCTTGCAACCTTTGTGACTTGAGAAGAAAAAGCTCAACACCAAGATTTCAGCTGCACCTGACCCTGATTTCCAGAGGCTCAGTTCAGTCCGTTTGACTTGGTGACACTCAGCAATTATTTTACCAAGAAGGAAACGGTGCAATTCATCACTCCATGAGGCCAAACCACAGCTCCAATTCTTTCCTTGCGTGTTTGTACAGTTGCCATGAGGTGGAGCCACGAAACTAAACCTCAACCGCCAGGAAAGGGCTGCAAAGAGCTTTTAGGTCTTTTTTCTTTATTTTTTTTTTTCTCCTCTTCAGGCAGGTTGAGCCTAAGCCTCCATCCAAGGTCAGCTGATTACTGACAAGCACCGATAAATCAAGCAGAAAGCGCTGATGATAATGCTGCTAGTTATTGATTGGGTGCCATAGGTGATGCTTAGGGGTGGGTTAGCCCTTCCTGCCAGTCACTAGGAAACCGGGTTGCCTCAGGATGCAGCCAGCCACCAAGAACAGAGCTGTTGAGATAATGTTCTGGGTTTCTGTTTCAGTGGTTGTGCCACGCTGTCCTGATTACCCTTGGAACGGCCACTTTATTCTGGGGCTTAAAGAGGGCTGTGGAAGTTTGAGTGGATAAACCCCAACACAGAGAGGCAGCTACAGGTGCTTTTCTCTGAGCTACCTCTCAATCCTGTAATCTTCTTTTTGTCTATAAACCGAAATCTTCAGCTTTTCCTACAGGGCTGCAGTCTGCTCCCTGTTACCTCTATGCCCAAGGAACACTGTGTTTGCTGGCTGCCCGGGTGGATCGCATTGCTCCACCCAGGAGATGACTACAGGTGCCTTGGGAAGCCAAGCCTGTTCACAGAAACTGATGGGACCAAGCATCTGAACATAAATCCCATACATCTGATGACAACACAGGCAAGGATGGGCAGATCTTTTAAACTATTCCAAGCCAAGCACCATGATTCAGTTTCATTTGGACCGCTCCACCTTGAAATAGCTGTTCTGTTCCCAGTATAATTTTCTTGAAGGAAAATCGAAAACTTGCAAGATTTTGATTTTGCAGGAACCCTATTTTTCCACATAAAAACAAACCTCTTGGAAAAATTCCCAAGAAGGTCTGAATAATAAGGCTGTAATACTGACAGGCGTAAACCCGGTGACTGCATGTCTTTCAATGCCTGGGGTCTATTTAAGCTCTAACTCCCATCTGTTGTGCACAAGGATGGCTACTGAACATCCTGCTAAGAGAGGTGTGATCTGTCTGGAACTACATCATTCAATAATGGTCTCGAATATTTGGTGTAATAAAGGAAACGTTGTCGTCGGTTACCTCACTGATATGTAACTCTCTGTTGGCAAATCTTTCACGGTAAGGTTATAATAACATCACTCTTTGGCATCTCTGCCAGATACTCAGCTCTCTATTTTCTGTTCTGTCATATAAGCTGAGTAATTTATATGACTGTTCAATACAAAAGGTGGTTATTATATGTTTGAAGAAAGAGATTTGACAATACCTGCCTTGTAAGAAATACCGAGTCGCGGGGAGGAAAGGCAAAGGAAAATGCTGTAAATCAAAAGGTGACAAGGCAGTTTTCAGATGGAAGATTAGAACATTGTTCAGGGTTCCACAAACAAATATGTTGAATTATAGACAAAAAGGCACTTTCTAGCATTTTGTCCCCTGTTGCTACAGTTCTTTTAGGGACATAAATCCCACTGAAGTCAAATCATGTCTATAAACTAAATTCCAAAATTAATCCATAAGTAGAGTCTGTCATGGAAATGCTTATTATTAGTTTGATTTGTACAAGATGTATAGATATGATTTCAAATAAAAGCAACATTATGGAAAAAATTACGTCAACTGCAGTTTCATCTGAATAAAGACTGCACAGTACGAATGCTCTCCCAAAATAACACATCTGCAGTGATCTAAGCAAAGCCCAGCTAACGTCTGCTGCACTGTGTTTTCACACAGGTAATTTCTGTGTGGCTGCTTAACCGCAGCTCTAAAGAACAACATCCATCTCCAAGCTCTGACAAACGTGCAGCAGGAGAGCACCTTGCTCTACCCAGCGAGAAAGAGCAGTGATGGATGATGGCCTGATGCCAGCGCAGCTCCTCAGTCTACCTAAAGATGGATTTTAGCTGATGGAGTGAGAACCCTTTGACGCTTGCAGTTGCACAGAAATGTGCCATCACGGGTCTGCCTCCTACCATACGGGCCAGCAGCCGGGCACGCAGCTTGGAGAGCTTAAATAAGGCAAGAGCAGAAGGGGACAGAAGGCCCGTTGGAGTGTGGGACTGGGTGTCAACACAGCTGCAAGAGGCTGTGGAGAGCTCCTGCCCAGCTCTGCTATCCTGCAGATGACCAGCCCAGCAGGCAGGGTTCAGAGCACAAAATATCAGAGCTGGTAGATTGGGTGCCAAGAACTTACGGTGTGAACAGGCTTAATCCCCCTCAGCAAAGCAGAGGAGAATGCCTGAGCACCGTGGGAAAGAGCAGCTTGTCATGGACAAACATCCAGCGTTGTCAATCTAATGCTGAACCTCTCTTAAGAGGCTCAGAGGACAAATCCACCCCGCTTGTGCCGGTCTCTATTGTCCAGCTTTCCAGGGCAGAGCTGCGCTACCAGTTCTTGGACCATCTCCATGGGGACTATCCTGTTGTCTCTGCACCCTGGACACCACCGTGCACCCTGGTGGCCCTCAGCAGCCACAGGGAGCAGGGTCTGTCCTGCTCCCGGGCAGCACCTGGCTTTTGAGACAAAGCAGAAGACCAAGGCATAGGAGGAGAAGGAAGTCCAGCCCCCAATTCAGAGAAGAAGGCAAGCCTATCGTTAGCTCTCAATGAAAACAGGAAGATCATTGCCACTGAACACGGAAGGGGACATTCCCTGACTCGGAGAGATCCACTTGGAATAGGAACAGTACTCTCATGTTGCAACAGGGAAAAGAACGCGGGTCACTGCTCTTTTGAAGAGGCGGCTCAAGTAGGAGCCTGGTGGCGATGGATGTGATCCCTCCTCTAGAGGAGCTGCTGAACTGTGCACACCCAGAAGTGGATTTCCAAGCCGAGCAGTACCTGCTGCCTGGCATGACCTACTTCTTTGCACGCTATCTGGATAGGGTTTGGCAATAGTTAGGTCGGTGCTGAAAACTAAAACTGTTGGGCAGCAATAATTATCACATGCCTGATGGAGCCCATGGAAGACCTTACTGCCCCAAGAGAGCGGGTACTGAACCATTCCCCATTTCAGACCTGTGTTTTAGGTACGCCTCTAGCAGGAACGCAGCCATTTTCTAAATTGAGCATAATCATTTAAAATCGTTTATCAGATCCAACAGGAGCTTTTCTTACTCTGCACAGCAATTTGCCAAATGTAGAGTCTTTAATGTTATCTCATAAATCACAGGGGAAAAAAAATGAAAGGCACTTTGGTGCTGAGCATCCAAGCAGTCCTGTGCTGCTGGATGAGCGAGGCTGAGCCAGTGAGGCTGTCAGCAGGATGGGCACATCTATAAATCCAGCTTTTCTGACAGCCTTGCTGCGTGTCATAAATCACACCAGGTATAAAATACCACCTTACATCACATATCACTCTTGTCTGGTCCTGGGCTAGCAGGTCTCTCACCACTCTCCCCTGCCATCAGTTCATATCATGTGGGGAATGCTCATCTAAATCCATACTGAGCCATCACTAGTTGAGTTCTCACCGAGATTTTAAACATCATCACCCATGTGGGGAGGAGAAATAAATAAAGAAGTTCATCACTCTTTCGGACTTTGAATAAATTTCTAATGTCTGTGCTAAATGACTAACAACTCTTTCAGAAGTTGGGGTTCAGTATGATATCTCACGATATGTTGACTCTATACAGATTCTTATTTTTGAACAAAATCTGTTTTCTTCATATATCAACCAATAAATTAAACAGCTCTCACCAAAATGACCCCCAGTTACCAGCAAGAAACTTGACCCTGATGGTTGCAGCTCTAAAACCCAGTTTGTTTTACCTCCCGTTTTCTCCCAGAATGAGCTTCTGGCACCTTAATTCATGAGCACCAGAGCCGATCTCCACAGAGAGTCGCAATCAAGTCAACTCTTTCTTTGCAGCACAAAGGAAATCACATTTCTTTGAAACACCGAGGAAATCTGAATGTGTGTTCCTGTTTAGCATGATTAAGGTGTCACATAGCACTCCCACGCACCCCGACACAGAGAACTTCTTGCCGGCTGCTGATGTCAAAGCAAATCAGCTGAAAACACGGAGGGGTTCTGAGAAACACAACTAGGACGCGCCAGGCAGGCTGCCAACCAGCCACCCCGCGCCATACGGACCAGGCAACCTTGAGGGCCACCTCCACGCAGAGGATGGGGGTGGCACAATGATGTCCCCTGCCCCCCTAGCAGGTTTTTAATACAGGCACAGGGCATACATCTTTCCCCGTGTAGGAATTTCTGCATGTGAACAGGGTTATAAAGCCCTGATAGGTAACAGTACATGGACACAAAGCATTGGGGAACTTCTCCCAGGGGTGAGCATCTTTGCTTGTGCCTTGTCTCGGTCCCAGTCGCCTGGGGCATCTTTCTCTATCCCAGTTCTGCCTCTCACCACCCCGATGGTTCCAGATGCCACCCTCTTGCTTTCCTAGAGCTCTTTCTTCTGTATATTTTTGCTTGTGTCCTGTGGTTTGTCCACTATTAACATTAATAATTTAGGGAATTGCCTGCTTCTGCTGCAATTGATTCCTCTGGTACTGCTGCTGAGTGCTGGGCCTGGGCCCAAGAACTAGGGGGGGGTTGAACAAAATGGGGCCCAAAGGAAGCAAGGGAAATGAAATGAAAGCAGAGGAGAACAGACACTTCATCCTTCACCACACTGTGGGGGTGCCCAAAGCCTTAGAAATGCAAGCACCAAATTTCAGTTCCTTTCTTTTTCAAAGCTCTCCCCCATGCATGTGTTATGTATGGCCCTGTCACTGGAAGAAGTCAGCCTCAGTGCAGAGGCTCCATAAGGTCCACATTACCCCCAAGGCAAAGTTGCTCACATACAAGCAAATGGGACTGACTCGGTGGGAAATACATCACTCTGTGCCTCTGTGTGTGTTTGCCTAATGGACATTGTAAAGAACCAAAGTGCTTGTGCAAAGCTATTGATCCAAATTGCTTTTTCTGAGCCACCTGTCACATCTCTATCCTACTCCTAGGGACCATTTCCAAGAGCTGCACCAACCTCATGCAGGAGACCTTGGCTTTAGGCAGTTCATCATCTTGATGGCAATCCATTTCCTTGTGAGTGGCAGAGGAAGAAAAGTACCTTGTATCTCAAGCCGTAAGCCAGTTCTCCTTCTGTTTCCTTCTCTGGCACGCACAGTTGCCCCGCTGAGGGCCACACACGGGGAACAGTCAACAGCAGAGGACATGAAGTCTGTCTTGGAGAGACATTTTATGTTCTTAAGCCCACGGCTTTATTAGCTCTGTGAGAGAGACAGAATAAACAGAAAGACGACACAGACAACGATTTAGGGAACAGGTATGCAGACAGCTTGACTAAGGCTGAGAGGATAAATTCATCCGATATAACATCACTGAAGCTCTGCTCTCCTCCATGTTGTTGAGCCATACAGCTGGGCTTCTCTGAACAGCATCTTAGCTGAAGCAGGACTTTTTAATTTTTTTTTAAGAAGTCAGATTAAGACACAACCCCAAATAGGTGCTTCAGTTCTCCTCTGGTGGCAGCAGATGTTTCCTGGTCAGGGGAGGACTTGTGCAAGGTCTGGAGAGACATTGGCTGGTCAGAGGAGGACTTGTGTGAGGCGTGGAGCTCAGCTGCCACCAGGAGCTGCCAGCACCTTGCAGAGACCTAGCCCCAGCACACCATGTAGCCTGGCTCGTCCTGCACTCTGGGGCCAGGATGATTACCAGGAGCACAACGAGGACGCAAGCGCGCAAATCCCAGCATGTGCACCCAGGGAACAGGCATGCCAAGGAGGGTGTGGGCACCCAATGCCTCCACCTGCCTCCTCCTCCTCAAGGGCTTGGCTGATACCCCCCTGGAACCTCAGGCCTGGATGCTGGGGACCCAGCGCTTGGCTCTCTGAGCCCTCAGCTGGATGTGTGTCCTTACTCTGGTGTTCCCCAGCCACTCAAAGTGCTCAACAGGCAGAGATGTGAGGACACGGTTCCCTCACCCACCGGTGTTTGCAGCACTCGGAGGCTGGGCAGGAATGCGGTGCCAGTCGTGATGGGTTATGGACAGAAGCCAGAGCAGCGTACCATAGTCATGTAATTAAATAACAAGAACAGATTAGGCAATCTCTGTGCTTCATGTTGACAAGCCCGAAGGAAAGAACAGAACATGTAATCAAATGAGGAGGGGGGTGTCTTTCTTTCTTTCTTTTGAAAGAAAGACAGTATTACAGCAATATAAGAGGCGGTGTAGCATGCACTAATTACGCTGCCGTGGGTATTTCTCTCTTGCAGGTTTGAGAATAAGACTGAGATTTTTACTGAAGCCCAAGGGAGCAAAGAACTGTTGGAGTTGGCATTCTTTAGGAACTAAGCACTCAATTCATTTAACGCCTATTCAGTAGCTTTTGTCCCCCCTCTACCCCGTTCCACTAACCTGCGCAAGAACACATCCAGCACTCTCACATCAGCAACCTCCAGTTGGAAAAATCACCTGTAACCCAGCTTCCTCCAGGAACGGGCCCATATCTACATGGTCTTCCTGATGACATATCAGGCTCAATAAAAAGCAAATTCACAATCTGCTATGAGGAAAACTTGAAGGTTTCCTTATTTTTGATGATTTCTGCAGAGATATTCCTGCTGAGTCCCTGGGTTTGCAGTGTCCTGCGCTAGCGGGAGCTCAGCCGGGGCAGGGGGTGCTGCTGATGTTGTTGGCTGAGAAATGTACAGAGCATTCAGCTGCTTTCCTTGGGCTTTCTTTCCAGGCCAAAGTTGAAAGCTGGAATTGGAGTGAAAACATACAGAAGAAACCATCTGACCTGTACGTGAGGCTTTTTAGCTGAATTGTTTCACCAGCTTTGCAGGCAACTGGACATCTAGTTATCCAGCTGCCCATTTCCCCACTCAAGGATGTAATACGGTGACTCACCACTGCTCAGCTACCAGTAACGACAGCTGGAGTTTTTCCCCAAAAAACTGATTTCAGAGATGTAATTTGTTTAGATCCTATTGAAAAAAAAAAGAAAATAATCTGCTCCTGATTTTTGTCTCTATGGTGCTAAACACATCAATATCCAGTAACGCCTTCTGCAGCGCTGACCTGGCTTACCCTGCTTTTGGGAATCATCCAGGCAAATGAGGCTTTTTGCTTTTTTGAATCACCCCTCTGAAGTGATCCACGGAGAAACGATCTGCCTGAAAAGTGACAACCCCAGATTGCTAATAAATGTCCCCAGGCTTCAGCAAACCTGCTACAAAGCTCACTGAAATTAGCCCAGCATCTTCGGTTTAGTAAAGGCCTTCTGCAACGTGCAAGACAGCAGGTATCCCGGGCTGCAACAAGACTTCAGCACACATGCAAAGAGAGGTTTTGCCCTGGTTAGGAAATGGCTAGCTAAGGTATAGGTGACACTACTCACTGGCAGTGTCATGTGCCCCGACACCTTTTCAGTGGGAAGGCAACTCATCAGAGTCGCGATGTGTGTGTGTGTGGAGTTGCCTTATTTACTCTGACGGGGTGGCATGAATCAGAGTTGAAAAGTGCAGTATGCTGAAGCCAGCCTGAATTCCCATGATGTGCGAGAGTGAGTCACCCAGCGGGGAGATTCTGCCAGGGTCCCTCCTGGGCGACCCGGCTCTGCGAAACGCGCCGGAAAATCCATGGATAAAAACAGCCCCAGTGACGCACGGGAGCCGAGCAGCCTCCCTGCCTTTTTGGGGAAGCTTCTGAAACGCCAACGTTTCCTCTTGATCGATAATCTGGCTGGCAGGGCAGGGCAGGGCTCTGAAGCAGTCCAGAAAACACAGATTTCTGCTTTCACGGTGGCTGGTGTTTCTCTCCGGGAAGGTGACAGGCTGGGTAACTCCAGGCGCAGGCAGGGGAAGGATTTCTCTTCCATGTATTTTTAAAGCTGGGCTCTCCCGTCAAAGCTCTTGCTTACGGAGAAGATAATGTAGGATGTGAAAGGGCTTTCTGTGGCATATGCAAAAAAAAGTATTTAAAAAAAAAAAAGTTCCATCTCAAAGTCCCACAGCTTTTTTTTCCCCTCATCACCTCCTTTTCTCAATCCTCCCCCTGGTAAACACTGCTGTGGGGTTATCACAGGAACTGGGGAGCAAAACTGGCTGCGTTATGCAGCAAGCCCACCTGAACACCCAGAATAGGGTTTTTTGGCCTTAAAACCCATCATCCAGCTGACCCCGCACTCACCAGAGCTGACCCTGCAGTCCCCGCAACCATCACAGCGAGGGCACTGCTGTCTGTGGTGATGATTTCCATGCTATTGTCCCCACTTGGACTTCAAAGAAAGCCACTAATATCTCCAGATAAATATCTCATTAATTTCAACCACAGGCAGCCGTGAGTCACTTCCCCTTGACTACACTCCTCTCTTGTGACCAGAAAGGGGGTATTGGAGATCTGGCACTGTGTAAAATTCCTAATTATTTTGAAATTATATCAATAATTTGATAATTAGTCTGAAAAATTCAGACCTAAAAAAGTCCTTTGTTTTCTCCAGAGATTTGCTGAGAGTTAATCGCCTTTGCTCCTACCACAGCTGCATAATAAAACTGAATAACTTCACTGCAGAACTGCTGGATTTTTTTAAAGCGTCTTTTAGAGTTCAAGCAGGGGGTTGGGCTTTCCTTGAAATGCAGTCCTCCCTCAGGGTGCCTTTTCCCCTCCCAAAATAAAAGGCACATGAAGTGATGCTCATCTTTGGGGGTGCCCCCACAGAAGCCGCCACAGGGAACCCTCGGTGGGGGTTCCTCTCCAGCTCCCTCACTCCATCTGGGATTTGGCAGCTCTGCCGTGCCGTGCTGCTGCCGAGCCTTCCCTTCCCTTCCTTTTGACCGGCTCAACTTGGCCACACTCTCAGCAGCGCCGCGACTCAGAGCCTGATTAATCGCAGACCCAAAGCCTGAAACTCAGCGGTGTCTCACGTGCCAGCAGATGTTTCTCTTTTTCAGATGGATTGGTTCTCCTTTCTTATGTTTTTTTTTCTTTTTCTGAAATAACAACAGCTTAACCAAGACTCAACCCCCCAGCTTTTAAAATAAAAGCCAGAGCTGTACCTCGGTGTGCAGACGGACAACCAGAGGGTCTCTGCTGGGCTCACACTGCTGCTGCCCCATTTGAAGGGATGAAGCAGCATCATTTGCTATGATAAATCACCAGAACTTTGAAGTCTGTCCACAATATCCACTTAAAAACCAGAACCAAATCAAAATCCCCAGGCTGCTTATTAACCACTCAGGCCTGCTTCAAAAATAGATTGGAAAAGTAACCTTTTCCATCAGCTTTAGTGGGCTTAGCATTACACTGTTTGACTGAAGGTGAATTCCCAGCAGGGCAGAACCTCTTGGCCAGCAGCCACGAAGTGACCTTCCCTGATGCTGGAGAGACCTGGGGTCCTTCGGGGCTGGCAAAGCTGCTGGGGGAGCACTGCTCAGGGTGCTCATGCTTGGCCAGGCTATGGCAAAGCTTCAGCGAAGCACAGCGCTGAAACCCAGGCTCTGTTCAGACCAAAATCTCTTGCCGAATGTTCTTCCTCACTCAGTCATGAGTTCATCCTGGTGACTGCTCTTGTCTGAAGGCAGGGACTGCAAACAGGACCAAACAGGAGCAGTTTTCCTTTTGCACTAATGAACAACATGGTGGTGGGGGGGAAAAAGTGCGTGAGATAAACACTGTTGTTTCACCTCATGAGTTCCCCTGATGCTCCCTGAAGCTGAGGGCACTCACAGGCTTTTTACCCGAATCTCTGGGGGGGGAAAAATGATGCAGAAGCAGCCCATGCTGTGCTGGCACAGCCTCAGGTCACGGGGGAACACAGAATGTCTCACCTGCCGGCCCCTCCATGGGACACCCTCCAGCTGCTCGCTGCCCTGGGGATGGGGACAAGCCACACCAACCTCACGGCTGGAGCTCACCTGGGAAAGGAAAGGGTTTCCCACAGCCCCTGAGCCAGCACCGGTCCAAAGCGGGCCCCAGAAACCAGAGTGACTTCACTCATCAGCAAGTGAAGGTCAAGAGCTTTGTTTGAGTCTCCATGAAGACAGGAGAGTCCATCAGTGGGCAGGAGGTGACTCGTGGTGCCGGTGATGGCTGGATGCAGAGCCACCATGTCCCCATGGCTCTGCTGACAGCAGTTATCCCTCAGCATCCTTGGGACATGCTGGAGCTGCTGGGACAGAAAACGGAAGATTTCACCAACTAATTACCATGAGGAACAAGGGTGCTGGCAGAAGCTGGGGAGCAGCCCAGAGCCCCTCAGCAGCAGGGCAGGACAAAGAGGACGATGATGAGGAGGAGGAGGAAGGCCCCAGGGCCATCACGATGGCTGTATGCTGGAGCTCGGGCGGGTTTCCTTGGCAGCCACAAGCTCAGGGCGCTCACCATACCTAAGTGAAGATTTTGTCACCATGGCAACATTGATGTCATCAGCTCTGCGGCAGAGCGCCGCGTTAACCTCAAGTGCAACTTTTTTTCTCCCCCCCTCTCCCCCCTTCCTCCTTGGTTTGAGGTTTTTGTTTATTTCTTTGTTTATTTCTCTCAGAAGGTGACCCCGCTGCTGGGGCCTGCAGCAGCATCCATGGATGTCCAGCAGCCCCAGCTCCCTCCTCCCATCTTTTGGGGGTGGCAGGGAGCCCCATCTCTGGTAGCGATGGGATGGGGCTGGATTTCACAAACCTGCACATGCTGACCCAGTTCCCCTGTCCTCATAAACCAAAGATATTTTCAAGGAAGATAGTTTGGAAGCTCCAGAAATGTAAAGGAGGTGACTAGGGAAGGGCTTTGCACCCCAGGAGGTGCCTCACACCAACAGACCTGCTTGGGATGGTGCTTGTGGCCCTCACCACACAGAAAACACAACAGACTTCACCTTCACTGTCACACCATGTTATGGCAGAGCCATAACCACCACTCTGTTTTCCATTAGGAGGAGTCAGACGAAGCCCACCAAGGCAGAAATCCCACGTCTTTGCTGGGGACACAATGCCTGATGTGAACATCTGATGGCTGCACGCCAGCATGGCACCACCCCAGCACCAAACCAAAAATTCCTCTTCGAACAACAGCTGAGATTTTGAAGGTTTTTGAAGCCAAGGTTTTTGAAGAAAAGACTGGTGTGGGAGTGGGACCTGGCTTCTTCATCAGGCTGGAGGACAGAGACACAGATCTGTGCTGGCCCCAGTTCCTGGGATGGATGTTATCCCGGTAGACACATCCTTGATTCCCCTGGAGCCTCCTTTAACTTCCACAGATCAGGGCTACTGCCGCTAACCATGGACCATCGCAGAAGTCTGGGTCAGCCTGTTCCAGCCAAAAATATTCTATGTGTTCCCAGTTCACTGCAACATTAAAATAAGCATTTCACCGAACTGACAGGGCGGGAGGAATGTTGCAGCTGACCCTGGCTCTCCCGGCCACCCTTCTCACACACAGCCCTTCTCCCCAGTCATGGGGAATTCTGGTTTTAGCTGTGGCTGGGATTTATGTAAAGGTTTGATTGATTTTTTTATTGTTACGCTGGACAAATCCTGCTTCTTCACTGGCTCCTCATGCAGACAGAGTGGGATCTGCTCTTTTCCTTGCCAGGAAGGAGATCTTGATGAGCCTCATCCACTGGGCTCTGGGCACATGGTCATGGGGATGCTCACCCAGACCCGCCAGGGCTTGAGAAAGTACCACGTAGAAGGGAGATGGCTGGTAAAACAGGGTCAGAGAACGACATAAAATCCTAGTTTTACAACAGACTAGGCTTACAATATTTTTTCCTCTTTATACACAACAACAATCAACCCAAACTTGCATCTTTCTAACACTACGATGCTTAAACTGAAATCCAAAGCATTCCTGATAAATGCGTTTCTGCAGCCTCCAAGGTTCACGACTCTGTCTCCCAGTGCAGCAATAAATAACCAAACCTAGCCCTGAGACCTCAACGCACCTGGCAAATGAGTCAGTAACATTAATTATCCTTAATGTCATCATAATTGGTAAAATATGGAAAGAAAAGTATCCCTAAGTCAAGGTTTCTGTATTTTAAATACAATGAGATATATTACATACCAAAGACACTAGAAACACTTTCATTTAAGTGAGACAGTCAGCAAGTTTCTGACTCCATATTCACAGCAAGCTTTTCTTACTTAAAAGAACTTCATGTAATTTAATACAAAGGCACATGTAAGAATGGGAAATTCTGGGTGGGAGAGACTCTGCTAAGATTTCTCTCGGCTGTGAACAACTGAACTTCAAACGCATTAAAATGGAAGGATAAATGTTTTGATATTATATCCTAGCTGGAACAAAAAATTAAGAAGAAACTGGTTACTATATCAACTGCCAGCTCTGCAAAGCAAACTGGTTAATTCAGGTGCCGAGGCCAATTCAGTGCTAGTAACAAACTGAAGAGGAGCTGTGAGCTCTATTCTGATATACAGAGCTTTGTTTTGAATTTTGTAGAGACTGGAAGAAAAAAGAGGTATTTACATCGGCAGTGCTATATTGACAAGGTTCTGGCATTGCCATTGGGGTTACTGTGAGATTGTTGTATATATATATTTTTAAATTTGATAGAGCCTATTTTGCAAACACAGAGATACTGCAGGACCTGTTTTATCCAGTCAGTGGAAAGCACGCAAGTGAGATCATCTTAAAAAAAATAATAATAAAAAAAGCAGGTACAAGGCTAGCAGGAAAAATACCTGCATGTTTAATATGACTGGCAAAAAGGATATTCCAAGATCTGTTATTAATAAAAATGGCTTATCTCAAATATTTACTTAAGATGTCGGTAGAAAAGAAAATGGAAAAAACCTGGATGATAACATCCACTTAAAACAAATATTTTGATGCACATACTCCATTTAGTTGGAAAAAATCATTAAAAATTCAAGACACGGCAATATAGTTGACTGATGTGTTCTAATAGGTACAGCTGGTCGGTTTTACAGAGGCTGGGAGAGGTCAGCGCTGCCTTCAGCGTGAGAACGACAGTAGCACCAGGGTCTTATTGCTCATAGATGGGTAGAAAGTGGAAAGGGGCTCTTTTCCAGATTAGAAATCCTTGTTTGGGTGAGACAGGAGGTTATTCCTGCTCTCAGCCATCAGGGGAGTGGAAACCTAAGAGATAGGAACAGCCCCAGCTCCTGCTGTTCTCCAGAAGACAGCAGCCTTGGGCAGACTTGGCACCCATGCTCTGCCTTTGAGCCCATCGTTAATATTTCACACCTTCACTGCATTTAGGAACCAACAGTCAAGAGTCCAGGTCCTACACTGATCTACCAACAAGGTCTCTCTGCTCGCTCCAAAGACTTTCCTCCTCTATTTCCAAGAGGATTTTACCTGAACAGAGGCTTGATGCTCTCTGGGAAGGCTTAGGAGGGAAGAATATCACAGCCGTTTCTTGTGCTTAGTGCTGAGGCTCAACTGGGGTGGCCCTGACAAGGGGACACAGCCCACTCAAAGCCCATTGAGACAAGGTCTTCCTGCTCTGGGGACATGCAGCCAACTCTCTGGAGACCTCAAGAGGACACAGAGCAACCTGCAGATCTGCCCTGAAGACAGCCCGGATGCTCCACACCCACCCTGGTGCCATCATCTACCACATCTCCCCATGAGGTCCCACAACCAGCAGATAGCCTCAAGTCCTCACAGTCAGGACCTGTAGATAACCTCAGGCTCCACCTTGTGTGAAAGGACCGTATGAGCATGACATACCAATCTCTTACCTGGTAAAAACACAACTAGACAACTCTTGAGGCCAGCATCTGTTCTAGCACTCCCCTCCAAGCAAATCCATGACTAATCGTCGGGATTTTAGGTATGTACTTGACTCTCTGAGCAACGAACAAGCTGTAACACAACCAGGTGGGAAACTGGAGGCGACTGGTACTTCATGAGATTCATCTCTGCATTTGGTCTTCTGAAACTCAAAACACAGAGGTGAGCAGTGGAAGAAACAAGAGGGAGGCATGACAATTGCAGGGTTTGAATGAGAGAAAATTGCCCCTGAAACGTGGTAGTGCTGCAGCTTCGTGCTCTTTGGACTTGCATCAAAGCTCTTGCATGAGTTTAGGTTGAAAGCCAAAAACTCAGGGCGTCTTGTTCCAGGGGGAACAACGTGAAGGGATGGTTTATTCTCTTTATCGAGGGCCACCCCGCGAACGCTTCTTACCTTGTCTGGAAACAATACGAATGCTCCTGTTTCTGCACATCCTAAAGCCTGTTTTGTGGAATAAGACAGAAATACAGATAAAAATGAGAGTACGGGAGCCAGGTAACAAAGGTGAGGAAGGTGCCTCTCGGAACATCTGCAGTAATGGGTTTCAAGAAAGGCCAATTTGTTTAAAAGCTGAGGAAGTGTAAGGGAGCAGCAGAGTTCGATGGAAGTGGAGTTGGAAAGCTCCAGCTGGATTTTCTGCTGGCATCCAGCCTGCAAACTGGCCTGCTTCATCAGGGACAGCGAGCAGAACACAAACACGGCAGATCCTTCCTTTTGGATGCTGCCCCTAAAACACCCTTTAATACACAGAAATCCCTCTCCAGCCTGGAAATGCCCCAGTGCCTCCAGCAGTGCCTGCTTCAGGCAACCAGTGCAGAAACAACCCCACCAACACAGCTCTGTCGATGGCCCCTGCTGGAACTCCTGGAGCCTGCGAACGTCTGGGAACGGTGCAGAGAGAAACGGTCTCAGGGAGGGATGCAGGAACTGGATGTGCAGAGACCTGGCTGTCTTTCTCCTCCTCCTTTCTCTTCCTCCTCCTCATCCCTTCCAGGTGACGGTGCCTCCAAACCTGGTGCCTGGTGGAAAACACCAGCGATGCCGGTGACCCCAACTTTGGAAGGGGAGCAAAGGGGCAGCGTGGAGCGAGCTGAGCTGAGAACCTGGCTTTTGGAGAGACTCTCCTGGGAATGCTGGCATCTTCCAGCTCCACTGGTGCCCCTGCACCTCCCATGGCATCCCCACGTCACCGGGGGCTTCCTTCACAGAAAACACAAAGCACGCAGCTAAAAGATATTCACTTACAGTTTATTTTTGCCTGAAATTATTTCACATCTCTTTGTACACAGCTACAGAACAGTAGTAGTAAACCATTGGTAAAAGCAACAGTGCTAAGGAAAATGTTGGCATAATTTTTTCTTCCTTTTTTTTCTTCTNCAGCTCTGTACAATGAAGGCTCATTATGAAAAAAAGAAAAGTCAACAGCATAGTTATAAAAGAAACCACAATTTTTAAAAAATCATCTTCGAAGCAGTTGTGGAATTTGAAAAATGTAGCAGTCACATTTACAGACAGGTCAGAGCTATCGGGTCGGCAACGCTATTTTTTCAGTCTCCCCCCGAGGAACATGCAAAACAATGCGTGCACAGGACAGGGAGGGGAGGGAGGGGAGGGTGAGAAGAGGAGGGGAAGGGGAAAAAAACAAAATATAGAGAAAGCTGATGCACAAAATGGAGGGAGAGCTTTTTCCTTTTTCCCTCTTTTTGAAATATCGGACGTAAACAGAAAACAACTTGTAAAATCTACAGAGTTCTGCAAATACCCCTTTGGCAAAATAAACGATGCCTTTTCCCCATCTCCCACTTTTAAACCAAAGACTAAAGAAAGTTTTCAGACTTTGGAAGGAAATGTGATTTTTATTAATCCCTGCAGCCCCTTCCCCAACAACCTTCCCCCCCTTCCTCCCCCCCTTGATATTTTCCTTCCTATTTGATAACATTTGAGGCATTTTGAAATCAAAAAGACAACGCAATGAATGCTGTGACAGAGGGAGTATAATACAGTATACGCATTACTAAAAGGCAATTCTTCAAGGAGGACATTTCCTTTAAAAAAAAAATAATAATAACAAGACAGCAAACTAGTTTATACAGTACTATACGCAAAAAAAAAAAAAGGGTAAAAGAATTAACAATTCATAAATAAAAGACAGGTCCCAGACCCGTTATTTGTGAACCATTTTCTTAAATAGGTGCATTATGTAAATCTTATGTACAACAAAATTACTTTGCATAACAACTGCAAGGACACAGGGAGGGAGGTGAAAATCATATTGGTTTTGGTTTTCTTCTCTTGAGATTTTTGAAAGTTTGATTTTTCTGGAGCAAAACTGGTGAAAGAGGAGTTCTGGCTGGACGGATGCCAGCCAAGGAAACCCAGGTAAATAATGATGAATATGTTTTGTTGGTTTTTTTCTCCACACGGCATAAAACACAAAGGCAAATAAAATCCACAAAGGTACTTTTTTTTTTTTCGTCTTTATAATCCTCTTGCTGCTACAAAGTCTTTTTTTTTTTTTTTCTTTTTCCTTTTCAATTTAAATTATGTTGATTCTGAAATCACAAAGCTGAAGGAATCCAACTGGGTCCAGGCTTGCCCCGTCCCCGTCCCCCCCTCCCTCCCCGACACACACAACGCCACTCCTCTACCCCACAACCACGACTCCTACCACCAAGTCCCAGGACTCACTGCTCTACAGGTATTAGCCAAAAGTTTTTGGGTTTGTTTTTTGTTTTCTTTTTTTTTCCGGTTTGTTGGTTGGTTGTTTTCTCTTTTTTGTTTTAAAAATCTTTTCCTTCTGGTGAGAAGCAAAAGAGAAGAGCGGGCGGCAGGGAGAGTTCACCAGGCTTCGGTGTAGCGGACGTCCACTTCTTTCAGGTTGGGCAGTTTAGCCTGTGCATGGAGGGGGACAGGAAAAAGGCCAGAATTAGTGACAGGCGTTCAGTTCCCAGCAAAAAATGTTCTCATCCAAATCTGTACTGTCAGTGAAACAGGAGGATTAAACTATTGGCCACAAACTGCAGGAAGGTGGGCTACGAACTCAGCTGTGGACAGTCAGCGGAGCTGAAGCGTTACAGGTGTTAATGAAGACGATGCTGAGCCTTCACAGACACTTAGGACTAAGTCACGTCTCCAGCAGCAAAGCCAAGAGGCTCCAGTGAAAGCCACGCGCCAGCCAGAGCTGGGCAGGATCAGCCCAAGCTTTGGTTTTCATACAAACACTTGGCAAAGTCTGTTTGTCGGACTCCAGCCATGAAGGCAACGGATTCAAACAGCAGCGGCCACACGTACCCACTTCAGCCTCCTCACTCAAGTTTTCCCTCCATGCATTAAAAAAATTTGGAGAGGGTTGGCAAGCTTTGGTGCCTCTGTGATCTCCTTGCCACAACTCCCCTGCATCTGGACATATTGTTCCTGAAGGACCCTGTGTGAGGCAGACGGGAATCGGCTGTTTGCACTGCTCCTACCTGCCGAGCCCGTTTCCATGCTCTCTGACCATAATTGTATGGCTAATTCTCTCAAAACAAATAAACACGTTTAATTAGGCTAGGGCATAATTGAGGAGTTGGAAGTTTCTAGGAGTCATTATTACCTCACTCCTTGATTTATGTGCACGCATATTTTGATAAGAGCTAGTCATAATCCTACAGACACTGCCAGCAAATAATTTTTCAGTTAGGCAATAATGACTTCAGTGGTGGGTGTTTATTTATTGTCTGGTTCAGCCTGCCTGGTACATATGTGGGTGTCTCTGTGTGTGTGTGTGTGTGTGTGTGTGTGTGCAAGTGTGTTTAGTGGGGTGGGGGATGGAGCAGAGAGGAAATGTCATCACTGGCTTGTGCCCCAAATGCTCTCACACACCAAGGGGAGAAGAAGGAAAGATTTGTATCAAAAAATACGTTCTTTGAAGTCTGAGCTGTTCTCAACAGACCTACAACCATGTGCCCCAGGGAAAGAAACTATTACCCTCCCTTTGAACACACACAGAGTGCTAAAAAAAATGGGCACTGAGATAAATCTCAATGAAAGAGGTGAGAGGGGAAAAAGTGACGCGTGCCCGTTTCCTCAGCTTTTTTAATTCTCTGCAATCGTGGGGACTTCGCTGGCAGCCACTTCTGCTGTTTGCCCTGGCAAGTCACTTCCTTGTGCTGCTGCTAAGGACTGTTCATGCAACACCAGAGCAGAGGGAACGGGACAGGAAAATCTGAGTTGGGGTCTGAAGTTGGTGGCAAAGGGGCTCAGAAGCAGGGGTAGGACTGGAGGAGCCTTGCAACAGACTCGATTTCAGAGCCCTGGGCCAAATACAGCCTTGACCCTGATTGTCTGTAAATACAAGCGCCATTGTGTGAACCCATCTGCAAGCCAGCTGTTAGTTCCAAGGATGACTTCTTTGCATATACAATTGTGACACAAATTTTGAAAACTCGATCTTAAAAAATCCATGCAAGCAACACTGCAACCGAGTCCCTGAGGCGGCCCTGGCTCCACAGCCAGACCCAAAGATACATGTTTTCACCGAATTTCGAAAGCAGAGCAGTTTCAGGACTTGCCCCAAGTTTGAAACTCAACCCAAGGTTGTGACCTTTTGGAATAATCCTGGCACAATCTAAGGTTTCACAAACAAGAAAATATAATGTGGAGTTTCATCTTGAGGGCTTGAGTTTATAAGATAAGACTTTGGGAGATGCGACTCACGCAATGCCAGAGTGAAGACAAAGTCCACAAGGAAGCTGTGAAAGCCAAGGCACCTCAGGTTGTCTTCCTCTGAAACCACCCGGGGCCGTTCCCCTCCCACAGCCACATTCTAGCTCTTCACAGCATTTTGACAAAGTGGTTGTAAATTCACGGGACAAATGGTAACACACCAGACACCGTGCATGTCAAACGGAATCAGGGAATTGCCAGAGCTGGAAGGGACCTCTAGAGATCATCTAGTCCAACTCCCCTGCTGAAGCAGGATTGCCCAGAGCACATCACTTAGGGCTGCATCCAGGCAGGGCTTGGAAGTCTTCAGAGAAGGGGACTTCACACCCTCCCTGGGCAGCCTCTGCCAGGGCTCTGGCACCCTCAAACTTCTAGTTAAAGCCAAGTTCCAGCCCAAGAAGTGTCAAGATAAACTTGCACCTTCCTCAATACTTTGAATTTTCCCTTTATATTCTGAATCAAAGCTCCTTTATGCTGCTCACCCAGGATACTTTTGGTCGTGGCTAAGCATGGCTTTGGAGGGGTGCACAACATTTTACCCGCCCGTGTATCTTCATCTGCTCCTACTTATGAAACCTTTACCACTGACAGCACTAGCAGAAAGATTCAGTTTCTGATCCCATCTCATATTCGTCCATTCAACATATTAAAAGTTTGCCCAATTCCATCAAAGCCAGCAACCTCAGAATGCTATTTTCAGTCATCTTCTCCCCAAAACAATCCACGTTACCCTCTTTCAGATGACTTTCACGCTACCCACTCCATGGGGCCAGTTCTCCCTGCACTGGGCACTACCACCAGGTACTTGCTAAACCCTCCTGGGCCTCCAACTTTTCATCTTTAGTGGATGAAATTCAGAAATACCTTGAGATCTTCGTAGGTATCTGCTGAAAGTTTGGTGCTGTTCATATTTAAACTACACAGGCTCTTCATGGCTGCAAGAGAAAACACACAGATATTTATGATCATGTTGCATTTTCTTAAAATACCAGGCTTGCAGTAGGCCAAAGCACAAACAAGCCATGACTATGTGCAGCACTCTCAGGAAAAAGCTGAATAGTGTAAAATATAGAAGTACAAATGGATAAACAGCTGTTTGGGCCCTCATCCAGGAAAAAGTCCCTATTTAGGAAGGGCCATTAAGCATATGCTGAAGTCCGCTGACTTCAAAGGAGTTCAGACAACTTCTCATAATCAGTTTCCTGCACATTATTCTGAACAGTGCCCGTTCTCAGCGCCCTGATGGTGCAGGGGCCGTGCTGATCCAGCAGCCCTCCCTCTCCCCCCTCTCCCCCCCTAATATATATTTTTAGGCTGCAGTACTTAGCAGAATAGTTTCCTAAGATGAGCCATTGCTACTGGGCTGTCTGGAACGTCTGTGTAGGATCAAGCCTATTGAAGGAACCCTTTAAACCTCTGCAAGAGCTTTATAATACACAGTTGGATGCAGGAAAGGGTCTTGTTTTGGCAGACAGAGCAGCTCTGAGTGCACAGGAGAACCCTGAACGCTGCTTAGGTGGCCCCACTCTGCCTGGACCTGTTTAAATTAAGAATAGCCAGAGTTTCACCTCCCTAGAAGAAAAGGAACAAAAAACACCAGAGACGGTCCAAAAGCTGCTGTGCAGGTTGCTAAACTGAGTAGTAAGTTGCCACCTGGCTTTGCAATCTTCCCCTCCTGCACCACGAGGCCAGACTCCCACCCAGAGGGGACACCCACAGGATTGTGCGTGAAGAGAGGCCGGGAAGTCCCAGGGCCACAGGAGACAAGTGCCATCAGTAAAGTCAAAGGCAGGAGGCAGAGTATCGTCCGGGACAACAAAGCCCACAGGAGGCCACCAAGCGTTGTCAGGCTCAGACGAGTGTCCTGCAGCTGAACAGCCGCTTGAGTGGGCAGGAGGAGGCAAGCATGAAGGCAAAACACAACCACGGCCTCTCCTAAATCCCTGCGGAAGCAGCGCTGCGGTGGCCAAGAAATCAACCTTCTGCCTGAACCCACGTGAATTCCTCCAAGCCCACATCATTTCCTCCCACCCCGTGGCTCATTTTGGTCACTTACAACTAAGCGCCAGCAGCCCGGCATCCGTGACGGGAGTCTCACAGAGGTTGAGCACTTGCAGCATGGTGAGGTGCTCGGACAGGAGCCGCAGCCCCGCGTCTCCGAACTGTGGGGCACAAGCAAAGTTGGTTTCATTCAAACACCGCGAGCAAGAACCTCACTGCAAACAGGGCAAGGGGTAAAACCAGGTTTGCAAACGAGCCCTCAAAGCCACACTCAGATCGCTCGCCACAAACTCGAACGATAGGAGAGAAAGCCAATACTTTTATGACCATTTTGCAAATGGGGAAGAGAAAAATTAAGTGACTTGTGCGCACTTAACCACAGGCCATCGTTTAATTAGAATGGTTTCTTTGAAGTCTGGCCTTTGTACAAGAGAGCTCCCGCCCAGGCTATACAAGATGGTTATGGCAGCCTCAGCCAGTTCCCAACCACATCACAAAAAAAAAACAAAAGAAAAAGCATAATGGGAGTGGTATTAATTAGCTATTTTGGTCTCAAGAACAATGTACTATTGATTGGTAATTGTTCTATTGACCCACTTTGTTTCTGCTGTTTCTAAATTCCGGATTAATGGAAACCAGGATATTGCAAAATAAAATGGAATCTAAACTTATTTTTAATAATTAAAAAAAAATATATATACAAAAAGCAGGCTCTGTCCAGAGAAATCAAACTCATTTTGAGCAAGAAACAAAGTTTTCAATCCAAGAATTACATTGCTGGGACAGATCTGGAGGAGACACAAGGCAGTCTTAAAACAAGCAAGCAATCAGATTCTCCTTCACATTCCCCACACAAAAAGAGGAAGTTTCTGGGATAGAAAAGTAGTTAGGAAAACAAAACAAGATATTTACATCACATTTGAGTGGGAAAAAATGCTGGTTTTTGTGGTCACACTCAGAACAATCGCATTTTCAGTGAGCACTACAAATAGGTGCTAACAGAAAACGGGGAAAATCTACTTAGCAGAGAACCTCAGAGACCAACACCAGCAGGGAAATGCAGAAGAAAAATTTAATTTTAAAAGCCCTTTCAATTAACAGCTGAATAATTTCTCAGTTAACTTGGCCTCTTTTTGCTTACAAAATAACCACATTCTCATTACAGACTTCTTCTATTTTTATTTTTTTCTTCATTATTTGAGTTTCTTTATGGCTGTCGGTTTTAAAGAAATTCTGGTTGATTTGCATTCAGGGCAATTCACTGCCTACACTGCACAGACTCTGGGTTTTGCTTGACCATATGAGCTGCACAGCATCACTCTTTTCATCCTGAATGGGTGAAAGCGTGAGCACTTCTCAGATGAACAGCAGCATTTGTACTCTAAAGTACACAGTATCAACAATGCCCGAGTGGAAAATTCAATCTAAGGTGGCAGCAACTCTTTTAAAATTAAAAAATAAAATAAAATTTAAAAAATTAAAGAATAGAAAAAAGAAAAATCAGCCTCCAAGATGAGCTAGACCACAGAAAGGCTCTGTAAAAATAGCACGAGCACGAACTCATTCTAAGCAGGCCTCTTCACACACTCTTCTCATGCTGACGTAATGTGAAATCTCAGAATTAGTCAGCATTGGTTCTTGCTCTGAGTTTCAGCCTGCAAAGCACTTACCTGAGTTGACCACAGGTTCAGCTGCTTGAGTGAAGGCAGTTTAATGAGGTGCTCAGCACAAGCACTCGTCACATTGGTAAAGGCCAGGCTGAGGTTTTCCAAATTTCCAAAAGATCCTGAGCTTAGCAAGCGGGCCAGGTCCGCATCCTGAAAGCAGACAACAGATTGATAAGGGAGATGGCGGACTGCTCAGCCTGCAATCACCCGCAGTGGTGTCACTGATACTGCTAACCAGCAAGAGTTGCACAATTACACCACTTGTTTACAGTAACAGAGAACCACAGAGAGAAGTTTCTGTTTGTTTGGCAAGTGCCTGGGTTCTTGTGGCAGCCTTGCTTCACACACCCTGGGAAAAATGTAGCCAGACGTTAGGACAAAAATCTTCTTTGCGTGTGTATCCTTATGAGACACGAAGGCTTCAGTGGCAGCTCAAACATCCAAAATAGGTCTTTTCACTTAGTGAAGGTTTCACTGCAAGCTCTAGACCGACACTGTGTTCAGGACCATCACCTGGCCTCAGTGAAGTTAGTTTGGGTTTACACCAGGCTTAACTGCAACAGTGATGGGTCTCTTTCAGGCTTTCATGTCTAAATTGTGAAGTCTGCTTTTTTAATGTAAAATTCTGTCCCCAATTCTACCATGAGATCCTACTGTCAGTTCCAAATCTGCGCACCAGTATAAATCTGACAATATGATCATACACTGGCGTTGGAAACTGCTGTGCAGACCCGAGAGCAGAGACATGCCTTTACTTGTGTAAACTCCAGTTGTGTTGGCAGAGCAAGGGGAACGGCTCCCCTGTCCACTGACCAAAACCACTGCACCACATGGCAAACGTAAATCAAGTGTTTAAATATGGCAAGATAAAGCTTGTTTTTCTATTGACACAATTTACTTACTGTGGATTTGGATGGCAGTGTTAACCTTGTGGGACCGCCTTTTCTTTGCTGTAAGAGAGAAGATATTTTGGTCAAACAAGTTGCCGTTCCACATTTGAGACCAACTGAAATCCAGCGAGCTCTTCACTACAGCAAACCCTGCTCCGATTTCAAAGCTCCCTGCCAGACCTTCCACCTCTTCCCTGCTTTTTCTGCGCTGACAGATTTTTTTCTGAGCGTGCTAGATGCTGCCCAGGGGACATCCACTAACCGCAGCTAGTGGTCTTCGTGCCATGGGTCAGCATTTTGGCTGATTCAGCCTGCAGTTATTTCGTTACTTTCACTTTAAAGGAAACAGCCTTAAAATGCTGGACTAAGACAGCAAAGCAGGGGGTGAGACTGCGCAGCTGATAAAATCATTTGTTTGACTTCAAAAAAAAAAAAGCATATACTTTTCAGGCTGGGAGAAGGGGTTAAGGAAGATAAATACAAATGTGAACAAGGGAAAAGGAAGATTGTGGGTATGTTTGCACAGGTGAAAAAGTGCTAATGAGAGCAGATCGACCTTCAGTCTGTAGATCCTCTCTTCAAAATCAGGAAAAAAATCTTTTTATCACAGGCCCTAGCTCCAAGAACTGAACTTAAAGACCATCTCGCTGAAATGTTGTGAATATCAAAGCATTAGGAAATGCTGGCCAGCACTAGAGCCATTTGCTACTCGTATGTCAAAAGGTGGCAGAATTTGACAAGCTGACTTTTAAGATCTTAAGACAGCAGGACTTCACCTTTATTCTTTCACACAGATTCGAAGCAGGTTATTGAATGTCATTCATAAACATAGTATGGGATTAGACACATCAGTAAATATCACACAGTCTATATATTCACAATAAAATCCTCCAAATACTGCTCCCATCCTGTTGTTAACTGGGAATTTCACACCCTGCTCGTCTTTCTTTTGTACCTCCATTTCTGGAGGGTACACAACACAAGGTGCTATGGCGATACGGCATGCAGGGCCACATACCAGCTCCTTCAACTCCCTCTGCCTGTCACACAGCTGTTCATACATTCTCTTTCCCACGTCTGTGCTTTCCAGGGTAGAGATGATCTGGAGCTGGGTGTCGTTGTTATCGATGATGTTGTATTCCAGCATCAAACACAAAATCTAGCAGCAGGAAGAAAGAAGAGTGGTGACTGCAGTGCTTACATTCCATTTCTTCCAAATATCCTAATTGCACCGGGCATGCTAGTTTAAATTACTGGGTTGGTTTTTCGAACATGCATTATGTAGGCTAGATTAGAGGATCTTAGCAACATTTACTGCCCTTCCAACACAAGAAACCAATTTTTTATTCGTATAGAATGAACTCCAATCTCCAAAAGTCAGTCTATCTATCCTGTTTTCCATTAGTGCTCAGTTCCTTCTGGCTGAGAGGTGCAATTACTTTGCATCAGTCCCGGAAGATGGCTTTGTGCCACAGCCCTCTTCAGAACAGGTACAATCGATCCAGTATTTCCCAGGTACACTGGCTAGACAGCAGACTGGCAGCCCTGGGACATTACACACAGGCAGCAGAGCCAAGCAGTTCCCTCAGTGTTGGATTTGCCGTCCCTAAGTGCTGGGGTTTCTGTGCACACAGAATGCGTCAGAGGTGTCCCCAGCCTATGAGGCAGGATGGGGCTCCAAGAGAAGATGATGCCAGGAGCTGTGTCCAGGACACCATCCATCTCATAGGGAACATGCCTGACTTGCCCCTGGGCAAGAGTCTGCCAGGAGCAAGGCAGACACCAGGGGATGGTTCCAGTGGGTCACAGGGGCTTAGGACACAAGCCACCCCCTCCCTGCTGCCTTTCCTCTTCAGCTACACATCATGCCATTGCAATTAAAATGCAAAGTTTTTATTCCCTCCATAATTTTAATTATTTTTAATGAAAAATATCATTATATTCAAATTCATGCAGCACATTCTTTTATTTACTGGATTAAATTAGCATGCACAGATCTAAGTCAATGAAAAATTTTAACTCCTGCCACCTATTCAACTACCCTCCATTTCCATTTAAAATACATGATGACATCAATCAAGAAACTTCTCTAAAGAAATCCAGAAAAAATATGCATAAACTATTAGTGCAACAAAAATAGCCAATCATAAGTACACAAAAAAATGTGAATTAAAGGAAGTAAATAAGGTTCTGTAAATGTACTTGTTGAGCATTGCTCATTTTGCAGGTGGCAAGACAAGAATCAAACTTTTAATGATAGAAAAAACCTTGTGGTTCTGAATTCTGACCTCCCACCACAGACTATATCATTCATGGCCAGTTATTTCCCATCTTAGCGTCTCCAGCTGAATTACAGTAATCTCTCTCTCC
Organism: Thinocorus orbignyianus; assembly: GCA_013400375.1. Lineage (NCBI taxonomy): Eukaryota > Metazoa > Chordata > Aves > Ciconiiformes > Thinocoridae > Thinocorus > Thinocorus orbignyianus. The sequence goes on from VXBW01006202.1 coordinate 1,980,813, forward strand.
AAAAATTCTTGAACCCACCTTTCATGTGATTCACATTCATCTCTGCTGAACAACAACATTTTGTTCAACTTAAGAGAAACTCAGCTGCCCACTGCTGGTGTTTGATACAACACAAACCTGAACTCGGCTTCTCTAGTTCTGCTAGATCTAATTCTAGGAAAGGTGGTGTGAAACCAAATCTGAACGCTGCTTGTAAACTTGTATGACTATGTATGTTTAGGGCTTACCTCTACCATCGTCTGGTTACCCCTCAGAGCGAGCAGCATGCAAGGTCCTAATTTATTTTCGGCCAGTGAAAGCAGGAACTTCTTTGTTTTATAGCAGGATCCCATTAAAATATGAACCTATTTGAGAAACAGTTAAAATTAGAGGCATGAGCTTAAGAAACTGATATACCTCTGGAAGAGACATTATTATGCAATTAAAGAAACGTTAAGTATTTGCAAGAAAACTAAAGAAAAGGAGGCCGTCATTAGGATTATGGTTGCAGTCTCTCAACAGCTTTTGCTCATTGGAAGTGACGTTTTGAAAAAGGTGCTGCCTAGTGAGATCTGAGGGAGTGGGTAGTTTTCCTCCATAGAGGATCTCAACTGACAGCCCAGAGGCCTGATATAAGCTCCCCAGGAAATATCAGAGCAGCTGTGCAATTGCCCCCATCCCTAGTAACATGATGAACCCAGCCCCAGGGGAACCACAGGGGATTTCGTTTTCGCATCTGTTTGCAGTTCAGTTTCTCTGGAAATGCCAGCTGGTGAGCAAGGGCTGCGTGGGCTGGATGTCTAGGTAAAAGGCGAGCAATCTGAACACCAGTCTTGGTTAAGGGGTGGTGACAGACAAGTATCACCTGTGCAGAATGAAGACAGGAGCTGACTGGGAAAGGAAGGAGTGGCTTTAGGAAAATGCAGCAGTTCTGAGCCCTATGTCAGAGCTATACGCTTTCATGGTTTTGGGTCATTATCTTGCTTTCCCTTTTGCTCAGTTTTCCCCAAAAGGGAAGAGATGCTGAGAATACTGCCTGAGTAAGATTCCTTCGAGTCCACTAGCTGACAAAAGTGTCCCGCAGGCCCTCTCCGAGCTCCAGGAAGTATCAGATGATATTACACAGTAACACCCATAGCAGAAATGCAAAGCCACTTGTACAAATCAAATACAGGAGTCCCTTCTCACAAAAGGGGCTGGCTATATTCTCTCTCATTTAAAAGCCCTAGAGATTAGCTGCAGAGGATTTCGGGTTCTAGCTGAAAGTCTTATTTTATGGTTTAGGCAGTTGATTCACCAGCTTTCCGACAAAGCACTATGTGACAACCTGTAGTTTCCAATGACTTGGGGCAGTAAGAGCTCCGTTATGTAGACTCAACATCAGTACCGCTCTACAACGAGCATGTAAACACATTTTGTGATCGCCCAGGTTTGTGGTATTGCCTGGACTATGTTCAATACTGCTTAAAATATGCAACCACGCCATGATGGGGTCAGTTCTGTGCTACCATGCAATTCTTCTTCCTTGTGGCTTCAGTACCAGCAAGGCCTTTAGAAAAACACAAAATCTTCAAGTACCCATTAGTTCCGGTGCCCTTTAAAAACAGTAAGCTTCAAGCCAGACGGAATTTCATTTCATGCAGGTTTCATCAAGCTTTTTTGGAGGTTTTCTTGAGCTTTGGAAAATACCGATGCTAACGCTAATGTATGGTCCATCTCAGAACAGGATGTTTTTCAAACTTTATGGTTAGTCGTCAGCAGCTCTTTAAGTATTTATCAGCATCCTTGCAAAGGGCACAGAGTACTGCATATTAATGCGTGTTAGCATTGTGCTTCTTCATGTACACCATCTCCTGATGCTCATAAATAACCTGGACCACAGAAGCTCTTAGGAGTAATGATATAGTTCTAAAGAAATTTTCAAACATAAAAGACACAGAATCAGTGAAGGGGGATGGAAACCTCTGTGAACAATCTTTGTCCATTATCTGTTTCAAAAGCATCTGATTCGCCTGAATTTAAGAATATAGACAAACATGCATGTTCTTTATGTCCCAAAATTTTCAGCATGCTGTAGGTGCACAAAGTGCAGACTCTCCTGGAAATCATTTCACTTTGTACCCAACAGCCAACTTCAACAAATGTTTTTCCCCTTATCAGGGAAAGAAAATAATATCATTTCCGTCTTGCTATAAGGAGAACTAATACACAGTGAGACCTACGTGACTTGACCCAGGTCGCACAGGAAGACAGTGCCAGCATCAGTGATTAAAACTGGTTATTTTCTGTCTAGTCCTTCTAAGGGTTACAGAAGAAATAACTGGGAAATGAAATGCTGGTTTCTAATTATACCTCCCCACAACAATGTAAATGGGCAGAGAAACTGCTAATGCATTTTTATATCTATCTATCCATCCATCGATCCTTTGATTAATTCAATGTTACTGTTCTTTTTAAATTCCAGGGTAGCCTATAAATGAAAACTATAGGTGTGGATGTGCAAAACAGTCTGCCAATATTCCTTATTCTCTGAATTTTTTTTATACAGACACACAAACACACATATTTATAAATACAAAAATACATACATACATACACACGCATATACATACATATACACACACATACCCACATTACCAGTGAAAAAGCACACCAAAGTTCAAAAAGAGAAAGTAACATGTTATCCAAATGGTGACTGCAAGGAAGTTCAACGGATTTGGTGATATAAAGATTTAGACTTCGTTTTGGTGGGGTTTTTGTTTTTTGGGTTTTTTTTGACAAAAGCAAGTAAACCTTGTAATTGCCAACTAGGCAATTAGCTACTCTACTGCAAAGAAGTTACTAAACTCACATTATTGCAAACACGTACCATACTGGCGAACAGCTCTCCATCATCATCACACGCCACTCCTCCAGGGCTGTAGAGCTGGAACCAGCCGTCTTTGCCAGCCCGCACACTCAGCAAACACGAGTGGACCTGCCAAAAAGTGAAGACATTGGGAAGGTTACAGTTCCTGCCAATAATCAACAGCATCTCCCACACCCGGCCAAAAGAAGTGACTGCAAAGCCAGGGGCTGCTGGAAATTTCATGGTTAATATTCCAATTTATAGAGCTGCAGGCAAATGTCCACTCACAGAGTCCATTTTTTTCAGTATAAACAAGGAGGGAAGCTGTATCATTGCTAATTGCATGGCCTTTTTCATTCCCTTAACACAAATCACACAAAATGTCTCTAATCTACAACAGCTCCTTTCACTTGGGGGAAAAAAAAAAAAACACCAGAAAAAAGAGACTCAAATTTCTAAGCTTCTGCCATTTCCCCCCCATCCTCCCAGCATGTGTGTCTATACTTCTGATGTGATCTGCATACCAAATGCAGTGGCTGATGGCTCACTCATTCCAATCATTAAAAATTCTTATTATTGCTACTGTAATAAAACTTGACCAGTCAGAGTGAAGGAAGCCCACAAGAAAGGTTCAACAGGGATACATAAGACAGAAGCTGCTCAGAAGAACTGGCACCGGTGAGCAACCATTAATCTAAATTTGGCCCACTGTCGAGATGACTGTATCTAGTCCCACAGTTTAACAGAAGAGTCATAATTAAGGTTTCCTTTTTTTTTTTTCTTCTTTCAAGAGACAGATGTTCTATTTCAATTTTTGACGTATGAGGGGTGGAGGTAAAGTCCACGCTCTTTCCTTTGGGCATGCGATACCGGTGACAGATGAAATCCTGCTGCCATTTTAAGACAAGAAGATCTGTCTTATCTAACAAGGATGACTACTACTCACAAAGGATAAAACCATAAAAAAAAAGGAGTTCTGGGCAATGATGATGACGACACAGTCTCCTCACCCACAGTCTGGGGGAGCTGCCTTCACTTTATGACAGCACCAAAAATTAATGCGGATGAGAGGTTCCCTCTGACTCAGCCCAAGCTGATGATGCTAAAGAAGAAGCCACATGTGCAGCTCGGAAGTATTCAGCCACCATGAGGCTACAGCTATGTGCTCGTTCCAGTAACACACCTCCCACCCCCTTTCTCCTGCTAATTCATGAGAATTATGGTCATTTGCACACAATGTAACCAAAACTGCAGCTAAACAAAACCTGTTATTTTGTAAGCTGTATGAATCCATGGATTTTGCTTCCCTTTCTGTTGTAGGGAAAATGAAAAGCTCTCTCAACAGAGTGGGAAAATCTCGCTGGTTGCAGTTTACTGCAGCGCAAGGACATCAGCTGATGCCAGGCAAGGGGGTCACAACACACGTTTACAGATAAGGGAATTAAAGCATTCATCCTAAGACTGTGTGACCTGACTGGCTGCTGCCCCTAGGAGACTTCAGCACAGCAAAACAACTCCATGTTGTGAAACAAACTGCTTAAGGAGAGATCTTCTGAACAAGTATACTTGCAACCCCTCCAATTAATACTCTGTGTAAACTGGCAATAAACTCACTTCTTGCCTCGGGTCTTCTGCAAATCTCTGAATCACGTATTTCAGCTCCCTGAAAAGAAAGTTAAAAGGATAAGAATAAGCAGTTGCTGTTTGCAGTATTCACACAAGTGTCACATTTCTCTTGAATTATGCTTTACACAACATATATTCATGCACTTTAGAGAGAAACAAGTTGAACTGCTTCCACAGGAGGGAAATATGAGGTCTAAAAGAGATTGCCAAGGACAGTGTATGTGCACAATAGTCTAAAAAAGCTTTCAGAGATGTGCAGTGACAAACTGGTTTGCAAATTCTATCAGCAGCCAGCATCTTCAGTCCTTGGGCTCCTGCCGTCACAGTAAATTACAAAGAAAAACCACATCTTTTTATTGCTAACAGAACATGCTCATGGCCTCTCACAGATAGAAAACATTAGAGGCACAATACTGAATAATGCATCATTGCTATTATTGACTAGTACAAGTATTTAAAGTAATTACTCCCTTTAACAAAACAAACAAAACCCTGTTACAACACAACCCCGGTACTTTGTACAACTTACTTTGTGAATTTCTCATGTGCAAGAGCCCTGAAATTTGAAACAGAAAACAGAAAAATATGAGGATTTGAGAGAAGGGAGGGGGAAGAAACAACACAAAAACCAAACAACCACTTTTCAGTTCTTTCCAGATAATAAAAGGTTTTGCTAAGCAACTGCAGCACACAAGACAAAAAGAATAATCTTTCCACAAAGATCAGGTAAAGCCTCCTTCCTCAACCTGCGGGGGGAATAATGAAGAGGGGGAGACAGGGAAATCACTCGGAACAAATATTGTAGCTCTTCCTCAGCCCTGTCCTAGACAAGGCTCTGACTAACGTCAGTGGGAGCTGTGGGTCAGAAGAAAGTAAAAGACTTACGATACAGCTGTATAATTAAAAACAGACTTTTGGCTACCTCCAAGAGCCAGGTGAATTCTTTAATTGCAATGCAATTAAGGTACGGTCACAACTAATTAACATCATACATCAGTAAAGCAATTAACGGTCACTCTGTGAAGCTCCTTGCATCATGGTATGGTTTACATCTTCCCCAGGACTCACGTTTGACTTAGGTAAATGATGTGTCTCTGTTGCCCATCTCCAAGCTCTCACTGTAGCCCAGGTAACCTGGCTCGGAGGATTAGACCTCTCTGATTCAAGACATCAGGTCATTAGGGGATGTGATAAGCTAGCAAATTGTACAATTATAGGTTGTAATGCTTGTCCATAGAGGTCTGCATTTTATAAACACTACTGTTCATTAATAGGTTTCCGAGGGAGCTTGGCTGATGTCTAAGGTAGTTTCTTCATGTAATGCAAAGTACAAACAATACGAGTCCCTGTGATGCCAGTGAAGCATCCTCCTCCACTAAACCTCTTACTTCACTCTCCTCCTCACCAGCTTTCCTTCCTTTCTTATCTGCCCATCTCTAGTTAATAATTTTTTTTCAGGATCACCTTAGAGAAATAGGGAAGTCTTTGCATCCCTCTGCATCAGCCAAAATCAACTTTAGATTCTAAATCAATACAAGATGCACAAAGCTCCTATTACCATCAGGTTTTAGCTGACACTGTATTTCCTCATAAAACAAGAGTAACAAGAATAACCCAGTAAATACTAAGACAGCACAAACTTACTCCTTGGGAAATGGGATAGGTTGAAGCAAGCTGGCCAGCGCTGGTCTCCAGTCATCATAGTCTGACCTGAAAAATTAACATTTTATTAATACCACAATTGTGTATGGTTTGTCAACCACTAGTTCAAGGAGTCAAAAGCTTTTTCTTGCAGGCAGCACCAACCCCTCTGTTCTACTGAGACACTCTGAAGATCTACAGTGACATTTCCCTTTCCATCTTCAGCGCATTCTCCACTGAGGCACAATAAATCTGGTATTTACAATGACCTCCAGAGAGGCCAGGCCTTCTTTATGTCAACTTAAAGACATTTGCTGTTTATGAAACCTGTTGACATTTAATCACTAAGTAATACTTTCATCTAAGTTGGTACAGCAATTACCAGGCTGTTGCTATTTACAGCTCTGCTCCGCATTTAACTGGAATTACTTTTTTTTTCTCTATAGGACATAAGCCCATTTGTAAAAACAGGCAGGCACACATGCCCCCCCACCCCTCCCCACTCCAGTTTTGACCTTGGCACAAAGGAACGGGTCAGTTCCAACAGTACAAAGCACTTAGCGTGTGAGGGAAGAGGCTAGAGAAGGGAGCATGGTCAGGTCAAAATTATTAAGAGTGAGAGAGGACAGACGAGGACAATCACAGCAGAGAGCTCAGGCCAGCGGACGCTGTAAGAAGTGTCTCCTCTCTGTCATGTTAGCACCACAGATCCCAGCTGATGCATTTTGTTTCCATCTCTGCTGTCAATACACAGAACTGTCCTTCTACGAGGAACCATCCATAAGGGGATGCTCACGTGAACTGGATGAAGGGACCATTTTGCTTTACAGCACACACTGGTCTAACCTGAAGCGTATCATCTCAGCCCACCTGCAAGATGCCAGCTGCTGGAGCACATGTGGAGAAGCAGGTAGGGCTTCTCGTGTAGGAATCGCACCTCACACACTGCCTCCCCAGCTCCTTCAAATGATCTCAAACATTTAGTGACTACATAGTGCTGACTGCCATACCAATGCACTGCACAAAAGGTACAATTGTGGTAAGATGGATGAAGAACACAGAAGATCAAAAGAGTCTGGCAAGTCAGCACCAAAACAGGGCACAGAACACTCCAGCCAAAGCCCAGATCCTATCACTGCCTGCTAGGCCACTCTTACTCCAATTAACACCAGTAAGTACACATAGAAGTAAGTGTTGTAAATGTCTTATGGGATGAAACACCTTGGGATGCCTGTAGAAGACAATGTAGAAGAGCCACTATCTCCTCTTACTGCTGTTACACTTTGGATTTCAGTTTAAAAGCCAGAGCATTGGCTGCAGCTTACTGCAAAGTTGGCACAAAAAAATGGTGTTTCTTTAGGAAGGAACGAAGTGTAATGTTCTCAAATGGACAGTATCTACTGATAGCATTAGAAACAGACAACATATGCACAGGGAAGTGTTCCAAAATAATGCAATTTTTGCAAAGACAAGGCTCAAGCCCAGAGAAATTGAAGATGGATGCATTTCAAAAAGTCTCATCCAGTTTTTGAATACATAAACCAGTGATTTCCATAACTGCACAAAGGTACGTTCATAGACAAGAAGAAAACTTATGTTCCTGAGCAGTATTCTTAAGAAGCAACATGCAGGGAAATTTTAATTGAAGGGATGATCATGATGTAAAAATCAACGAGGGAGTCAGTTATCACTTGCCCAAGAGTAGTATGAGTTCAAGTTACAAAAAAATATGTAACACCTCATGCCAGTAACCAGTCCACAACAACAACTATGATCTGATAGCAGCTCAACATTTTAAAAAAGTAGATGAATGTGGTACAAAACCACTGTGGAATGAGTTAGTAGCTCTTCTTCCATACTGCTGTGTGTCACGGTTTAGCCTCGGCAGCAACAAAAGCACCACGTNCCAAAGTCCCAAGTTCAATACAGACACTTTTCTTTCCTGTGGTAGGTGCAACCTAGCACAAAACTAAATGCCTACCATTTTGGTAGGCAACTTCAGCAAGTAGTCCTGACCTTTTCATGGGTGCACTCCCAGTTAGCCCTAGAACGTACTCTTCCAGTTGTTTCCTGAAATCCCTCTACCAAGAGACCAAGCAACACAATATTGTGTTGAGTTCAGGGAGGTGCTTCCTCCCTCACCTGCAGTTGCTAGACAACCATAAGAGCACTTTGGTACAAGGCAGGCAGTTCAGCAATTGAGGTGGCACTAGCCAGGCAAAAATCCCAGTGCTGGTCCTCTTCAAAACACCAAATAAATAACATTTGAGAGTCTTGGCTACGTAAGTCTTATGTACAACTTATTTTCCTCTAGTCATTTTTAGCAATTGAGGCACAAATGATAGCGCACATGCCTGTGAAAGAAAACCAACAAAAACCCCATGTCCATGCCAGCTGCGCTAGAAGCCACTGAGCCTAATTTTCTTCTCCATCAAGAATGGTGTTCTCTGGTCTAAAGTAGGAGCAACTTTGAGATAAGGAGTGTTACACTACCCTAAAGCGAGCAAGAATCCATCACAGATACAGCACTTTGGGATCACCCATTCACAAGGTTTTTTTCCAAGACAAAAAAAACACCTACAACCCTTATGAGCTTAGATGGTAAGCAAATAAGGAAGATGACAAACTTTCTTTAGTGCCCCAGAACACCAAGACATGAAGTACGAGTTCATTACAAGGAGCTGCTTTTACACTTGGCTTGTGTAAAGTGAATACCATGAAGCACCTGTGGATGGGGCTTGTCATATAAACTGAAATAAGTCAAGGAAATCTCTGACATAGCACCTCTAAGATGAGATCTCTGGGTTTCTGATCTATAGACAAATCGAATAGATCAGCGACACAGAACTCTCACTGTGTTCAGACTTGTCTGGAAGTCTCTGGTTTACCTACTGGGTCTCTGCAGGAGACAGATGATGCAATATATCTACAGCTTCAGCCATAGGAAGTGCTGGAGGCCTCTAATCCATACAACCCGGGTTTCACTAGGTTTGTTAAGTATAAGAACATAGTTGCGACCACAAGAAGTGGTCTGACTTTGAGCCAGCACCAGATTTCCACTCAAACATTCACCTCTGTACTCAGGATGTTGTGTGCTCCTCCTGTTACTATTTCCATCCCCAGAAGCAGGCAGTCCTGCAGTGCTGTCCTCTTGGGATCACTGCTCTGTCCAAACCTCAACTCACCTTCCACATCCCAGCCCCACTTCTTGCAAGCAACCTCTGGGTGCAGCCTGAATGCTGGCCCTGAAGAGCTCACATGGACCTCAGCACCAGTGCTTGGGTCCTCAAAGAACGTTTGGGTTTTTTTCCTACTAAACCAGCAGCTGATTTTACTCTAAAAATGGACACATTTTTATTGGTAGATGCAAACAACTTTAAGAGCAGATTTTTGAGCAAAAGAGACCTGAAAGCTAAAAGGCTGAGTTAGGAAATTCAAAGGGGCTAAAGATGTTTTCTATCACATGAGTTACAGCACCTACAATTCTTTCCTAACAGAAACTTAAAAGGCTGAGACCCACTTGGAGGTTTAGTTTCCGTGATATCTCAGGTTATGTGTAACACCACTAAAATTCTTCCTTGAGCAATCGGGAGAGCTGTGATTAGTAATAATGTGAACCAATCAATTTTTCATGGCTGATCTTCAAGGGAAATTGCAAGAGGAAGAAAAAAAAAGCTGGTTTGCAATAGACTAACACTGAGTGAAACACTGCAGACAGAATGGGACAGTATTACTCTGATTTTTCTTGAATCTGGGAGTTACCTATGGCATCCATTTGCCGAGCAGCTCTGTGAGAGGGGAGTGAAAATAAACCCCAGTCTGTTTTCCTAGGAGGAGAAGAAAGAAAGAAAAGCAACTCCTATAAAATATACAGAGTTTGGTCACGTGAGTGGGACCTGAACAGAAAATCTACACAACCTGTAATCCCTTCAATCTGAGCTAGGAAACACGAAACAAACATAGCACAAGAATAAAACTAAACTACTTATTAAAAGCCTACGGTGTTTCTCCTCCTCCCACCTATTCCTTTTTCAAAAACATTTTCTTTCTGTCTGTGCTCATCTCATCTACGCTCCTCTTTCATTTCAGACAGTTGCCTTTTTTTCCCCCTCCTTTTTTTTTTTTTTTTTTTTGTTCATTCAAAGCTCTGACACAAGACAGAAGTGTTTGAAGCAGGGGAAGAAAGGGAGATAGATTAGCTCTGGCTGCAGTTAACAACCAGCGTGATGAGCCAGACAAAGAGGCCGTGCCAGGAGGAGGAGGGAGCACAGAGCTACAGGGGGAACTCAGGGGAGCGCCTGTGACAAATTCCCTTTGGAGCTCTTCAAAGGGTGCTGGGTTGAAGGCTCCACGCTCATCATACAGCTCAAATCCCAGGACTAGCCTTATAAAAGCAGAGGGGGAGAAAGACTCCTTGATGTACTCACTGGCACTGATTTTTGTAGGATTTGCAATTTTAGGTGAGTAGAGCAGCAGTCAACCCGCAGCCCCATCTCTGGGTTCCTGGGAAATGCACGCTAGGCTGGAGGTCATGGTGCCAAGGAGGAGAGGGCTGTCACAGCAGTCACAGAATCAGGGAATTGTCAGAGTTGGAAGGGACCTCTAGAGATCATCCAGTCCAACTCCCCTGCTAAAGCAGGATTGCCCAGAGCACAGCACTCAGGACTGCATCCAGGCGGGATCTGAAGGTCTTCAGAGAAGGGGACTCCACACCCTCCCTCGGCAGCCTCTTCCAAGGCTCTGTCACCTTCACCCTAAAGAAGTTTTTCCTCTTGTACCTATGTACCAGCTTGTGCCTGTTGCCCCTCATCTTGTCACTGGGAACCACTGAAGAGTCCAGCTCCATCCCCCTTCACCCCACACTTCAGATACTTATAAGCATTAATAAGGTCTCCCCTCAGCCTTCTCTTCTCCAAGCTAAAGAGTCCTAGCTTTCTCAGCCTTTCCTCACCAGGGAGGTGCTCCAGTCCCTTAATCACCTTTGGTGCCCTACGTTAGACTCTCTCCAGTAGTTCTCTGTCTCCCTTGAAGCGGGGAGCCCAGCACTGGACACAGTATTCCAGTTGTGGCCTCACCAGTGCAGAGCAGAGGGGGAGAATGACCTCCCTCCACCTACTGGCCACACTCTTCCCTACACAGCCCACAATTTCATTGACCCTCTTGGCGACAAGGGCACATTGCTGGCTCATGGACAGTTTGCTATCTACCTTCTTCTTCTCCTCAGAAGTACCTTCCAGCGGGTCTGCCCCTAACCTGTATCAGTGCCTGGAATTCTTCCTCCCCAGATGCAGGACCCTACACTTGCTCCTGTTGAACCTCATTAGGTTCTTTTCTGCCCAGCTCTCCAGCCTGTCACCTGCTATTGCACACAGCTTTACTTACTCAGAAAGCTTTTTTCGGGGACTGGCCAGAACATTGGCCAACCATAATAATTAAAAAATCCCTGACTGCAGCGACTTTGCCTTTGGGCCACGGCCGCTATTGGCCTGCCAACAAAATACATTTTCCTTCCCCGGGATCACCTTTCACCAAAATGAAAACCTGCCCATATGTCATGTGCGGCACAAACAATCCAAAACATATTAGCAGCCCAGGGCAACCCTGATAAACATGACATAAGAGAATCCACTGGGGATATTCAGAGCATGCCACTGACCTATTGGGGAATGCGGAGAAGGCAAGGGAAGCTCCAGTGGGCGCTTGCGTTTGGAAAGCTGGCCGTCTTATCCCGAGAGACTGCAAGCCCCGAGTCCTCTGTTTTTAGAGGATAATGGAGAGACAAGTAGCAACTACTTGGAAGCAACTTGTTTCTCCAGACTGAGCAGCTTGACAAGATCAAAAATCTTTCAAGTAATTCCTTTGTTATCAGATAAGATGACCAAGCCCCCCAGATTCATAACTTATCCCTTCTTTCCCTGGCTCTAGGTCCAATTCCTCTGAATTGTACAACTCAAGGTTTAGCTTAGGGCTCCAGGGCAGGCTGAGACAAAGCCCTCTCAGACCCCTTGTCATATACAGCACAAACCTGCCATCTGCAAAACAACGAGGTGCCTTTTCACATTCAGCCTTCTTTTGAGCTGAGCTTGTTTGGTTTTTTTCAAAAGAAGAAAATTTAGCACCACTGAAAAGCCCTAGAAAGGTCCTGCTCTGGCTGCTAAGACCACCAAAGGTCTCCTTCCACTGCTTGCACTTGGCATGGTAGCATCAGGCAAAAGCAATGTGAGTTTGCCCTGATCACACAGCCTCCAGTGAGGGGTACAAGTGTCTGGGCATCTGGAAGGACCCTTGCCACTACAGGCAGCTATGGAAACAAAAAATAACACAGACAAAGGGTGACAGCTTACGATACACCACCATCACAGCCACAGCCTCCCTGCCAGGCATCTGTTCTTGCAGCCAGTTTAGTTTGCCATTTGTAGATCCAGATTTTGGTGGAGGCATGGTTTAAGTGCTCCCCCCCATATGCTGGTCCTTCAGGTGACACGCAGTCTTTGAAGTTACCGAGTCCAAGGAAGAGGACACATACAGCACATCTTACAGCACATTTCTGCAGCCACAGTGGTGCTGCTCAAACACAAGTTTAGCTACAAGAAACTCCCTAATGCATGGAAACATTACATTCAAGCAGGAGCTGGACAACACTAAGCGGCTCTCACAGCCTGTAATTTAATACGATGAACAGAAAGATTTCAATTAATTTAGTGAATTTTCTACACACCAGTTTAAGACTTGTAGCATTCAGGCGGCTGTGACTGGCATCGATAGCGCTATCAGAGTCCAGAATGCATCAGAGAATATTGACACAGAAGTCTGATCCACTTTAGAGTGCAGGACAAAAATACCATGTTCCACTAGAGACTGCATCTCCTTTAGAATCTGTCCATACTTTGGGTCATCTGTCAACGTCTTTGAAACCACGATTTTCTGTTTTCCTTTAGTATGCAATAGCTGTGTTCTGTTACTCAACTACACTAGAAAAAGGGTAAAAGACGTTCTTGGTGCTATGATAACAGCCACATGGACAACCTTTCTAATCTGCACATTTAGCCATCTGTACAAACAGTGAGGTATTACAGAGATTATAAAATAATTGCTGTTATGTTTTTATCAATATTAGAAGTGCTTTCTTCCCCTAAAAAGTAAGCATTGTGTGGGAGTTAGCTGAAAAATAGTGTCCTCTGCTGAAAACACAGTTAAGAATTCTTATTTGATAGACTTTCAATAATTAAAATCTGCCTAAATAAATTACTCCCTGCTGCCCTAAGTTAATTATGTAAAAAAGATATCATTTGTTGGTGACTCTCTTGTTTTGATGGTGATATTGAGTCAGGCACCTAAAAGAACAATTAAATTCAATGCTAAGCAACTTATTTATGTTTGGCTTACCACTGTTATTAATAAGAACATTATTTTAGCGACTGCCCGCTGAGAGCTCAGCTCCTGGATAGCAGTTGTTTTTATAATTAATGTTTTCTTCCTACTGGCATGTTCTTCTGCTATCTTTCTTCATATTCTCATTTTTTCAAAGTACAGTAACAGAATTTAGTTTATCAGAAAGCCATTGTTCAAGAAGAATTTGAGCATGCAAGGAATCAGCATGGCAACAGCATCATCTTGCATTTTTGTTAATAATTAATAGCCTTTCTACAATGATTTTGCCATCAGTAGTTTCAGAGTCTAAAAAACAACATTCAAAATCTTTACCTATATTTTACGGATAAGGAAACTGAGGCACAAAAAGAAGTGACTTATCTAAAACCTTCTAGTAAGCCAGTCGCAGAATCAGGAGCAGAACTAATTTCTGCATTAATCCTTTCAGGTCTAGGAAAAAATCAAGGGATGAATAGGAATGGAAGGGAACCCAAATCCGTGGAGCCATGACTCTGCCTTAGAAATCATTCTCTGTTCTCATGGATTGTGATTTCTCAAGTTGGCTGTGGAATCTGGCACGGCAATTTGAGAAGAGGTGCACCGATTCCGTAGTATCACTGGTCCTTCACTATACACATCTTGTGGGTTTCACCCTTCAGAATCACCAATGCACAAGATGAAAAAGGGTACAAAAAAAGCTGCTCCACACCTGTAACCTGTGCGATAACAGTAACAAGTTCCCATTTTTACTGTCACTACTGAAGAGCTTGATTTTTAAAAAGACAGCAAACATCAAAAAGAAGAAAAAAGACATTATTTTAAGGTATGCAATGAAATCAGAGTTCTTTTGTGTAGAAAATTATATGGGAACTGAGTCCTGGCATATCAAATGTGGAGAGACTGTGAGGAAGGACCTGTCCATTCGTGAATCTGTTTATACGTGTGTGTCAGCTGCATGATGAAACCAAAACCGTCAATGCTTAGTGAGTCAGCATCCAAGCCAGCATCAGGACTGAGAGAGTTCGTAGTGTTTATGGAAAACATCTAGAGTCAAGGGGATGGGAATAAATACATCATGTGTCTAATGTAACTCCCGTGTGTGTGAATGCTTAGAAGGCACCAGATGAAGCAAAGTCAGACGCTGTGCTTTTCAATGCAAACATTTTTAAAAGCAGAAGAGGCCAAGAGGGAAATAAAATTAGCCTTCAGTAACTTCCCGCTCAAGAATCCAATGGGATCAGTATCTTGGATTCACTTGTCCTGCCTCCAGTTCTGAGCATGTGCTTACATATGTATCTGCCAGCCAGCTCTGCAGTGAGTGAAAGAATTATGTCGACAATTGGAACTAAGTATTTTCAAAAAGATAGAAATGTGGGACGAAACCTTCACAAAGTCCTCCGTCACAACAGCTGGACTTCATCTAATTCCTTGAGAGCGTCCACCTAGATTTGCATTTGACTTCAGTGTAGCCACATGCTCAGTTTACAGCAGAGTCCGAATTCCACCCACTGTGTCTTGTTTTCTAAAAAATTTGACTACTACTTCATTTAGCCTAACACAGTTTCAAAATAATTAATATAGAAATATAACAATTTGCCCAAAGACATACTGCAATTCAGTAGGAGAGCTGGCTGTCAAAAGTTAACAAAGTTGTTTTGGGTTGTTTTACTGCACTTCTATTACAAGCTTGCATCCTGCACTCCACCTTTTGTGTTACTGCTTTCCATTTATTTATGCAGGAAAAAAAACCCAAGATTTTCCTGAACAACCTTTTATTTAATATTTCTCCTGAAGATATCCAGAGGATTTGCCATCCCAGGAAACCATCGAGCTGCCATTTTCGTAAATGCTATTTGAGCATTTGTTCACAAATACAGGTTTGCTGTACCCAAAGCAACTGGTTGACAAATGGAGGCTCCAGTCTCATACAAGTAAATGCTGACAAGTCATAAGACTTCTACAAACATTTGAAGGGAGAACACCCAACTGAAAGACACTGACCTCACCCAACTCCTGCCAAAGCCAGAGGAGCAGCGCTGTCTATCCCCACGCAGGCACTGAGCCCAGCACAGACCTGTCTTTTCTAGCTCTGTCTCGGGCAATCCCGAGAGCCCTGGAGGAGACAAATGGCTTTTCTTTCTTTTTTTTGGTGGGCAAGAACAAAACAGAAACCACTGGCAACAACATCCCATCTTCTGCAATATGCCTGAGGCTCACTGTACAAATAAGCTTTCCATTTTCATCTTCCTAGTGCTATTTTTAGCACATATTGGCAGTGCCAGATGTCTCTTTCAAAGGCTGGACTCTCTAGAGCTGGAGTAAGATTTATAACCATGTGCTTGCTGGCCACAGATGTTGAAGATGGCAGGCCTGTGGGAAAAGCCCCCCATTGTTCAAAAAACTGTTTAAAATAGTTACTCACAGCATCTTGAGTATTTCAACGTAACAGCCAAGGATCCTGTCCGCCTGGGCGCTCAGCTCAATGCTCATGGTGCTGCAGGTGGGACTGACCATCAAGCAGTCAATCAGGTTGGGCTCGCTGTCGTTGCCCACGTTGGCTGTCATCTTCTGATTAGCCGTGTTGTTGCGCTCCACTTCCACGTGGATCTCATTCGAAGTGACAATAACTGGTTTGAGACGGGATTCAGTCAAGGTGGCCTCTTGAGAGACCAGGTCAGGGCTCGTGTGAAGAAGGCGGAGGGGGAGGTTAGGCTTTCGGTCGCATTGCTGCTGGCAGCCGTTCCGAATTTCCTTCAGGCTTGGTGAATTGTCCCGACTGAATTTTAAAAATAAACAAATAATTTCAATAGACCAACATAACAGCAGAGAGCAGGAGACAGAGTGCAACACTGAGAAGCCAAGATCTTTTGCAATTTCCCACTGCATTTCACCCCAGCCCACCAAATTGCTTTCTTCTGTGTAATCAGATTACTGAAATCAATTAAAAACATTAAAAGGCTCCAACAGGACTGTTCTGCAGCCCCCCTATTCTACAAAGATTTGAGCTTTTCATTGCTCTAATTGATGTGCCAGTTCAGTAGAAAGGTGAACTTTCCCATCCAAGTTGTGCAAAGCTGTAACAGAATCCATGCCCAAGTATGTATCTGGCTACAGTACATGCCCAGACATTTGTCTGCAGCCCTCGCGTCTGGAATTTTTGTTGGACACTAAGCAGCCCCTGTCCGTGCTCTGCCATGAGGAAAGGCAGATAGGCATAAACAAACAGGAAACACAGCAGAGGGGAACCCACAGTGTCTACTGGAAACTGGCTCATGTGTCAAGAACCAGGGCATCTATTTTGCGGTAAGTCAGGAATCAAATTCTCCACAATAATGGAAACAGCATTGTGAAACCAGCTCAGGTTCAAAGCTGTAGATACACAGGGATTTAAACACAACCCCTTCTTCAAGATCTCACCCTTCTCTTTGCCTTTGGTGTAACACATCCTTTCATGTGCCAGAAAGGGAGCAAACCCAACACCACTCTGGGTAGTGCTTAATTCCCATTGTGGAGCACTCTCATCTTCTGCTGGCCTAAAAAGGCTGGTCACAGCTGCAATCTGCCTTAGAGGAATATCTCAACAGCATCCAAGATCAGTGTGCAGCTGGCTGTTGAGCTTCATCCTGGAAGTTACTGCAGCTTGCAGTACTTCTGTACTGGGAATTGCCAAGCTCCTCGCACTGCACCCTTTTTCAGGCACAGGAGCCAGAGATGTGCAATAAGAGATGGCCAAGCTCACGGCTTCAGAACACACCATGGGGGGTGCAAGCGAATGAAGGTTCAGCATCTTTCAGGTTCTCAAACACACAAAGTGCCATAAATATGATCACATAACCACGGAAACGTGCATGTGATTGACCAGAACTCCCACGTGTAATGCTGGCAGCGAGTAGGGTGAGAATGAAGACACACTCTCACATACCCACACCCATCCTGTCCACAGATGCCATTGTAGCATGGGGTCAGTGGGGAATTCATACTGACCTGTTGATAAATTCCTCATAACACGAATAAATGGCTGCTAAGCAGACAGCTACAAGATTTGGCAGGACCCTGGGATGGGGGCATTGTCCAGTTGGACCGTGCATGCTGAAAAACAAATGCCAAGATGACATCATTGTGAGGAAGATTTCCATGGGCAAAAACACTCAGAGAGAACGGGGTGACAGAACTGGATGGACAGCCTTGGGGAGCCTTCAGAAGAACCATAACAGAGATTTATTTTCACACTGTAAATCCCACCCAACAGCCCTAATTATGAACAGGGCTAAGCTGCACTGTCAGTTTATTTGATGTAGCATCTCTACAGCTCCCCCAAAATCTCCTACCTGACTGAGCATCATGCGGTCTAAAGTTTATGAGAATCTCTCTGTAGAGGTTCTGAGTCTAAACATATAGAAATAACATACACACAGCAAAGTCCATTTGCTTCCAGTGTGCAACTAGGCAGAAAACCCTGCCATGTTTGAGAATTATTTTTTAGAAACAAACCCAAACAAAACAAAACACACAAAAAAGGCAAGAGGAGACTTCAGCAACATTACCCCGTGGATTCCTCTAAGTTACCTGCTGTTTGCCAGTGCCAAAAAACACCAGCTTCACTTAACAGGCACTAAAGAGATGAGCAGGGCTGGGAGAAGTAAGACGGCAAAGCATGTGCACAGGACTGGAAATATGCCATAAATTAAATGCAACTAACCTATGAATAAACTTCTTCACCACCTCCATTCCAGCATTCAGCTCGTTCAAAGCCAGAATGTACTCCTGAGTAAACAGCCGCAACCGAGGGCACTTCCCGAAATCCTGTCCAAAAAGGAGAGACTCGGTGAAGATGGAGAAACATGCCTGCAATGTATGTCAAAATTGTGGGTTTTCAAAAGAAATCAACTCAAACACAACTAAATGCACCTTGTTATTATGCTGACAACTTCAAGAGCACAGTAAGACTGCACAGTGAAGTAACATTCTTCCCACTAATAACAGCATGCTTTCCAATTCTCTGTTTTCCCCCCATACCCACCTTGAAAAAAAAGGCGTGTGTCGTGGGAAAAAAAATTAATCCTACCAACACTTACATTTCTTCTGTACACTTCACTTTATACCTTTATTTTAAAATGCATTTTTTGTTGGTTTGCATTTTTCCTTCCACTCCTAACTGCAGAATTTTTAGAAATGCAACTCAAAAATTTTTTTTTACTTCCATGTTGGCTATTCTGGTTTTAGAGGAAAATCTTTTTGAACGCAATCAATAAATGATCAAGTATAAAACCAGAGATCAGTTCTTTCTCCGGGGATTTTATTCCAGCTATGATGTGAACCTGACAGGTGAGCTCCACAGTCTCTTTCTTTAAATCCCACAGTCGGAAAGGCACCTGCAAACTGAAACCCTGCATCTCCTCACTTCACCTGCTATTTTTAGATGTGAAAGGAGTAAAATCTGCTGGCTGGTGAGTGTTATTCTGCAGTGAATTTCTTCACATTTACGCAGGTGTAACCTTATTACACAGATGTTGCAGAACTACAAAGCTCAGTTTGCAAGTGGAGAGCAAGGCTCTCTGAGGACAAACAAGCCCTCCCAGTTATCCCCTGAGCAGCTGGCTGTGGAAGAAGAGTCATCCTGAAAATATAAATGGCAACTGAAGCTTTAAAGAAGTGCCACAGGTGGTAATAAACTAGTGGTCTGTAAAAGGGAAAATACACTCCCCAAAGCACTGAGACCTTCTGTTATTTATATTCATTTCAGACACTTCTATAGCACAACCTCTACTAACATCTCATAGGTTTTATAGCTAGAGAAAAATCACCAAAAATATGAATACAAGCCTAGGTAGAACAATGTCTCCCTCAAGTTTAAGTGTCGCTCTTTGCTGGTACTGAATGGCTACACAGTAACTTCACCCAGCAGAGGAGCTGTGGGCAATTCCACAGTTGGTACAACTTCTTCTGGCAGGTGCAAATAAGCTTTGTTCAAGGGCATGAGACCATGTATGGTTCATATATCATTTAGTGCCACTTAATTTCATGAAGATTCCTTGAAAGATAGCTTTTGACGCTGCAATTTGTTTATTAAATTTTTCTACCTGTGTCAATGTCCTAACTGAAACTACAATGAAAGTCAATGAGATCATAAAAGGATGTCATTGCTGACTGTTCTGTAACAAAATATCTCTCTAAATATAATACAACGCCCTGTCACCATACCAGGCACAGAACAATACACACTATCAATACTGTTTGCTCCCAAAAAACCCCAAACAATAGTGTTTACATTCAAACATTTGGGTTGAGCCTACAAACGGCTGAAAACCAAAGGTACTGAGAGGTTGCTGAGCACTCCCCAAACAACTCAGCACATGGAATCATGGAATTGTCAGAGTTGGAAGGGACCTCTAAAGATCATCTAGTCCAGCTCCGCTGCTATAGCAGGATTGCCCAGAGCACATCACTCAGGGCTGCATCCAGGCAGGTCTTGGAGGTCTCCAGAGAAGGGGAACTCCACACCCTCTGTGGGTAGCCTGTTCCAGGGCTCTGTCACCCTCACCCTAAAGAAGTTTTTCCTCATATTTGAATGAAACTTCCTATGTTCCAGCTCGTGCTCACTGCCCCTCATCCTCTGGTCCTGTTTGTAACCAGTAGTGTCAGCAAGACAGAAAGCTATCCTTGTCCTTCGGAGATTTCAAAGTGATAGATAAGTGGAGTACTCCCTCCCTGTTTTATAGGTGGGTAACTGTAGAACAAAACTTGCTGTGAACATAACAAAGACCACAGAAGGAATTAGCAGCAAAGGTGGCAACAGACAGCTGGGTCTCCTGCTCAAAACACACCGAATTGCACCGGGCCTCCTAAGGCTATGAATTTTACTGCCAACACCGCTGTCCCCCTAAAGGATAACTTTATTTACATGCACATGCACACACACACACACTCTCTAAAAGACTATTCAGTACAGAAGTCCCTGGAGAGCAGTAAAGTGCCCAAATCCACTCCAATTAATATATGACACCGTAAATTCTCTGACTACACACTGCGGTACAGACATGTTGATTTTCAATCTGCAAATGTTAAGTATGGTAAATATACCCAATTCTCTGAAGCTAACCAAATACAAGCATTACACTATGCATTTAGATTTTATTTGAGACCCCTCAAGAGCTCTGGATGCTTTAAAAAAATCAGTCTGGAATCCAAGAATAACATTTACAGAATATTTCACTGAACACTACAGAATATTCAAAAATGTTTACATGTCTGCTAAGTGCAGGCACAGAGCCAGGAATATGACCTTTCTGCAATCTTGGGCTTTCTACCTTGTTCTGTAAACTCAAGGAGTTAAATAATAATACCATTGTGAAATTAAGAAATACGAACTGTTTTCTACCAGGTTCATGTTGTACACAGCAGGATACTGGATGGTCTCTAAAATTGTATCAGATAGTGAAAAGAAGTTGACTGTGTAGTTCCAGAGGTATGAGACCCATCCTTGAGATCCCAGGCAAATCAACTGGCTTAAATATTTTATTTTATTTATTTGTTACTCTGCCACGCTGTTATGAAGTACAATTTCTTTATGTAACTTAAAAACCATGGCAGGAAACTTAATATGCCACAAAGGATGGAGGGCTGGTAAACACCCAGACCTCTCTTAGAAAAGGAATACGGATCATGTAAGAATATCTTCAGAGACAGGGAGTGGAGGGGAGGAATCTGCTATATTGAGTGGAGAGAGCAAAGCTGGCAGGGCAGACTCCTAACATTTATTTCAATCACTAGCAAGGAATTGATCAGCAATGAGAAGACAGAAAGCAGCTTGGATGAAAACAATCCTAAAATGTCAGAGTACCTGATTCCTGGAACAAGAATAGGAAGAAGAATAGCAGAAAAGCACAAAGGAATTCAGGGAAACAAGGTAAGAACTCACTGAACATGAGTCTCAAGAAAAACAGAAATCCAGAGAGCTGGGGGTGTCTTAAAAGGAAAAGTATTGAGGGCCTCAGCTCAGAATCAACAAAACCAGAATAGAGACCTTGTTATTTAACCTATTTGAAACCATTATAACTCCAAGGATGGCATGTGGGGAGTAAGTAAGGAGCCAATAGCCAGGTGGGAGAGAGCTGGAGCTGCATATGCTGGCACTGCTGCCAAAAGAAATGTTCCTCAAATCACAGCTTTGCTTAGAAACTTTTCAAAGTCCAACTGAACGCTTATTAGTTCTGCATTTATAAAGCAACACATGATTACCTGCAGCATTCACAGTTTGGAGGGATTAAATTTAGGTATCACCATGCTTTGTTCATTACAGACAATAGAGCATCTGCTAATTACGAAAGGTATCACAGTAGTTTCTCCAAACTGACCAAGTTCCTGTGACACCCACACTCACCATGTTGTGTTTGAGAATCCTCTGTACCACCGGTGTGAACACTTCTATCACAACCATGGACCGCGGGCGCTCTCGGCAGTGCTGTAACGAGCAACAAGTCACTTCGTGAGCTGCAGAAATTATGAAGATGAGTCTCCTCTGGCTTCACACCCCATCATGGATTACCCCAAAATTAATCCAAGATCCAAGGGCTAAATTAATCTTTCCTGGGATTCGCATACTCATAAAACTGCTCTCTCCAATGGAATACCTGGCATCTAATAGAAATTACTGTGGAAGCTCATAAACTACATGAGAGTCACTTTCCCTACTGCCTAGTCTTCACAAAACTCACTGGAATGCAGCATTTTGGGGACATTCGCCCCTTTTGTCAAATTTGGTTGAAACTTGCCAACAGTTTTAAAAGTAAAGGGGCTGGGGACAAAAAGATGTAGACACAGGCAGTGTAATGGCACAAACCTCCTTTCCTTGAGATCCAGGCTAAAAACCTGTGGTGGATCTTGGAGGGTACCAACAAGCCAATCGTAATGTTATCAGTCAAAGTAATTTAGGTTGGGAGGGACCTTTGGAGGTGATCTGGTCCAACCTCCTGCTCACAGCAGGGTCAATTTTAAAGATACATCAGTCTTCTCATTAGCCTGGTCCATTTCAGTTCTGAAGAGGCAAAGTCCGTAACCTATTTCATTGCCTGCAACCATACACAGCCCATCCTACACTTTCAAAGATAACAAAAAGCCCACCTCTGATGGAGATCAAAGGCCAAAAAAAACCCAAACCCCAGGAATAAAAGTGCCTTGAGTCTGAGGCTAGATAGGACCCTAAGATTGGCTTACAAAAATGCAACAGTCAGAGGAGTGGCTGAAATTTGACTTAATTTCTGTAGGAAGAAGCTTATGGTGAATAACTCTGGATGGAAATTATAAGCAGCACTCAGTATGTTTGACAAATGTATATCCAGTCATCAGTAAGCAAATTTAAGCTGACTCAAAACTGAAACACAAACAGGCTTAGAGGAAAAGTAGAATTTTCAAATACGGAAGTTCTGCAATCCAAAGCACTCAGAAGTTTGTGGAAAGGATGCAAAATGCAGCACAAGCATGGATTTACCAGAAAAGAGGATGGGTCCTTACAATCTTCCCACCGCCGTTACCCAATGACATAATCCCATTAGGGCTGAGCTGTACATCACATTATCAACCCATCTGAACACATTGATTCCAAGGATTCTTGCATTAGCTAAACAGAACACACTGTAGGGCACCTCTTGTACCCAGACTGAGGTGTGGGAGTCTTAAGATTTTAACTCTCACAGAGGACTGTGACCTGATGTACTAAAGATACAGATCTATTTATAATGGTGCTGTTACTATTCCAATATCATTAACCTAAAACTGTAATCAATTGGGCACAAGGAAAGGAGTTAAAAGACAAAAAAAAC
Organism: Thinocorus orbignyianus; assembly: GCA_013400375.1. Taxonomy (NCBI): domain Eukaryota; kingdom Metazoa; phylum Chordata; class Aves; order Ciconiiformes; family Thinocoridae; genus Thinocorus; species Thinocorus orbignyianus. The sequence continues at coordinate 2,004,096 of VXBW01006202.1, forward strand.
AACCACCCCCTCAAGGAACTGCACTCCTATACTACTATGAGATTTCAGAAAGCAAAGCCGTTCCGATACCTTGCAGAAGAATTCACAGAGGTCAGGAGGAGGATGGTTGTTTTCCAGCAAAGGTGCAATTGCCTTTTTAAAAAAAGAGAGAAAGAGAGAAAATTTAATTAGAGGACTGCAACTAGAGTAAGGATTTTGCAGGGAAATATTTTTCTTGGGGGGGAAAAAGAAAAGCAGCTCACTTAAAAAAGGACAAAAGCATCAATAGGTAAATTAGAGGTGGGCTGCATGTTTATTTTACACACAAGCTCAAGCTCTGCTATGAATCCTCTGGAAAATTTTGCTTTTAACTACATCAGTGTAAATACATAAAATACAGCAAAAGAGTGCAATTTTTATAATGGTTTAAATGACCACAGGAGCAGACCAATTGTCTTAGGACATAATAGAGCAAGGATGAATCTGGATCTCTGTTTCAGGTATAACATCTCCCCTAAAAGACAAAAATGAAAACCACCACACACACACACATCCTTTATGAAAGGGTTCAGGCTCTTTTTGTGAGAAATAACTCACCAAAAGCAACAGAGCGCTGTTCTTGCCTTGGAGGACCCTACTCATCAAAACCAAGCATCTAACTTTGTCAAAGCTGAGATCATCCATTTGTTCTCTGTTGCTACACAAACCAATGTGCTTGTGCTGGGTAAACACATTAGAGGTCATACCTGCCACAGAGGGTGTAATGAACTTATGTTGTTGTTACTTCCTTTGGAAATTAGAAAATGGTACTAGAACAATGCATTCTCTCTACGTGATGGTGCCTTCAGGCTTTTCCAGTCTTGAGCTAAAGGGATTCCCAGTACCCATTTAAAAGTAAGACTCTGAACACAGCAGCCAGGACATTTTGTATTAAGCAACTAACCACCAGACATTTTATCTGGATGGCATTTGGAGTTTTACTCAGGCAGCCTGCTTTGTTTTTTGCTCTCCCTCTCGTCTCCTTAAGGATTTCAGCCCAGAGAGTCTGCTTGCAATGACTGTGTTTCACAATAGCCACTTTCACACACAAACAGGTCAAGATTAATGTGAATTTTAACAATGAAACCAAAGCGTATTTGCAAAGATCTGTTTTGGTTACACATAACATTTGTGAAGTTTCTATTCATTATAATGTACCATCCTTCTGCAACCACTCACTCTTCCTCCCATGGTGGTCCAGCAACAGCAGACTGATGGAGAACATGACACTATTCAGTGAGACTAGAATATCCTCACTCTTCATCCAACACCTGAGCTAAAGCCCTTCCTTGAAGCCATCTTTTGGAGAGTTTGCTACAGGACCTGCCAAACCACAGGAGCCATGTATTGCAAAATCACCAAGTGTTTATACCTGTCCAGTAACTGTCAGAGGACCACTGCACCAGTGACATAGTTGGTTCTCAGCCTAAGAAAAATAAGCTTTATTATTTCACCCCGGTCCTTATTGAATAACCACGACAGATAGTGTCAAGCAGGTCATGGTTCTGCCTGCTCAGTCAGCATGGAAGAGTGATAGCATGAGAGCACCCTGTATTTTCCTTATGTTTGCTGTGGAAACTTGCTGTCTTGTGTTGCCCAGCTATGGCACCATTAGCTTCCCCTCCTTACCAGGAATGGATCAGTTGTAGTATTGATCCGTCCCAGCACCATCCAGAGAAGGAAGCTGGTTCCATTTGCACTGCAAATCACTGTGTGCTTTTAAGATACTATGTAAATACACAGTATTAGCAATACTTCCTAAAAATAGCACAGGTTAGCTGTGTAACAGCAGTGAGCTCTGAGTGCCCAGAAACTGCAATCCCCTGTTATTGTATTTGGGCACAGCCTACGGAAGGGCAGGACTTGAACTGAAGAAGCCATCACCCAGAACTAATGAATAATATAGGCTGAAAGGACCTCTGAAGACCATGTGGTCCAATATGCCTGCTCACAGGTTGGAACTTGATGATCTTTAAGTTCCCTTCCAACCCAAACTATTCTATGATCTTCTATTGAAAAATCTTTCCTCCAAAACAACTAGTCCTAACTGGGGTCCTGATTACCCCTGGCGCTGAAGTAAAAAACAAACTATAGCAGATCTCAAGGAAAAGCAAACGCTGCTTCAGAAACTTATGTCAGTGACTGATTCCAGCTAAAGCAGCAGTTAACCACAATTCACACCTACTGGCAGCCACATGCCACCTTGTCATTTTGCAGAAAGAGTCATGGAGATGCGATACAATCAGGCGGTGCTAAGGCTGTGGATTAGATTAGTAGGAAAATCTCCTGCAAATTGTCAGTGACTGAGATTAGATTACAGTGATGGGGAACCAAGCTCCACCTCTCTGCTAAATCATTGAGATTTTAAGATTTTATTTTTTGTTGCACCAGGAAGAGAGCTGCTATTCGATTCACTTATTTCTATGTCTAAATAAATGCAATCTACAGACAAGAAAAAAGTTGAAGAGCATATTTTTAAAAATCAAGTAAGCAGGGGGTTAAAACTGCAATGACACATACACATATCCACACTTAGGAAAACAATCACTTAAATACCATCAGCAATGGAGACATTCTGTATATGGTAGCATTGGCCCCTCAGGAAACTACTGAGCCTAAGGGTTTTATAGGACACATCTGGAAATGATGGGGTTTGACTATTTAAAGTACATATATAGATATGAACATTGCACTGTGCAGTTTAGTAAAGAAACCACTTTGGGAGATGATTAACCCTCAACATGCTGTGCTGTTTCATGTAAGTTGGTGAGGAAACTTAATTGTTACTCATCTATAAAACAAGAAAAGAGGAATGACAAAACCACACAAAACCCAGTAGAACAAATGGGTTTGATCCTACTGAAGTTCACCAGTACTGGTGGAAATGCTTTCACATTTGCCCTACTTCACTGGGGCAGAGGCAAGTATTACCATAGGTGTTATCAAAAAACACGCATCTGTCCTCAGATTTTGGCAGAAAGATACTCACCACAATAATGCTCTCATGGTCTTGAGTGGTTAAGTTGTTGTTCTGAAAGAGTTGAATAAAAGAGATAAATGAGCAGAGAGTACTCTGCTACCAACAGACACAAGCAGAAAGGCTCACAACTGCAATTGCTTATTTTCAGAATAAAATTCACCAAAATAAAATTATAGTCTTAAATAAGGTGGTAGACTATCTGCTACCAGGGGTTGTGCAAACTTCCATTTCTCCTTCAGCACATTTAGATTCAAATCACCCCAGTCATAAAAGCTGAACACACACACAGAGTAGGTCTCAATCAGTTGGAAAATTAGAGCTAGGGATACCTTTCTTAAAAATTGGTTTCTTAAGAGAGGCTCTGTGTTTCCACAAAAATTAGCAAAAAGACAGTTGTAGTGTTGTATAACATTTATTGTTATACTGCTGTTTTGTTGTAAACTATCTGCTGCAGTTTTCCTGAAACTCCTTCTTCAAACATGGAACCAATAAAAGCCAATAAATCTATTTTAAGTCACTTATGACACCACAGGCTTTGCTTTTGGCTTTCTCAGCAGCATGACCTGGTTTTCCAAGCAGTCAGGGATCAGGCTAGGAAAGCTAAAGCCCAGATAGAGTTAAATCTGGCCAGGGATGTCAAGGGCAACAAGAAAAGGTTCTACAGGTACATGAGTGGTAAGACAAGGGAAAATGTGGGCCCTCTCTAGAAGGATTACCCAGGATACAGAGAAGGCTGAGGTACTCCACAACTTTTTGCCTTGGTCTTCACCAGCAAGCGCTCTAGCCACGCCACCCAAGTCACAGAAGGCAAAGGCAGGGACTGGGAGAGTGAAGAACCACCCACTGTAGGAGAAGATCAGGTTCAAGACCATCTGAGGAACCTGAAGGTGCACAAATCCATGGAACCTGATGAGATACATCCGTGGGTCCTGATGGAACTGGCGCATGAAGTTGCCAAGCCACTATCCATCATATTTGAGAAGTTGTGGCAGTCCAGTGAAGTTCCCACCAACTGGAAAAGGGGAAACATAACCCCCATTTTTAAAAAGAAAGAAGGAAGACCCAGGGAACTACCAGCCAGTCAGTCTCACCTCTGTGCCCAGCAAGATCATGTTGCAGATCCTCCCGGAAACAATGCTAAAGTACATGGGAAATAAGAATGTGATCAGTGACAGCCAACATGGCTTCACTAACGGGTAATAGCATCTGATAAATTTGGTGGCCTCCTACAACAGGGTTACAGTGTTGGTAGATAAGGGAAGAACAACTGACACCACCTACTTGGACTTGTGCAAAGCANTTGCAGATCCTCCCGGAAACAATGCTAAAGTACATGGGAAATAAGAATGTGATCAGTGACAGCCAACATGGCTTCACTAACGGGTAATAGCATCTGATAAATTTGGTGGCCTCCTACAACAGGGTTACAGTGTTGGTAGATAAGGGAAGAACAACTGACACCACCTACTTGGACTTGTGCAAAGCACTTGACACTGTCCCGTATGACATGGATTTGACAGATAGATCACTCAGTAGATAAATTTGGTGGCCTGGATGGTTGCATTCAATGGCTCGATGTCCAAGTGGAATCCAGTGATGAGCGGTCTTCTTCGGGAGCTGGTATTGGGACCGGTGCTGTTTAACATCTTGGTTGGTGACATGGACAGTGGGACTGAGTGCACCCTTGGCAAGTTTGCCAACAACATCAAGCTGTGTGGAGCAGTCAATGCACTGGAGGGAAGGGATGCCATCCAGACCTGGACAGACTTGAGAAGTGGGCCCGGGCAAACCTCATGAAATTCAACAAGGCCAATTCACCAACCCAAGTTGGGACAATCCCAAGCACAAATACAGGCTGGGTAGAAAATGGACGGAGAGCAGCCCTGAGGAGAGGGACATGGGAGTGTTGGTTGATGAGAAGCTCAACATGACCTGGCAACGTGGGCTTGCGGCCCAGAAAGCCAATCTGGGTTGCATCAAAAGCAGCATGGCCAGCAGGTGGAGGGAGGTGATTCTGCTCCTCTGCTCCGCTCTTGTGAGACCCTATCTGGAGTACTGCGTCCAGCTCTGGGGTTCCCAACATAAGAAGGTCATGGGCCTGTTATAGTGAGTCCAGAGGAGGCCACAAATATCACCAGAAGGCTGGAGCACTCCTCCTATAAAGACAGGCTGAGAGAGCTGGGGTTGTTGAGCCTGGAAAAGAGAAGGCTCCCGCGGGACCTTGTAGCAGCCTTCCAGGTCTAAAAGAGCGCCTACAGGAAAGATGAGGAGGGCCTCTATCAGGGACTGTAATGACTGGACAAGCGGTAACAGTTTTAAAATGAAAGCAGCTAGAGTCAGATTAGGTATTGGGCAGAAATTCTTTACTCCAAGGGTGGCGAGACTGCTCCATCCCTGGAGGTGTTCAAGGTCAGACTGGATGGGGTTTGGAGAAGCCTGGTCTAGTGGTAGGTGCCCCTACCCCTGGCAGGGTGTTGGAGCTAGATGATCTTTAAGGTCCATTCCAATCCAAACCATTTTAAGATCCATTCAGAGGTTACAAAGTTGTGAGTTGCTAAGACCTTTGCCTACTGCAAGAAAAACAGCTAGCTACTTTTTCGCTTATCACAAATCTTTACACACCAGAACTAATACATTAAAAATCTGCTTGGCATTACATCTCCTGTCTATGAAAAGTTAACTATTTTAAATAGATGGCAGACAAGGAGGACAGATACCTCTGAAGAAGAAAAATATTTCTCTTTGACAGAACCAGTAAAAATAAAATACCTGCGTGATCAAGTTACTGATATATGCATATTGCTACAAGAATTATCAGTCATAGAAACAAAGCCAATGGAGTAAAAGTCAAGGGGAGCTTTACTGCTGACTTGAAATGAGACATGAATCAAGTCCATAATAAATTACCATAAATAACTACCACCTACAACAAAAAGCCTCAGGAGAAACGTGTTTTATTTTGTTTCTAGAAATCTACCCGAGACAGGTCAAATTCTCCTTCACCCCAGCAAGTACAAATTCCACTCAAGTGAGAAGTCACGAGCAGACTCAAAGGCAGAATTTTGACAGCCCAAGTTAAAATAAAACCCACCCACACTGTTTAACTGTTTGTCTCTTGTCTACACATGACAGTGTCTGGCAGGAGACCAGCTGAGGTCATACCTCTGAGAGCAGTTTTGAGACAATCTCCAGTGGTGCTTGGTGAATAGAGTCATCCTGAAGCGGAGACGTCAGTGCCATGTCCACCAGCGTCCTGATCTCCTTCAACACCACCTCCCAGCGGCTGGGGTTACTGAGCACCTTCTTGTACTTGTAAATCTTTTTCTGCAAGAAAAATGAAAGGGTCACACTGACACCACCACAAACCCCTTGAAAAAATTGACTGGATATGTGCTTCCTCCATGCAACTGTCAAGTGGGCTGCTTTGTATTTTGAGTTTTGCCTTTTCTGTTTGCTCAAAAGCTGTAGTTAAAACATTTAAATGGAAAAGAAAACTTCGTATGTCTAAACCAGTTTCTTCTGTGGAAGCAATGAAAAACTCTGACGCTGTTTTTATTTTAAAGTAAGTTTTTTAACTACACAGCATCTTTCTTTCCAGCATCTTCTCTTGCAAACACGTTATTTCTCAGGCTAGTAACACATACTTGGTATTGCACTGCTTCTGAAGGTGTAGATCCTTTTAAAGGGAGTTGGTCATTAAGAAAGGCAGGGAGGGAGAGAGGCCATCAAAACATCATTCTACAAATACTTATTCTACATTGCTAATTGGTGAATTCACATTCAGAATGACTTAAGAGCAATTTCATCAAAGTGAAAAATTCAAGCTTTTTTTTTTAATCTGTCTTGAAGATCCTGCAAAGTCATGCTGTTACCCTCCAGTTGCTCCAGAAACTCAACTTGTGAAGTCTCCAAGTCTTCCACGCAGTATTTCCACTCTCAAGAAAGGCATTCCTGACTGCCTGCTCCCATCTGTCCCAGCCCTCGGCATGCCCCTGCATTTCTTCTGGCTGTGCCCAAACTATTTTACCGACTGCCCTGTCCACAGACGAGCTGGATAAGCAAAAGCTCTTACCTCCTCGTCAGCCATAGTGCCACAAATGACTGGTACAGAAGCTCTTTTGTATTATAAATAGTGTTATTTAGAGAAAACCCACCCTCCCAAATTCCCAGATGTGGCTTGATGAAACTCTGGAAGTTCAAGGAAATGATGACGAGCATTAAAACGCCACTCCTGACGAGGACACGAAGCGCATGCGAGAACCAGGAGAGGCTTGGCAAAGTGGGCAGGGCTGGGGGGAGCGCCTGGCCATGGAGCCGGCAGGGAAGGAGCTCTGCTGGGCTGGCAGAGAGCAACCACCAGGACCGCAGCGATTTGCTTGGTTCACATGCCCTTCCAATCCTCTCTGTGTGCAAATCTGGTCCTCTGGTCAAAGGGATGTCAAGAAGTCTGGATACATCCTCAGGTTTATTAAAGGACACAGGCTGGGCACTTCTCTGTTTACATGAAAACAACATCAGTGTTTTGCACTAAAAATGGATCTTACATCCCTTGGCAGCGTTTCCAGGAAAATCACAAAAACTGCCCATGTCATGCAGCTTGCAGATCCAGCTGCTCGTTTGGGGCTACAGATCATCAGTGTAATAAAGGCAAAGGACTTTGCAAAGGGTCGGTCTGCTTTATTTTGTCTTGTTTTGGAGCTTTGCCACTACACGGCATTTCCCCCTCCGCTCGCACAGGACAGCCCCTGCGGGAACCATGTGAACAGGCCGTCTTCTCTGCTTATCAGCCGCTTCCTTCCCACCGTGGCAGCAGATCGAATGCTCAAGAGAAAACACAGTCACCTCTGCACCCTCTCCGAAACACGAGAGAAGAGAACCACATAGAAAAACACAGATTTCAGATGCCTTGCGTTTGTCAACGTTGTTAGAGCAGGGAAAAGAGAGTGGCACTGGGCTGACATGTAAAAGCTGATAAAGCAATCCAATTATCTTTTTAATTAAATTCATGCAAGTACAAAAGCATGCTGGCAGCAGTTGACACTTTCAGTGTATTTTAAGCCACTGAAAAGCTAAAGGAACATAAAAACACACGATGCGGACACTATCAAATGTGTTTGGGATTTCAAAAGTGAGTAAAAATCTTTGTACTTCTGAGTTCCTCGGGGCAGAGAGGGTCCGCCAGCGTTTTTAAGCTACCAGTGCTGCTTCTACCATCATCACAGGTTTCTTGGACTCTTTAAGAACCTTGAATCATAGAGCTGAGTTTCTCTTATTCATGTAGTGCCTTTGTGGGTTTTTTCAGGATCTTTTTGCTAGGCCCACTCCAGCGCTAAATAAAATCTAAACTTCAAAGCCAAGCAGCCAGCTTTATAACACGAAGCAATTCCCTTCTGACTAATTGGGGAACACTAAACAAATCCAGCTCAACAGATACATTTTCCATACCAAAATGTATTCCTTGGGTCTATACTGTGAATAAATCAAACTCAAAGCTGGATAAAAACGAGGGGTGGGGGGAGCACAAGAGCTAGACCATGGGGTCACTGCACCCCTGCCTGCTCTGGGCTGCCCCTCACTTGCACGAGTTAGGATGTGATTTTGGAGAGCAGCTCCTTCAGCCTAAGGTAGGGCTGCTGAAGGAAACGCTCTTGCCCAACAGGACGCTGCTCAGACAACCCTACCACAACTATCTTTCTTCTGCTGTCAAATCCACTCTTGCTCGGGGGGAAGGAGGAGCAAGGGAGATTTCCTTTCCCTTTTAGAGATGTCCATTAAAAAATAAAATTCTGATGGTGCTGACATACATGTGAGAACAGACAGCAGGAGCTGTACTCCCTGCTGTGCAAGGGAGACCTACAAAAGCTGCTGCTCGGATCAGGCAGACAGTGACTCAAAGGGAGCATCAGAGGACAGCCACCTTTGCAGACAGGCTGAGCCCGCCTGCAAGCAGAAAATCCAAACTTATCAGTCCCTGCTTCATGTTTTCGGCACAGAGGGTTGCGCTGCACTGATAGACTGAGCTCTAATCTGCAAGCGACATTACAGAAGTCTTGAATGATGGTGGGAAAGCAGCAGAAAATAAATAAATAACTAGAGGAGCTGTCCCCAAGAGGGTTGAACTCTGCAATCCTGAACCTTTGCCCATGGTTACGCTGCTGTTTTTCTCAGCAGAATGCTTTTCACTGTTGAGCGCCTTGCTGAAAGCCTCAATTAAAGCTTGAAACCTATCAGTCGGTTACAGAAGCAATTTGCTGTGTATCAGCAAGCACTTAGCCAACACCGAGCCATCTGCTCTATTCTACCTGCACTGACTCTAGAGCAAGAAGAAACAATCACTCAGGAGCTTAAAAAGCAAAGCCGTCTGGTAAAGACCCGTATCGGAGAACAGGCACGTCAACACGCGCGAGGAGTTCGTTCTCCCTGGATGTAGGTGTAAAAGATGCCTTTGGTTTCTGAAAATACTCACACGATATTCAGCACTAACAGCACGTACAAGAAAAATACCGGGGTGGGAATTCAGTTTCACTGGGGTTTCACTAAAAACAGCAGTTCCCGCAACAATTTATGTGAGTGCCATGTAACACACGCCAACTTGGAATTTGACCCTCCTAGTTACTGACCAGCCAGAACCACACAGCTAGTGTCATTCCAAAATCCTGCTATGTTGACTTTAAAAGCAAAACCACTGAATTTAGCAAGTACCCAGAAGCAGCAGCATGGGGAATAAGTGACATTGACAGGGCATCATTCATTCTCAAATCACTCTAATTAATTAAAGCCTTGCAGAAACCCAAAGACCTGAGTCTCAATCCTCTTTTAGAGGAGAAGAAATTGAAATCCACATGTGAAAGATTACTTTTCCAGTGTTATTAAGCAAGCAAATGTGAAAAAAACCTGTAAGCAGTGGGTTTTGCCATCTGTGCTCAGAAGCTCCTGAACGCTTCTGTGAACAGAAAGTTCAGTTCAGGAGAGCCTAGGAAACTTTCAGCTTTTTTAAGGAACATCTTCATATGTTTTTCTATCTCCTAACAGCCTCATCCTGTAGTCCCTGCTTATACACCACTGTCTTGGACAAGTACAGTAACACTGATGTAGCTGAAACCTAAGAACAAAGGACAAAATCTGAAGGCATGGAACTATTGTCTTCTTCAGCCCTAGCAAGACCTTTCACATTAGGAACATCATAAAGCAGCTGGTGTACCTGATCCAAAAAGGGCAAGATGAAGTTCACCTTCTCAATGACCAAATTTCATCCCTACTTTGCTATTCATGGCCAGGAAACGTTCTGTACTCCCGGGAACCTGTCTTCTCACCAGCAAATACTATCTTCATTACATTGAAAAAAATCAATTGCCAACCCTAATTCAGAATAGACTGTTAGATTTTAGCTCTCTGCTCTTCAGCCCTTCACCACACAACAACACTCAACTATTCACTTCTCTACTGGAGAAGGTAGAGCTACTGCAGGAACCTACGCTGACTTTGAGGGCTGTGTGTGCCAGCAATTGTTTATTTCTTGCTGAGCAACAAGGGCAGTTCCAGCAAAAGGGAAAAGGTCAACCTCCCGCACAGAGGTCCCCAGCTCATTGCGGGGATAGCTGAGCCAAGCTAGAGTTACAGCTTAATGTTGATGGACCTTGTGCAAAGTAGAGGTGCCTCTTGCTGGATGGAAATGTACGGGGGGGGGCGGAACATACAGAGCAGGCACCAGAACTGTTTTCTCCACTGCAGCAGAACATTTTGTTAAAACACTGGGTAACAAGAAAGGAAGAGTTGCTTGCATGTTCACCACACGTTTGGTTTGTCCTATGAAGTCCAGGAGCTGTACCATGTATTCTTGAGCACCACCTGCTGGCATTTTGTCTATTAACTCATTACCTTAGGAAAACAAGGATGGCATGGCATCCTCAGAACTCACCTAGATCCGTATTTTGCTTTTAACACTAGTAAGCATCACTTATTTCATGGTATTCTGAAAAATACGTAAGAATAACTTGTTAACAGAAGTTTCCCTGATAGTCAGAGACAGGCTTAAATCACCACTGAAAGCCTTTTGAACAAAGTTCCTACCTGCAATGTTCTCCAATATGAAGAAAAAAAGCAACTTCCCTGAAAAAATAAGTCTATGAAAAGTCCTATTCCAGGGCAATGGCTGGGGCTAAGACAAGATTCCAGAAACTTTTCCAAATTGGTGACTTCAGACTGCTCATGCTGCAGTAATCAAACTCTTCACAACCTTCTGAAGGTTTTGCACAAAAAGACTAATGTGTTGCTCTTTAAAATAGCTGCAAAACAACACCAGCCAACTTTTGCACTCTACCATGTTTTCAGGTTAAGGTATTTTCTACATTTTTCATTCTACTGACTACTAAATGCTGAAGTGCATCAAATTCTCTGCTTAAATTGCTTCTCTGAATGAAATCACTTTGGTCGAGGTTCACTTATCCCCAAGCTCCTTGCAACAAGCCAAAAAACTGGAGGGAAATGTTATAAGCTAGACACTTCCTGGTTCTCACTCAGTTAAAGTCTAAGTAACACTTCATTTTTTGCCAATTCACATAAAAATTATCCTGTCCAAATCACCATTATTTATTACCCTGAGATTGGCACCCAAGAATCTATACTCTGAATAAATATATCAAGTGGCAGTCTCTGCCCTGAGCAGCTCACGGTCTTGATTAAAGGCAAGAAGGAGAAACAGCAAGAAAACCAAGGTAATTTCCTTGAGATCAGATGAGCAGAACTGAGGTCTTCCAATACGCAGGCCTCCAAGCTAATCGCTAGATCATGGTTCCCCTAAGTAAAAGCACCACCAACACGCACTGGGGCTGTGGCAAGTTGAATGTTGATACCCCGCTGCTGTGCTTCCTCAACACCAGCCAACACCTCAACACATCTTCCCCCATACCCTTTTTCAGTCTACATTCATTCACCTATGCTTTTTTCCCCCATCAATATCTACCACCTTGCTCCAGGGTGTCAGTTAATCCAGGCAAGAGCCCTCAGACGCTCAGATCAGGCGCTTTCAAAGCTGACAGGGTTCAACGGGTTCAGCAGCAGTGACGTGTGTTCTTCTGTTACGAATGCACAACCCAGAACAACCACACAGATACTTCCCACCAGCGCAGTTTATCCTTTGCTCGGATACCACTGGGACAGTACCACTGCGAAGTAAAAGAATGCTGAAATAAACAGAATTTTAATAGGATGAAACACAGATGAAACGCATTTCTGCTTGGGTCAAGAGAAGTGCAAAGTGGCAGTGGGATCAGGGGACTCTGAGGGCAGCCTCCTCACTCACCTCCCAGCATGACACCGGGCAGCTGTGACATTAATGCCCTGAAGAACTTGCTCCCAAAGCATATTATATATCTATATATGCGTATCTCCACCTCCTTTGCCACAGCTGACCATCCTTCCTGGCTTCTGCCTTTCGATGTGCACAAGACTACTGTAAAGACATCCTTCAGCAACAAGGGCAGATGAGAGGATGAGAAGGCAAGGATAGTCTATCCAAGGGAAAAAGAAAACTGAAAAACAGTGGGCAAGCAGATCTTAAATTCAAGGGCTCCACTGAAGACAAACCTGCATGCAAACACAGTGTGCGTGCCTCCAAAAACTGAAAGCAACTCAAAAATTGTGGCTTCCTTCTAGCCCTCCAAAGTGTGGTCGTCTTTAATAGACCTTCCCACTGCCAAGCGGAGAAACTGGGCTTTGTTTTTATTGGTGTCTTGTGTCTCTCAAATCCCTGCACACAGCCCAGGTCATGATGATGCAGGAGCGCAGCTGGCCGATCCAAACCCAGCTCTCCCTTAGCCCTGCACTTGAGATGCCGTTTCCCCAGCCAGAAAACGCAAAAGGCCAAGTGTGGCTCCAGCTGCACTTTGCATGGGCTAATGCGGTTACTCTCGTAATCAGACCTGTCCACAGGGGAGACGGTTTTTGGCACGGCCGACTTTGGTGCATTCCCCGAAACCCTCCATCCCTGCTTCCATTTCCTTTTGGCAAACGCTCCCATTCTTCAGGCCCCGGTTCCAGCACCAGCTTTACACTTCAGGTTGGCAAAACATCAGCTTTCATCCTGCACACAGCAACTGCTGTTCCGTATTTTTCGTATGGGAGCCAAGCTGGGGTTTGTTTTTAATGTTGCTTTGGCTCTGCGGAATTTCACTATGACTGCAGATACGTTTCTCGCAGAAGCACAAGCCACTCCCTACTTGCAAAAAGCAAGTTGGTAGAGACACAGCTGCAATCTTGGGTTACAAATCCCATGTAACATCTCCCCAGAAGAAGAAATATTTTAAAATATATTGCCAATGGGCGTTTGGGTGTTTTGTTTCATTTTCTGTAAGCAAAAGTCACAGAATACTTTTTCCTCCTGATATCGGGCTGGAAAAAAGCTTCAATAACTTCAACACAGCTGACCATCATGGTTGTCCCAAATGTACGAGAAAGATCTGCCCTGACTGCAGACTGAGGGGGTTATAAACCCTCCTGAGTTGTTTTCACCTCTGATGCAGAATGAGTGAGAAAAACCTTCATACAGAGGTTGCTGGACTCGCACAATTAGGGAAAGAGCCAGACACGCTGCTTGATCTACAGCACTTTAACAGCCTCTGACTCATCATCAGAGGGAAGGCTTTGAACATGTTTAGGCACAACTATCTCCTCCCCTTGCAGGACCTAACCGCTGCCTGCTGCAGCAGTTTCGGCACTTTTCTCCACAGCAGCAAACACTCAACACGGACACTGTCTGGACATCAGGATCTCAGTGTTCTGGCACAACCCACAGTTTCCAGTGGGGTGTAAATCTGACATATCTGAGACTATGCAGTATGAGCTGGATTCAGCAAAATCATATTCCATTAAAAAATACAAAAAAGAAAAAAGCAAGCTACTAGATGAAAAGCAGGAATATGTGTACCATGTACACTCCATACTTCCCCAAATCTTCAGTGGACAAACTGCACTGCAGTGGGGGGCTGGGGGTTGAGAAAAGCATTAAATAAATAAGCTATAGCAAACACTGTATGATTGTGGCATTCGGCGTGCATCATACTGAAAGCAGAAGACACAAAGCCCTGTGACATTAACTGCCACCTAGGTGTGGTCCTTGCTGTGTGCTCCTCCATGCAGAGCCTTACCATTACTGACTGCCTTACAGAACGACTCCAGGCTGAACTGAGCCAGATTCCTAATACCTTTACATTCACACACTTTATATTCCACACATGATGTCTGTGTCTGTGGAGCCTAGCCCTTGACACCCACCAGCTCTCAGCTTGCAGTGGGAATAAATGACTTCACCACTGCAGAGAAGAGATAGTGTGTAGGGGGAAGAAAAAAAAAAAAAAAAAGAAAAAAAAAGAACATTCACAATCTTATCATCATTGCACTTTAACCAGGTCTGCCAAAGAAAAAGCTGTGCACAAGGCCACCGTGGAGAACAGCCAGGCAGCATACCTGCTGTGCAGAAACCACCACCACCACCCCCCGGCTCTGACACTACAACCTTCAGATTCCACTCAGGCACGAGAGAGCTGGTCATCATCGGGAAAACAGGATGCTGCCTCATCTGAAAGGCTGCAAAACACATGCCAATAATTGCAGGCATGCAAGAATTCTGATCGGAAGAACTTGCCACCTGAGAAACCACCTCCATTTGGGATTAAGCAGCTAGTAACACTACACACTGTAGTAATCACTAACAAAACGTAATCTCCAAAAGATAATCCATCCCCCTTCTATTTTCCAGGAAATGCCAGAAAGCTTAGGTAGCACTGAGGAGCACGCAAAGCAATTATTTCTTCCCAGATATGCAAACTGGATTAAAAAGCCACGTCATCCCTTTTCCTTTTTACTCTCCACTGCTAGCAGCGGGCATCCTCAGCTTTTCCTGCCCTCCTCCCCTCTCACCAGTCAGCAAAATCTTCCAAAGGGACGTTTACCCACCTGCTTAACTTTCTCCTCCTTGGCAAAACCTATTCTTTTGCTGAGTTTCTAGCACTTCAACACCATAAACGGCTTTGAAATTGGCTTCTCTCTCTTGTGCATCTGCATCATCAATGTCGTCAGCAAGAGACATGTGCAGGGCTCGAGGAACATGTTTGTGTCAGAAAGCTGCTGCAGAGCCTTAGGGCGTGCACAGACACTGGATACTGATGTGATGCTTGCAAGCATCTTAAAAGGGACCTTGGAAAAGCAGGGTATTTCCGTCTTCAGATCACTGGGCTTTGGCGCTCTAATTTTCCAGTTTCTCACTGGGAGATGCCAGATTTCAGCGCAGCATTTGCATCTGAAACAGTCCCATCACTTTTATTCCATGTTTTTATATTGCATCTTATTGCACTGCATCAACACAAACCCCCAAACCTCCTGCAACTCTTTAGCCTACCAAAATGCCACTGAATCTCTGCAATTCGCTTGTTTTCTTCCTCCTTTGTATAAATGCTGCGTGACGTGCAAGACTTGATTTAGTCTCACCAATGTTCTGTTTTCTGATCTAAGGAAGCTTCCTTGCCGAGGACCAGAGATGGCCAGGGTGCCACCAAAACCACTGCCCGCCCCATGTTCAGAGATGGGTTGATGTGGATAAGTCACTCACAACAACCCCATTGTCTTGCCTCTGGTCACACAGCCTTATCTAGTATTCCCATCTTATATATTACACTAAAGAGCACCAGAGACCAGGCTGCAGTAAATAGCTGTGATGCAATGGCTTCTGGATGAAGACAGGGGAACGACGGGCATACTTTTACTAGCATTGTTTTCCGACATTTTTTTTCTAATTTTGAAACAATCACTGTTCTGAGAAAAAAAGAAAGACAAAGAGGTGTGACAGACAAGCTCAATATGTGACTTACAGCAAGAGTTTGGGCAGATGATACAGGCTGTGACTTTTGCAACATACCATTTTGGCAATTTTGGGGTATTAGCAGCAGCTTTACAATCCTCTAACACATTATGTAGACTACGATGTACTCAACACACTAATTACACTGGAAGAAATAAATGTAAAGATAAACCCATCCAAGAAAGGAAAGAGAAATTTAAAACAACACCAAGATGCCCTTTGCTCCTTCAGGCTCATGTAGGTGGTCTGACACAGAGAGTCCTCGTAACATCTGGAATGCAGAATTGGGCCCCAAGACAGCACTTTAACAAGGCACTTAGCTCAGCTCCCAGAGTTAGGTTTTTACACCCAGCGCATCATTTGAGGAGGATAATTACACTCCTGGGAAAGACCCTCAGTCCTGTCCTGTCTTTGTAAGAGATCTCAAAAAAACAGTTTTTTCTGCAGCTAGGAACCAAATAAGGGACTAATTTTGGTGCAGGTCTACATTATGACAGCTATATGTATATGAACTTGTAATTTGATGAAACTAGTGGTCACCATGACCTGGAAGTCCTGAATTGCAAAGAATTAGTCGTAAGGTCAGCCCTGGAATAACGCAGAGGAGCAATTCGCCAGGATAAAAACCAAGGATTCCTCTTGGCCGGCAGCACAGCATTCCTCAGAAGCAACATATTCCAGCAATTATATTTACTCCTTTTCAGAGCAGAGACCTAAGTACACAATAACAAGCTGACCTGTTTATTCAGCTGTCTTTGACACCCCTCTATCTTCAGACCTAATATTAGTTTGAATAGGATAGCATCCAAGTCTAGAGGGGAAAATTTAGAGCTGGTCCTGACTTAGCTAAAGCAAGATAGAAAATAACTATCTAGTTTCTACTCAGATTTCACCACTAGGCCATTAATTGGCTTGAGTTCTGTCCCCTTAAAAAAGCCTGTTTTGGCAATGCAGGAGGCACCGTGAATATACAAACCACGCATGCGTATGGCTGGATGAAGGCAGAGCAGCAGCTCAGATCCAGGCTGGCATCTCAGCGTGTTGTCGAGAGCCTCTTTTGGTTGGACAAAGTGCTGTGCTGACACAGACATGCAGCTCCCAGATTTAAACTGATTCATGTTAAGCCAATGCAGAGCACAGGCAGCAGTCAGCCGCTGCAGATGTAGCTTACGGGAGGATCCTGTTCCAATGTCCCCCCAGAAAGACATTTTCCTAATGAAAAGGCAGTGAAATCTTAGAAAAAAAAAATATCTAAGCACTCCATCTGTTCCAGTTCTTAAAACATCACCAGTGATTCATAAAAAAATAAAAGAAAAATACTTTCTGTCTAGATCCAGTTCTGTCAACATCTTGTCTGTTTTTCATCTATTCATTTCCACTTCCCAAAGTGAGATCAATGCCCTTCTGCTGTGACAGCACAGTTACCTCTAGCAAAATGACATCTCAGAAACAGAAAACAAGGCCAAGATTTTTCAAGTGGCTTCTGATAACAGATGGCCTAAGACTGCCAAACTCGCAAGGGAAAATGAGGGAGCCAATGGACTTCACATGCTCACGGACATTTCTTAAGCAAAGAAAAAAAAAAAAAAAAGTTGTAGGGGAGAATATTTAACTATAAAAAATAAACATTATGGAAATAGAAGTCTGTAAGCGTGACAAGATTTCCATGACGTAGCTCCTGGATTTGCAATGAGGTCATTCAGACTAAAGACCAGGCGCTATTACCAACCACCCCCACGAAGGGATGTCCCTGCAGAGCCCTGTGCAGGCAGACACCGCTGCATTTCATGTTACCTTTCAAATACAAAAGAACAAATCTTGGCAGTAAATATCAGTCTAATCATGAAAGGGGACATCGGGATCTGAAAAACGCCCAAGATATATATTCAGTCCCACTATGTTTATAGTTCCACTATGTAATATAGTCCCACTACATGACAACTATCTGAAAGGAGGTTTCAGAGAGGTTGTTGGCCTCTTCTCCCTACTGAATAGTGACAGGACCAGAGGAAATGGTATGAAGTTGCAGCAGGGGAGGATTAGATTAGATATTAGGAAGAATTACTTTACTGAGAGGGTGGGTCAAGCAGTGGAATGGCCTGTCCGGGGAGGTGGTGGAGTCCCCAGTCCTGGAGCCATTTAAGAAACATATAGACATGACACTTTAGGGCATGTTCCAGTGCCTAGGATTGTTGGGTTCAGTGATTTGGTTTGGGGGGTGGTGGTGGTGTTTTGGCTTGGTTTTTGGTGCGATATCAGAGGTCACTTCCAACCATAAAGATTCTATGATTCTGTGATATTCACCAGAAAGCTTTAACTGATACCAGCTTATCTTCTTGGCAACACAAATCCATTAACACACCGCTCATGGTATATACCTATGGAGTCTGAAATTCCATCAGGATACTCAGAGTCCTGCAGGGGAAAAGCTCTGGCTGTCTTACAAATCTGCTCATGGTCTCCCACAACTGGCACCCGTGCATTCCACAAGAAGATTAAAACCACCAGCCAAAAACCTGTGGCCTGCCTGCCTTTTATCTGTCAAAGCAAGGAACTTACTCCTCCAAAACTTGTGTGCTGTCAAAGCCCACAACAATTTCAAAGTCCTCAGGCTTTGAAAGGCAAAATTTAATTCTACAGCTTAGGTCCCCATCAATGTATTATTGACTTGTATATGGACACAAAAGGAAAAAGAAAAAATACAAAGAAAAAAACAAAACACCATTGTTGGTATAATTGTATGATAACTATTTATTGTTTCACCCGAAAATAACAGAAAATTGGAACTTTTATGTTCTGCAAAAATACCTCACATTTTCAGCTAAAGAAAGCAAAGAAACAGCCTGGACAATTACAGTTGCCTGTGCTGTGTGAGCACCAAATGCAGGTTCTAAAGTCCAGGAACCACCACTTCAAAGAACTGCTGCAGTCTTTCAATAATATTTTCGTGATACAGCCCAGCACAGGGCTACTGAATTGTCACAGGGTATCAAAGCTTCCTTTCTCAGATCATAAATCAGGTGATTAAACACAAATGACAGACGGGTCTTTTTAACTGCAAACAATGTGGTTTTTTCCCTGATCTCATAGTTTTAAGGCATGATTTACCGAGATTTAAGGCTATATATTTCTTTAATGTCATCATTTAAATTCCATATAAACCCCACTCCTGTGTCAGCACTATTTTTAATCATTACCATGGTGACAAAACCGTAAAGGTGCTTTACACAAGGAAGGCTTTACCACACTTTCAAGAACAGTTTCTCTGAACTTAAATTTTTGCAGTTTTATGCACAGAAAAATAACTCCCTCTGAACTTTCACCATTAGATACAAAAACTGATACCCATCCACAGCTACTGTTTAAAAAATATTTGGTACTAATGGAGAAGCAATTCATAACCCGGACACAGTAAAGACCAGAAAGGGTATCATCATTCAGATAAAGTATGACATTATATGACAGTGAATCCCTTTGCAATTAATAGGGCCACTTGAGCATGAAAGTATATATTTCCTGAAGACATTGATACAATATTCCCTATGAGAACCAGGGAAGTATTAATCCAAAATTAAAGCTTTTGAATGAAGGCCAACGCTGCTTGTTTTAGCATTCGATGCAAAATGTTTTCAAATCCCAAATGACAGCATTGTTCCAATTTCCCAATCCATGGGAATCAAAACACAGCGCCTGGGGAGAAAATGAATTTTAAAACAAAGGTAAAGGGATTGCTGATGGCAAGTTGGGGTGGGTACGCAGGCTGGGCCACCCGAGCACCCACAGCAGGATGAAGGAGGTGACGGCTCCCCCCTGCTCAAGGGAACACTCTGCCTGGCTTGGAGCTTCACCACTTCGAAGTACAGCTTGCACTGAGTGAGCAAAAGGGTGGTGTGGATGGGGAGAGGACCAGAAGAGGATGAAAGGTCCCTTCCAACCTGAACAACTCCACAATTAAAACATCTGCACTGTCCGTGCTAACAAATGGGTAAGACCCCTAACCAAGCAGCACTACTTCTTAGGGGACAGTGGAGGGCTGGTTAATAGCATCAGCAGGGAAGACCAGGTACAGGGAAGCCCTTCTGGAAGATCCAGGTCAGAAGTGCACCAAGCTCAGCCTGAGTCATGCTTCACGCTTTACTGCAGCCCTAGGTCTGTTCTTTCTATATTGTGTCAATTCAGGACATTCCCCCAAAGGCCATCAACTGACATGTTTCACTGCTGCATCATTCAGATAAGCAGAAAACACAACCAACCCACATCCCACAACAAGGACTGTGTTCAGAGTTTACTGTTGAGCCTGGTGAAAAATGCAACATGCCCTCTGCAACCTTCAGTTGTACTCCCCCCACCAAATATAAATCTATACCTGCACTCCACATTACAAGAAAAGACCTAAAGACCCCAGGAGAAGACCTCATTTATGTCTTTTTTAATCCAAGTGCAACATGGTCCTGAACTATTCAAGCGGGTCTTCTAATGACTAATACTTGAAGCATGTGGTGAAGTAGGGTTCAATGTTTTCTACAGGGGATGGTACCTCTATGTGCTAGGCACTGCACAAACACACAGAAAATCCTCAGCCCAAAGACGGCAAGATATAAACAAGCAAAACAGAAGATGGATAGCGCCTGGGAAAATGTCAAGGGTACATATTTGCTTATTTGTGTGTGTCCCAAGATGACTAGTCCCAGTACCCCTCAAAGCCAGGCTCAGCTGTGTTCCTCCCCTGCAGAAGGGGCTAGTTACTGCTGAATCTAGCCTAGATCCAAAGAGGGCAATGAACTGCATGTGTTATTCTCTTGTATATTCACTGAAAGTGTTGTTATCTTTATTGATACTCTGTTATGACTTACCAGCTTCCAAATACCGAAGATTACATATCATGGTTTTAATCCAGCCTCCCTGCTTGAAAGGAATGTTTCTTACACAATGGATTAATGATTTGTTTACATCTGAGGATCTGGACAGTTGTTAACATGTACTGTTTATTCTCTGGACAAAGACAGTTTGGCTTAGCTATAACCTGAAGGAAATCAGGATTTCCACAAATAGGCTGAGGTGGCCAATAATCCTTTAGGAGTTGCGATACATGCTGATATCCAGATTAAATAATGAATTATGAATAACCTTAGTGGGAGGGTTTGAAATGGAAAACCCAAAGAGAAAATGACTACATAAGGAACAGTCTGTCCCTACATCCATGCTCTCTTCAATAAGCACCGTACTCAAGGAGAAAGTTGTGTCTAAAAAGCTGTGTAAGCATCTTGACAGCTAGTTAGTCGGCTGACACATAAAACCTCTTGGAGCTGGATCTAAAACATGGATAATTATGTGTTGGGTTTTCTTTTATTTCTGTTTATCTGTAGCATCTCTTTTATTATTCTCTGGGCTGTAGAAAGAAATTATTCTTGATTTTTATTTCAATGCTTGACTCTAGAACAAAAATTATTTCCAGGGTGCTGGCTGGTAAATGCAATTCCCACAGTGTATTAATCCTTAAAACTGCACCACATCAAAGCTCTCACAGACCTTAGCACCCTCAGAAATCACCAAAGAATCACTCGTACGTGCCTGATCCTAAGGGGGTTCCCTACATTTTCACTATTCACTGGCCCTGGCCATTTTTCCAGGTAGCTCAGACCACATGCAGCATCTGACTCCCAAGGCTTGAGGCACAGAAAAAGCAGTCAGAAGGATACTGACAGAATGTGAAGCTGCTCCCAAATTGTAATTTAAGATCAAAAGGGGCAATCCCCACTGCTGGAAACTCTCAGTTTGCCATCTGTAAAAGGGGTTCCTCCAGCTTTGTTTGGACAAGGCAGGGGAAGTGAATATCTTCTGCTCCACCCGCATCTAGCGCCTAGTATAGTAGGACTCTTGGTTCAGCTGGACCCCCCTAAATGCTTCCACCACACAAGTATGAACAATAGGAAGCTCATCCCTGTTGAATGTTTTCCCCCAAATAACTGCTTCAACTATCTGCACCAGTTTGCACCTGTGTTCTACATGCCCACAGAAATGTTTTGACCTATTATTTGTAAGACCACTGGACAAATATATCATTCATCAGCACAACCACTCAATTATAATACAGCTGCGGCGATATCGCTGCCAGCTGGTGCTTTGTGTAAATGACCCATTCCAGAAGAATAGGCTTCCTGTTTTTTTGTGGGTTCCCTCAGTACCTGCTTAATCATCAAACCATACAAATTATGGAGTGAGATGAACCTTGGCACCTGGCTCTTAAAGTCATAGGCTATGGTGCTAGTGAAGTGATAAACATCACCAAGATAGACCACAAAACTGCCCTCCTACAGTCTCCTCCTAGATACATCATTTGTCTTGCCCCTTCGTTCTGTTGAGATCTCACTTAAACAGGCCAAATACCAACCAAAGTAAAGAAGAGAAAGTTACCAGGTGCTCTTCTACTGAACAATTAAGCAGCAAACCCCATCAAAACTACCTCCATTTTAGCAAAGAGGAATTTGTTAGTGTAAAGTACCTGGGCAGTGACTAAACTCTGTCACTGTTCTTATGGGAAAAAGCTTCTTGCTATTCTTGGTAAAGGGAAGGTCTTTCAAATCAAGATAATGTTTCACTTGTTTTTCAGAAACAAGTTTAATGGGGGTGGGGAGGAAAGCAAGGAAGCAAAAATAAATTCTACTTCGCAACAAGTTAAATTACTCAGAGTTTCCCAAAATGAGATGCTTGGTCAGAAGCATTGGAAAGTTTAAGAAATAACTCCTTTAAAAACAACTCCCACAGAGCAAAGCTCCCTCTCCGTGACCGAAAGGCATGTGAGCAAGCCAGGTCATTCTGTCTAGGGTCTTATTTACATACATATTTATAATTTAATTGATGGGGTGGGTGGTGCTGAGGCCAGGTTGTATCTTCATCACTGTTTACCTTTTTTTTCTGTAAAGTTGCATCTGTCCCCAATTTTCCCTTCACTGCAGGAGCAAAGCAGGTATATGCCACCAGCACATTAGTACCACCCCATCCTGGCTGGGGGCAAGGAAGGAAAAGAAATTCCATCATCATTTCTTTTCATGCTTTCTCTGATCATCCCTGCCTGCAAAGGCAGGAGGGAAAATAACGGCCACGTGGAGATAGTGTCTCTGCAGTCTTTAAGCTCTCTGTTATCCTCAGGAGCTGCAAAGAAAGCAAGATTGGCTAGGCATTGTGTTAATGATATTGTCAGGAGGCCAAAATAAAGCGCCACACCACAGCCCAGCCTTCTGCTATCAGCACTACTGTCCCACGCTTATTTAGGCAATCAGGGTAACAGGCTGGAGAACATGCCAGTGGTCTGGAAAAGGAGATCTCGACACTTTGGCTCTTGCTGATAAGAACCTGGATCCGCTCAGAATATGCTTCTGCCAGATGCTGACGGCTACACAAAGCACACCAATGCCATAGCTTTGCCACACAACTGTTTTGTAACTATCAAACACACCTACAACAAAACCAGTTTGGTGGGAGGGACTTCCTTATGTTTTCACATGTGGTTGCTGTCAGCAGGCTGAAATCTTGATAAGTTGCACAGCCAACCTGGCTGACTTCACTGAAACCCTGCCGAACGACAAGTCCTGAGCTGAAAAACTGCCGCTCGTGTTTCCCACCGCAAGACAAGAGAGAACAACCATATTCAGCATCTGGCCAAGACTTGTTTCCAGCTGCATCAAAGATTTATCCAGATTCCATCCAAAGGTCAGCAGCTAAAGCTTCCAACGAGGAATGTGCCACTTTTGAGAGACAACATTGTCACTGTGATCCACTTTCCCTGCTCAGGGCAATCAGTTCATTGTTCCCACCGAAAATGAGAAAGGGCTTGAGACCTCTGAGTTGGAAACTGTCTTTAAATCCCAGTCATCCTAAAGCCTAAACACAGACTGATGCTACTTACAATATGCAGCTCTAGGAGACACCTTTCCTCCCTAGTTTCCCAGGAAAAGAAAAAAAGCAAAGAAAAAACCCCAAATATCCCAAGAGTCCAGAGCAAGTGATTAAGCTGTAGTCATTCTGAAATGTATTACACTTCATAGGGCAAAACCAAAACCATCCAATCTCTACAACTATTGAAATGTGAATTTACTGGTTGTCTACTTTTTGAAGCCAATTGCACATGTTGATAAAACTGGCCTATGTAACATGTTAATTTGCCCGCTTCATTCATGATATTAACAAGTTGAAATTGCACACTTATTCTATTTAGGGTTTCTGTGAGAAATAGACTTTTATCCATCCAGGGTAAATGAAGGAACAGAGAATGCTTAAAAGTATTCTTAAAGGCAGACAAGGGAAACAGCGAAGTGTAGAACTTACCTTCCACTGCAAAGAATGGAACCACTGATCTCGCAGGTAACTGTTTGCAGCCTGCAATAAATAAAAGTTACAAACAGAATCGTTAGTTTCTACCAGTGTTTCAGATCATCCAGCCAAAACTAAGCAAACCACCCATGTGTGCCCTAAAACTAGTAGGGTGGCACTGACTGTATTCTTCCGAACTTTATGACCCCAGCTAACTTCTCCCCAGCCTCAGAGTAAGGCAAAGTCTTTGCTCAAAACTACAGCTTTACATTATAACCAGTTTATTTCCACAGAAAGCAGTGACACAAAGACCTTGCTGCAAATGTAAAAGGGTCAACCAAAACCTTACAAAACATTAACCTCATGTGACCTGTGTCCAACCCAAAGACTGGGAAAAATCTCTCTGATTTCAACCAGGTTTTGGTCAGATATTTAATGTCTGTAGGACATTTGCCTTTGCTATTAATCACTGGGAGCAGAGCAAGAAGACGGGTTGACATTTTACCAGGAGGGGTGGGTTTTTTCCATACTCTAGTTTCCTTTCTTGTCCTGTTCCCCAGCTGGCCCGAAAGCAATTCAAATAACGTCTGAGCTCTTTCAGTGATATTAAAAAAAAGAGTGAAAGGCGTAACACACACGGACGTGCAGATACCTGCACAGACTCTTTGCAGCAACAGCATAAATGTCGCAATAACTCCAAGTGATCACCCGTTTTTGTCCGTATTAAGCACGGCTGCCAGAAATTCTCAGTGTGAAGCCAGGTTCGTAGCCAATGGAGGAATAGTTCAACGCTCCCAAAGGTCAAAAGGCTCGGTATCAAAAAATATAAAAGCATCTACAGTGACGTAAATATGCATGCCTTAACAAGGTGACATAAGTTTGAAATATTTGAGTGGGTAGAGATGCCCTTTGGCTTTTCCAACTCTATCTCATTGCTGCCAGTGGGTAATTTTTACTTACAATTCAGAATGTTTTACACGATTAGTGAAAATTACAAGACAGTCTGTAAATCCATGTTACTTTTTTTAAAAAATAATTAAATAAAAAAAAGCTAAACCCCACATACTTCTGGCAAATTAAAGCATCAATCAATACATTTCACTCCCCAACACCCTTTTCAGGTAAGTATTCAAAACCCACACCAATGAATGAATTTAACTTCTGACATTGGTTCAGTTCACCGATAACGGCAAGAATGTTGGAAGTAAAAAAGTTGCATGGTTACCAAAAACGTGTTTAATCTCAAGGTCAGTTACTGATGCCTCAATGACATTAATTTGGACTGATTTCTCTGAATTAAGTGGAGTAATGCTCGTTTATATGTGTATTAAATTTTATTTATTCATGTATTAGTGAGAATCAGTTGCTCCTTCAGTAGATATCTAGGCAATAAAGGAGAATAAATCTATCATAAATAATCTTGGCTGACCACCGAGTTTCCCAAAAACAAACTCTCCATTTCATGAAGAATGCTGATATAACAGAATATGAATTTGCTACAAATGGAAACAAAAAGCATCACTTCCTTTTCTTTTTACTGTTATTTGCAAAGTATTTTATGTATACATGTGCATTATAAGATAGACCTTTTACCTATATATGTTAGAGAATTGAATTTCAAGTCAATGTACTTTATAATAAATTTTAATATAATAAAAAGGTCAAAAATATTTTGCCACAAAAAGCCTGAAAAACATTTTTAACATAATTTAAAAGGCATTAAATAAATCTACTTAGGTATTTCTTATTGTTGTCCAGACAAAATGCTTTAAGAACCAGCCAGGTTTCTTTGAAAGATTCAATTTCAAATTGAACCTTTTTTCTTTTATTTTCAAGGAGAAAGCTATTTAATGGAGTGGAACAAAAAAACCTTTGTTTCAAATGCTAGCATCAAAGGCCTTTAACTGAAAGTTTTTGTAGGCTTGAGCATGTATACTAAGCAATAGCACCAATATTGCAAGCTACATACCTATTTACTTAAAAAAAAAAAAAAATACAACATAAGCAGATTATTTAAATGTATAAAATCCAAAATATTCTAGGCAGATAAAGTACTACTCTCAAACAGGCAAAACATCAACCTGATTTAGTCCCTGGTCTGACCGTAACACGATTTGAACTGTAGTCTGAAATAAGAGCAAACGCTACAGCCCGAAATGGGCTGTTAATTATTCTCCTACTTTTGGGGTGTCAGTAGCTACAGACTGTCAGACCACCACAAAGAATTAGCAAATACTACGTGTAGATATCTTGTGCAACTGACTGGAGCTGCTAACTGACAGACACTGCTACCCAGGGCAGCAGCACCAGGCAGGGGTAGAGACAACAAGGACTGCAAATACTGGAGGAGAAAACAAACAATGCTAAAAAAGGCAAAACCAAAACCAGCAGAGGAAAGACTTGTTTAACTTGACAGCAGGAACGTACAAAAAGTATTTAAAAAGTAAAATTAGCAAAGTCACCAGGCTGCAAGAGTGGGACTACGCACTGTTTACATGCATTGTAGAGAAGTGACCAAGAAAGCTTGCACCTGGATCTAGGTTAGGAGTTTGAACCACTCTAAAACTAGAAATCCTTAAGCTGCCATTCAAGACCACTTCCAAGGAAACCTAAGACAAAGACAGCAAAGTGAACACGAAAGTAGAAAACCAAACCTTTAGGGAATCCCCAAACTTCTATTGATGATGAGGACTGGACAGTAAGAGGAACTTCAGAAGTAAATAGTCATTTCACCAGTGCTCTTCCCACAGTGCCCAGCACTGTCAGACTGAATGCATTTAACCCAACCACTGTTATCTGGATGGAGCTGCCTGACACCAGCATTCCCCACTTCTCCCAGGCAGCAGAGACTAATCCTCCCAGTGCACCCTTCCGCCTGCCCAACCCCAGCGAGAGGCAAAACCACAACCATGTGCAGGAAACACTGGACCTTTCAAAGAGGACAACGAAGGGCTTGCTCTTGCACAGCATCCCTCGTTCCTCCCTCCTCTTTTTCAGGCTTACACTGAGAAAGAGACTACAGGGACTATTTCTCTCTCACCAAAAAAACCTGTGAACTACACAGCATGCCAGGATATATAAGAGCCATCAGGCTCTTGTTGGTGCTCATCCCAACAGCTCTCCAGCCGATGGCCACCTCTGCACACACTGACTTACTCAAGCATGCAGGTTATCACATATAAAATTTCTGAAGTTTGGAGCCACGAGCACCAAAGTGTAAAGCAGCAGAGGGAACATCCATTCACTTATTGGGGCCGCACACACGTATTTCCAGTTTTATCTGATGTGCATTCCTGGAGCCCAGCACTTCTGCACTGAAGTCATCGCTTCCTGGGAACTGACACCTACATTTTTTGGTTCCGCTGGGGGTATAAACTACTATATTTATTCAGCTCCAGGGTACCATAAAGAGGAGAAAATGAGACACAAAAGACTTTAAAACAGGCTTTCCTTAGGCACTCTGACCACACAAGCAAAGTTGTTCTTACTCTCAGCCTTGCCCACGCAGTGGGTCTGGTTCTTCTTTCCAACTTAAAATAAAATTTAAAAAAAAAGATTCAACCTGGAAATGTTTTGCCTCCTGTTGTTATAAGTAGTCAATGAGGTACAATGGAGATATTATAACCTACCTGTGTAAAGCAATAGTTTGGGGGTCCCTGAGTGTTTGGTATGCTTAGGCCCTGGTTATGCTAAGAATTCTGTTCTCAAATGCAATGGTTTTGTAGCAGGGTTGTGAGTGGCACACAGTCCAACTGACTGGGGCTTCTTGCACAACCAAGGCCTCCTGTTGTTTTTGCGTAACAACAACATCGTAGAAAAGTACTTTAGAAAACAGGAAAATGTGGCAGTAAAACTCTAAACAGGTACAAGAAGATTCAAATTAATCGCAGCCTATTTATTATTAATCCAACAAGGAGGAAGAATACCTAATTTTTTAAAAAAGTAGCACCTACATTAGGCATTCTTAAGATGAATTCATGCTGGAACTGTGTTCTGAAGGATTTTATATTCAAATTTTTGGGGTGTTAATGTTCAGAGAGGAAAAGTCACCTGGGATCAGCTGCAGTACCAAATTTACTCATGGGATTAATTTCATAAGCTTCAAAAAGACTGCTCACAGGAGGAAAACTGCAAGAGATTAAAAACCTGCATATACAGAGCTTTGGTCAATATGGGTAAATTTTCATCTTTGCGCAAAAAGGGAATTATTGTTCTCTGCACACAAACTACTTCATTTCTTAGTCAACAAACAGGAATACATTTTTTCATTAAAAAGCAGTGAACTTTTTAAAAGCAGGTTTTCTCTTTGATCACAAAAATAGGAAAAGTGAACACTTGTTTCATGACAGTATTACATCCCCTGCAGTCATTTCCACCCAGACAAGGAGGAGACAAAATAGGAACCTGCAAGGCTGCTGAGAAACAGAACACATGAAACTCCGCAAGAAACCCATCCCTCCAGAAATGATGCTGAAGACCTTTAGCCAATATAAAGGCTCACAGCTCCAATGATACGAGTATGTCTACAGCAACAAGCATCGGCAGAAAATTTGTCATTTCCACCACACCACACATGCCATCCTACCAAGTTTCTTTAACGGTAAGTTAGCACTACGGCAGCTCTTTTTACTGGCATGTGCCTTACTCAGAAGAATACAAGAACAGGCTTGTCCTCATAGCAGAAAGTTCCCAGATTTCTCCTTACCACAGCATCCCTCACACATACCTTCCCTAAGGGGATTTTGCCACCTGAAAAAAATGTGTCAATAAGTGGAATTTGATGATCCAGACTGGGTTTTTAACTCTTCCTGATTTTATTTTACGTTTCTCTCTCCTTTGTTTGGTCTATGGTCAGTGGGATGGGGTTTTGTTACGCTTTCCTCCAACTGATATTCATTACTGCAACTTGCAAAATATTGCAGGCTTCTCTGCACCAATTTATTGTCAGCCCCAAGAGCAGCAGAGCAGCTCAGGGCTGCAGAAGCTGAACCCCCACCGCACGCACGCACACTGCTGCCTCGTGCAGCCTGTACAAAACCTTGATATGGCTGATGCACATCCAGCATCGCACCTCTGCGGCACAAGCAGGCCTGCAAGTGAGATCCACCACTCTTCTGGCTCAACTCAAGGTGCAGAGTTGCTGAAAATTGCTAGAAATGCCATTTTCCTCCTGAAAATATTCCCCCCATCTCTTCTGGATTCTGGTCCTTGCATGATGTCTACAACAGCAGCAACTTCAGCTGGACTCATACCTAAAACAAAAACCAGGTTCTCCAAGGAGTCAAAAAGAAAATGTTAGTAAAAAAATCCAATGGAAATATTTACCGTGGGACTCCCTGGCACAAATAGCATGCTCAGGCCCCGAGCTGAATGTGTGACTGTTGTGCTTGTCAAGGCTTCCTGTTCTGTTTGTTTTTCCTTCTGACTACACTTGATTGCCAAGAAACTAATAACACCCCAGTAGTGATAGGGATGGAAGTGGCAGCTTTAAAGCATTTAGGACCCATCTGAAAGAAAGGGCACCACAGGAAAGCAGGCAGTACTGCCATGATTCAAATACCAAAGCCTTTTTCCCAGGACTCTTCCTGCAATTGGTGCTAAGCAGTTTGCGAAATTATACTCCCTAATTTTTTTTCAGTCTCTTCCAGAAGGTTATTCAAGTTATTTCACTATCAATAGCAGCATCCTCTTCATAATCATCCAGACAATACCATAATTGCACATTGTGCTTTACAAGCAGAAAGCAGAAGAGCAGAACTTTAGCCCAGCACGAGAAGGTCCAGCTATTACCGACACTAGAGATCTCACACCTCTTCAAAGGTCAAATTTAGCTCCTGGCCCGAGGAGCTTGTGGTCTATGAACCAGCTTCAGGAATGCCTTTTTTTACATCTACAACTGTAAGAAAGAAAGAAAGAAAAAAAATCCGCCAGAGTGAACTGCTGCTCATCAGAAGGACCAGGGATCACATCAGCTGGCAAGCGAAAAGAAAACACAAGCCCCCAGCCATGTTCAGGAAGCCAACTGTCTGTGACTCCCAGAAAGGATGATGAGAATCCCCAAACACCAGGCAGTGAAACATGCCTGTGCTCAGACAGTTGTGCTTATACAACAAACACTGAGTGGGAAGCACACACACAAAGACAACTTTTCAACACGATCCCAGCCTCAGATTAAGCTGCTTGCTGCCTGAGAACCAAATCCTCCTCTGAAACCCAGGTGGACACATCCTGTTATCCTGATCCGGTTTCCTAAGAGGAGCTGCATCACCTCCGGCGCTGCCTGTCAGATTTCATGTGTTAAAATAGGTTGGGATGGGTCAGTATTGCTATGGGAGGACATCAGGATGATGTAAGGAAAGGTAATGGCACTCTTCCTTCTCTGACTCATTACTGTGCAGTAATAAGCTAGAAATAGACCTTGGTGACAGCAGACAGAGGGGCTGAGAACTTGTGCACGGACTCGGACTCCCTTGTGGCATTTATCATGCCTCACACAGACAAATACACGAAGGACGCCCTAACGCCACATGTTGACATCCTCCCACAAGCACTGCTGGAAATTAAGTTTCCATCTGAGGGAAATGGCAGTGCAACGAAATTTTCTTCTGCTTCAGATCAGTGAAGCAGAAGTTGGAATTTAAAATATCTCTGCAAAATGAAAAATCACAAGAGCTGTCATACAGACAGAACTGAAGTGCTTCATTTTATGTCAAACCGTGTGAAAAGCATCACATACAATACAGTGTGTGCAACAACACATATAAAAATATAAAATTAAAATTAATCAGATAAATAAAATAAGGGATATAGTCAAAGTAGTTAATTTTAAAAACTTTCTATATATAAACCTCAGTTAGACCAAGCCTTGGGGGGGGGGGNAGTATACTGGGAACATATTTTGGACCAGTTTTACTTGTTCCACCATCATACACTTCCTGATACAAGAGCTGGACATTCCATCAGAGCATGCTGCCACTCAGACTAACAGGGCAGAATGATTTTTGTAAAAGATCGTTAAGTCCCAATTTCCCATAAATGTATTGAAGTTCCTCAGAAATCTGGAAATACCTGAGGTACGTAAAGGCTAATTTCTCAGCATCTCCATTTCCCAGCACCTCAGTGAACATGTCTTTTGGATTCTTAAACTCTTTGTCACATATACCAGAGAATTTCCCCTGAACTTGACTACTAGATAAATCCAGTTTTTCATCCCGATTTCTTAAATATACTAAACATAGGTTTTAGTACTGTTTGGTATTTGTCAATACACATTACAGCTGTATAAGGGAAAGCTATTTTTATACTCCCTCTGATCTGGCCACATTTGATGAATCGAGACACTACCAAGGACCAAGTCATGCTAAAAACATTTTTAAAGTTTGTTCTTTTCAGTGATGTTGAAATTCCCATAGAGTTATAACGTAATCGTATCCCGTCTGCTCAGCCAGTCAGCAATCAATGTAACAGAAGCCCAGCTCCCTCCACTTCTTTATCAGTTCCTATGAGGTTATATAGAGACACTAATCATTTCAAAGAAAATACCAAAGCAACTACCCTAAGACATTACTTTCTCACAAACACAATTATTTGTGTGTTTCATTTGTTGTGGGTTTTATTTTTTTTAAAAAAAGAACCAAATGGCAGGCTGCTCCAGATTAAAGCCTGCATGTCCTACCAATTTCCTTTAAACTCAGCAGGCAGCTGTGGTTTCAGACTTTATCTTGTTTCCTATTAAGCAGCAGCAACCATAAACTATAGTCTAGAGAGTTAGAATTTGGAAAGGCAAATGCAACTATTCCAGCTGTTGAAACAGATATAATCATAAATGCTAGCACCACTAAAGAAATTGGAGGGGGGGAACAGTCAGAATTATCACAAGAAAAAAATCAAAATTATCCAACTTGACAAATGAGCTTTTTTCTAATTAATTCAATTAATGGATTAGGCAAGGAAAATTTCATCAATAACGAGGACCCTAATCCAGCTGTTGGGAAACCATGGCTCATCCTCCTGCCTTCCCCAGTGTCACGCACAGTAGAGGCTTTTCAAACCACAGAATCAGGACTTAGGTGGACTTGCAGCAGCCTGTCTGAAATTCAGACTCCTTACACTCCCCGGTAACGCCTAAAATCAGTAAGTCAATCTGAGCCACAGAAATTTGCTAGGCACCAAGCACAGGCACGTACATCTGTTCCATGAGTGATGGGACACAAGCCTGTGCTTCAAGGACATGTGAAAAGACACATAAATGCCACCCATGCATCAGGAGAGTCTACAAAGTTAGATGTTCTCAGGTCATCCCAAACTTACCTAGCTGCACCATTTTCAGATTAAAATGGGGGAATAGCTGCAGCCCCCTTTTACAGGGCTGCAAAACCCTAGAATTACACCAGTGAAGTAAATGGAAGGGAGTTCCAGAAATAAACTCCACAAAGGATGTGGCCATGAATGTTTCTATGTACACCTCTAACCATTTCAGAGTGAAAGTATATTTGCTATGCTGAAAATCATCAAAAAGCTCATTGTATTTTGCTGTCATTCCAAAACCATCCCAAACCTGAAGTACAGGAACCACGTGAAGGGCTGAAGTCAAGCACTGTGCTCTCTGGGCTGCTGGGAAACAACTCTGCCTAGAGACAGACCCATCAGCCTGTCTGAAATGAAGGCAAAGGAGAGCTGGACTGAGCTGGAGATAATATTAGCGATACCAGTGTTAGTGAGATTGGCTTCCCAACTAAGAGTCAACTTCACTGTTCCACGCCTCTACAGAAGCCTAAAGTGTGGAAAACACAAGCCAGCTTGGCACCTAGCCTTGGGTTACTGAATGACAGCTCTTGGGTTATTTTTCTCATGATCTGCAGGTAGGGCTGTTTCAGAAGAGCTTTGACTAAACCCACCCTGGATAGAAATGGTGACACATGCTCTGTGGCCCTACAGGGGCTTCACCAAACAATTCACCAAGTTGCTTTCCTAAAGCAACTCCAAAGCTCAGTGCTGTGGAGTGCTTTTCTGCCACTAAAACTTGGAATGATCTAAGGAGTCCTAAAAAGCATCATAAGTGGATGAAGAAATGTGGAATAATATAAACACAGTGTCTTCTGTTTGAAAACAACACTTAGAGAACTAGCATGTGTAGATATCCATACAAATATACTGAAATCTTCCAGTGAAGATCAAAGATCAAATAACTTTAAAAAAAACCAAACAGGTACCTGTCCAATTCAGTGCAAGTTATGGGTTTCCTATACGAATGGAAGGATAAGATTTTTTTCCCTTGTTTCATGCAGGAACAAGACTATCTGTAAAAATATGATTGTGCCAGGCCCACATCAATGTCCTTTTCCATAGAGTACTATTTTGATATACAAAATCAGCAAGAAGATTTAATCACTGTGGCCCAAAATTTCCATTCTGACTGTCAACAACATGAAGAGTTTCAGAGCTACCACCCTGAGCAAATTTTCTGGTGGTTAGATAATTTGACAGCACTGTGTTCTCTGTTTTTTCTGAGTCCATCTAATTAAGATTTCATGCACAGCAAACAGAAGTCAAAGGAAATTCATAGTAAGAGAGAAAGAAAGTTGTACTTTTGTGTTTACTGTACCTGCAGTAAGACAGTCCCCCCTGGGATCGTGAGCTGTAAACAGTACTTAGGGGCATTCTCCCAGGAGAGCAGTTGAACGTCTTCAATAGCACTGTAGGAAATGGAGTTTTCCATGTACCCAGTTGGCTGCAACAAAACAAAGGAGATGATAAAAATGTTTACTTAGTCATCAGAAGTTTCACAACTTCAAAGTAAGAACAGCACTATCAAAATTACTCGGTGTTGGAAATACCTGCAAAATATCTAATTGGAAAGCAAAATTCTTCTACGGGCCATCCAACAATATGATCCCTCCAGCCTCTTCATCCAACTTGTTCAAGTGTTAAGACGACTTACATAAAAACAAAGCCATGCCAGACCTAGGTGCCTTAAATACAGAAACATCAAACTATATTTGTTCTGGACCCAAAAATCAACTGAACCTTATTTCAAATCGACCTGAGCTCTGAAGGGGTCTGGTCATGCACATGCTGTCAACGTATGAAGAAGCACCTCTGTCATACAGACAGAACAGCAGTGTACTGTATTCAGGAAGTTTTATTCCACACATTATTGTTCTTCTCGCTGGCTGAGAGCTTGATCAAGCCCAACATCAGAATCTAGGCCGCTACATTTGACAGTGATTCTTGGGCTCCAAAGATTAAACCCTCAGTTTTTAGACTCAAGGAAAAGCAGAGCAACCAACCTACTCATCTCAGCCTATACGTAAGTACTGGTTTCCTGCACACACTGCTGATGTTTAAAGTTTAAAGTCACAATTAAAACATAAATAAGTAACTGTGCAATTCTATTACATGTACAACATAAACTGACAGTAGCAAAGAAACAAATGTAAAACACAAAACTCCTTATTAGTATCCCCACAATTCTTAGGCATTACAGAAGTACAATTATCTCTGAGACAAACTGAAATATAAATGTATATATGCAAGCACACATAAAATTATGTGCTGAACATAAGCAAACACAGAGATATAGCTGTGTACCTATTGAGTATGCATACATACAGTGTACTTCATGCAATTCTTCATGTTGTTAAAGTAACAGAGGTCCTCAAAGGCATCATTTATTTCACTTTGCAGTAATGTAAGCAAACCGATCAGTATTGCTATGGCAGAGAAACTATTTTCATACAAACACTGATTAATCCCACCATGTGGATAAACCCTTGGGTTAGCCATGTCTTCCAAAAGAACAGAGCTCTTAGAACATTTATGAATTATTTTCTCACTATTACTGGTTTACATATAACAAACTTCTCAAACTTACTCCCAGTGTGACAATACGTTATTTTTAACTGGCAGTCTTGAAATAAAGAAGGCAAGGGAGAAACCACATCTATTTCAGGGTCAAACAGGGCCGACTCTTAAAATCACAACACAGGATTCCTCGGGGCGAGTGTGAAATAAGCAAATTGCATTTGGAACGTCTCTACTTCTTATTGGTACAACTCTCTTCCATAAGTTAAGTAGGTGGTGCATCTGGAAATCGTTCTTTGAAGTTATACACTTCATACATGTTCATGAGGCCATAAATGTCATCTGCCAAAAATGCAACGACGGCCCTGCCATCCACCTTTGCTGCTACAAAAACTCAGCTGCCTTTTCAGCAAGAAAAGCCCAGCAAGTCAGGGAACTGAACTCTAATATATTTTTTTCAGTAACATTTGTCACAGCAACGTTCATTTTACACTAGCCCTCGCCGAAAACAATTTTCGCTGTCTCTTTAACGAAAACCTTGTTATGCAGGAAGTATGATAAACTTCTGCTTATTCATTTACCCACAATATTGTTCTACACTAGTGACTGGAATCCCAGTGGCTTAATGCTGATACTGTACGTCATGCGTTGCCTACTGGAGAGTAATTATCTTGTTCTCACAGGAAGCCAAAGGCCCAAGATCCTTTGGTAATCAGCATTACAACACTCAGGGAAAAATATGAAAACAGCCAGTGTAAAATCTAGCATGCTCAGGAGGCAAAGTTATCAAAATCATGCTCTGAAAGATGGGAGAAGGGAGAAATCCAGAACCAGTCGACACAAATATAAAATGAAATGAATCAAAGCAATTTAAATTTCTCTCTTAAGAAGGTGCTGACTGCCCTTAATACCCTCCATTAACTTCAAAGAGGATTTGAAGAATTCTCACAGAATCTGTTCTCCAGAAAAGCCTCTTCTATACCTTAAGCTGTCCCTTTAAACAGCATTAAAGGTAACTGACGTGGTTCAGTCACAGCTCTGCAGTCATACACAAGTGATTTCATCTCAGGCGCAACTTCTTCTTGTAGACCGGCCCTTTTGATGAAGGAGACTGGAGGAACACAAAGTTCTGCAGCCTCCAAAGGGTGGGAAGACTACCTAAACCATAGCGTGGAATTACACAGATGGTTAATCTCTCCAAATGAAAGCATTACGCCAGTGAGGTACTTTATATAGCACTCATATGATCCCACTTCCATACCTTCTATCCAGCCATACCTCACACTTTATCTTTACTACAGTGACATCTTACTCAAAACTGAATAGCCCAAATCTACTTTGATCCCTATGCACTGTTTCTCTGTTCATTAAAACCACCATGTTGTAGGAAGTCAAATATTTTCAGTTCTGAAAATGCCAGCTATAGGCAGCTTTGCCTCTGTTTTGCAGTCAAAAGAGTCTAAAGCAAAGTGATTTATCACTGTGTGGAGCTCCCTCAAACCATGCTTCTAGATTCTGTCAAACACTGAAGACCACACTCCCTGACATGAGGACTGTGTAGAAATGCTCTGAAGAAGTGTTGAAACAGGGCTGTCCTCAGACCTGAACCTTCCCAGATCTCAGAAGGCTGTGGTGCTCCTCACAGACCACGGCAGTGACGAGGTGAAGGTCAGCCCCACACAAAGGTGTCCTTTCCCTAATCCCTGTGCACACAGAGATGCGAGGACAGAGCGGTGTTCCCCGGTTGTGTTTTCACAAGACCAAGCACAGTTCAGTCGTTTATCAGGAAATGGCCTGAGGTAAAACCACAGCCTGAGTCACCGGTTCCTCTTAAAACACAGGCTATTTTGACATTCAGGTATGCTAACGTCGATCATGGTGAATCATTGTGGTTGATAAATAAGCAAGTGCAAGCGTTGCACGTTCCCATTTTCCAGCTGGTCCTGCTTGCACACACACACACACACCCCAGAAGCTTCATCCTCACCCCCAGGTCACTCCATGGGAAATTCAAATTACAACAACAGGCAAGACCAGAAATGTGGATTCAGAGATTTGAAAATACCTAAAACAACGGCAATCCTCAGTGGGTCACCACGAAGCATGTGGCACCAATACGAGTCTTAAGCAGCATTCCCTCTTCCATCCACCCACTTTGCCCCTGCCCATACAAATATTTGTCTGGCTGTGGCGCCAGGCAGGTCAGGGAACTCATCCAGCCTTTTGCCAAATTATTTTCTACCTCCTTCAGCCCCACTTCACATGTGAAACAGAAACTTGTACATTAACATAACTAAGGGGGCAGCATGTCATGGGGAAGGGAGTGAGCAGTGGGGACCTGAATATTTCAGCCGAATGATTGGTATAAGACAGTCCAAAGCCACAGCATCTTTGAGCAGCAATACATCAATTTTCAGTTGAAAATGCCTTTATTTAAGGAAATAATAATTCTTATTTTTATAGCTGTCATTTTTGAAAGGAGATTTATATTTCTTGGCAAAGTCTGAAATCTATCAAACGAAGCAAGATAATGCACTTTTCTCATTCGCTCTACAAAATTAATCCTGACTTAGGAAACTTTGGCCAGAGAATCTACATGTCAGCTTACAGATTTACAGTTACATTTTTAACTTCTGGCTGTTTGCTGTTGAACATGTTCAGAAAAATTGTAAGAGACTCATAAACGAAAATTAAATTTATTACAAAAAACAAAAACACTAAATCAAGGAAACTTTTTTCTCTTCACATTAGCCTTTAGCCTCCTAATGAAACATGCAATTTCTCCATTGGGAAATCAGGTATGCTTTAACCTCAGTGAGAACTGTGTCTTCTTTCAGTTCCATAAAGATTTATTAATCATACAGCTTTGAAAGAACTTTGTACCAGAATAGCCACACACCAAAACCTACTACAAATCAAATCTTAGGGGAATCCAGTGCTCCCAAAACTGGAAGAACATGTAGGCTCCTGTACTGTTTCTGGGAAAAGTCAGCAGCAGCAAACTACTCAATAATGCAAAAATCTGCCCACTTGTTTCCATGGGAAATTCCAAAAGGCAAAGAATAATCACGATCTCCACTGCGAATATGAGGCTTGTATGCACTTGTATACTCATATAATAACATACTACATCTTCAGCTGCATATTTTCCAAAGAA
The DNA here is from genome assembly GCA_013400375.1 of Thinocorus orbignyianus. NCBI lineage: Eukaryota > Metazoa > Chordata > Aves > Ciconiiformes > Thinocoridae > Thinocorus > Thinocorus orbignyianus. The sequence continues at coordinate 2,042,217 of VXBW01006202.1, forward strand.
AGCATCTAGAAAACACGAATTCTACAAACAGAGACAGTTATTTGCATTAAAACGTATCTAGACTGACAACTCCAACCAACACAACAACAATGAGGAATGATTTTCCCAATCAAATACTCCAGATGACAGGGAGAAACGGGGCTATTCCAGACCCTTGCTCTTTCACTGTCAGGTGCGTATTTCCCTCTTGGCTGCTCTTAAGAATGAGCCACACTGCCATACCCCAGGATGATGAGCGTACTGTATTAGATCTAAGCTTTCCATACCCAAATAAGTTTTGGTGCTGCTGAATACCACGTAGGAAGAGTTGATTGCTCTCAAAACTTTGATGGGGGTGAAGACTATTCAGTTGTCACACTGGAGGGTAATGGACTCTGAAACTGCTGAAAACAATGGATGATTTGAAATAAATCTCTCTTAGGAGACATCTATGGCTCCAAAGAACGCCCCTGCAAATGTAGCTATTTCAGATAAGAGCAATTAACATCTCTGTTCATTAAGTATATAACCTATCAGAAGACATTTATCAAGTTAAGCAATTAGTAGTACTACACCATAATATGCAGCACAGTACAATTTGTCTCACTCTCGATATGGAAGAATTTACTGCCATGCTCACTTGTCATAACGACTTGAAAGAGTTTAAAGTCAATGTTAATCTGACACAGATTAATGTGATAAGAAAACAGACAGAAAGACTAACAGCAAGGAGACACCCAACTATGCCCAAAGCCACACAAAAGAATTTCTGAGCTCCCTTGGAACAACATTCTTACCTAATCCATCTCAATTCCCAGACCTCCAGCATCCCCATCATCACCGTTCCCTTCCCACTCCTCCCACTAAAAGTAGGAGGTTTCATGTGTTGGGCTGTAAGAAAGATGTCACTTGCTCTGTGCAACAGAAGGACCACATGGGTGAAAAGGGTGCTCAGTCCAGGGACCTGTGGGAAAGGGATCTCTCACTGGAGAGAATCTAAGTTATTTCTGCTTGAAGCTGCTTTGTTCCCAAGCGTCTCCAAGTTTGGCACCACACAAATGTTCAGTGAGGTTCTACCCATCCATGTCAGCTGAAGCCTAATTATGCACTCTAGTGCATAATTAATGATAGGAAGAAAGGGATGGGGTTTCCTACCACATTTATTTGTGTGGGGGTGGACTGTGTGTATAAACATCCATGTGTGTGTATAAATGTACACACACACCTGTCTGTCTTTATAGCTACACAAAGATAAGAAACAGTAGAAATATACTTCATAATTCTCTATACAAAAATAAAACATTAATTGTCATATGCTCAGTGCAAAGTAGCCCAATTTCAGTAAGTGACACGACTTAATTAAGAAAGGCCAGATCCTCAGTTGAACTGATGCAAAAGACTTCAGTGGAACTTCATGGATTTACATCAGCTGGGAATATAACTCCGAAATTCAACAGAAATTCAACAAACTAACTTTGCAGCAAGAAGGTGCGTAAATCTTTTTCTGTCTTCTAGATATTTAAGACAACTAGGTCTCAGGGCTGTTGCAGTCATTAACCTTACAAAACTGACTGAAACATAAGAGTTGCCAGTAAGAAACAGATCACCCCAGACCATGCAGGAAAAAACCCCTTCCAACCCACAGTGGGGCTGAGGTATCAGTTCTGAGGAGCTATAGAAAATGCACAGGCCAAAACAGTTCATCAAGGAGCCAGAAAGAATAAGCTGGTCTCAACATTAAGACATATGAGCTACAACATCTGAGAAATCACTGCAGCAAACACCAGCAGAAGAAAGAACTTCCAATCAACTCAAATCTGAAATAAGTTTAAAGCACAGAACAGGAGTCCATTACCAAGAAGGGAAAATAAGGTCGTATTATGGGATATGCACCATGACAGGAGACTCAAATAAGCAGGGAAAATGTATTAATTATGTTAGCTGAAAAGCATATAGATTTTTTCATTTGTTTAAATGAGATCTTTCTCTTTTACTGTCAAACTTAGCTGAAGATCACTTATGAGTTTTCAATTTATTTTACCAACAGAACTATCTGAATTTCTGGGAGTAAGATAAGACATATCTAAAAGACTTCCTGAAGAAAATCACCATCAAGATGACCCTGACTAAGCAGCCCATAAGATATCAACCCTTTCTCTCTGGGACTTCCAGTAGCACTGAATGCCTAATCAGTTGTGGTGCTGGTGTCCAAAAAGCACTCTCTGAGCTTAGGTCTATGTAAGAAACCTCGCCTCCTGCTTTCAAACCTCTGCTAACAGGGATGAGAACGTGCTGCATGGCACACCTACCCCACTGCCAAGCTGGAGACTGACACTGAGAGATGGTGGCCAAATCTGCCAGATCACTGCCCAGGGGCAGGAAGGCTGCTCCCAGGCCAGTGAGGGGAGGTTGGAGGGGGAGGGAGCTGTGTTTGGTGCAGCAGGACTCACAGACACTGGCCCAACTCGCCTGCCAGGTGAAGCAAGCACCTCTGCCTAGAACAGCAATTCTCCAAGCCTGCGCTGCAACCTTCAGTCCCTGTCAAAGAACAAGGAACCTGAACAGAAGAATCACCATCCCTCACTTACCAACCTCAAAGAAAAAAATGTCAGTTAAGGTGGTAGATGCATCATGCTCTTGATCACACCTTTGGTGACATGAGAAGCCTGAGAGATGTGGGAAAAGATCTCAGACTTCCTGACTCCAACCATATGAATCAGCTTCAAACACATCTTCCTCCTCCACCAAAACTGCGCAACCGATTCATAAGAAGGACCATTCCTTTGCATGTTCTCCATCCCTCTGCATTTATCATTGCACTCCATGACATCCCTCCTGGGGAGGAAAGAGTTGATAGCTTTGATGAGACAGGTTGATTGTTTATCCACCTTCCTTGAAACTTCTTCAGGAAGGGAGGGACACCACAAGCCAAAATACAGCAGGTAACGCACTTTCTCAACGGAAGCAGCAGTAGTAGCAGTGACTTATTGCGGAAGACTATACACACATACTTCTGTAAAACAACTGTTAGAGGAACACTGGAAAATCCCTAACTTTTGCCCAGAACATGAAACATCTAGTGACTGCTAAACAGATCTTTGCTAAGTCACCATAGCAACGATGATGTGACACAAAACAAAACTACATCCCTAAACTGTTCTTGAGTCAAGGCTGCTCGCTATTTTCAGTTTTCTTTCAATAGATCAGCAGTGTCACACGCCATGAAATGCATCAAATGCCAATAAACCAGAGAGAGGAGAAACATTTGGGTGTAAGGATTTCAGACCAAGCCAGACACAATGTCTGTTAAACTAAAATGCCAACCATTGATGACTAGGGTAGTTAATTGCCCAGGGAAGCTGTGGATGCCCCATGCCCAGAGGTGTTCAAGGTCAGGCTGGATGGGACTTTGAGCAACTTGGTCTGGTGGGAGATGTCCCTGCCCAGGGCAGTGGGGTTCGAACTGGATGGTCTGTTCCCTTCCAATCCAAACCATTCTATGAGTCCTTTAAACAGGTGCAGCCCTGAGAGCTGGAAATGAAAGAGCATCAGCTGATTTCAGATACAAAGTTGGCACCTGGAAAATAATCAGTCTATTAAATAACTGGAAACAAACATGGCCAGACTAACACATACTGCTCTGAGATCTCTGTTCAGTCGTGTTTTTCAGAACTGGTTTAGCTAAAGGCGATAGCAGGTTCCTACTGCAGATTGTCCTTGCACTTACAGTGGTTTTTACTTCTGGTTTACAGATCTCCAAAGCACTGTAGTTCATTATCTCTAGTAGGTCAACAAAAGGTGAAGGAGGAAACCGCATTTGTTATCAGTAGGGTCACATCCGCTGTGCAAGGATCTGCACCTCCCATGGAAAATTTTAGGGTTTTACAAACTGAAAAGGCTGAGGGTAGCTGCAAGGGAAGAAATACATTCCCCTCTATCACCTGCAAACGTGAAGTCCAACCTGAAAGGTAATCTAAGTATAAAACACCAAATGGATGAGAAGCTGATCCCATGTCCCATCAGAAGTGTAGAAATTTGACTCATGGACTCTCCAAGCCTAACAGTTCTTACCAACTTCCTAATGCACATCCCAGCTCATTTCTTACTACACTTTATTTACAAGATGTAGAAATTAAATTGTTGCAAAACTAAACATAGCATAAATAAGCTCGTTCTTCATTTAAACAAGCATTCTCCAGCACTCCTTATCATGTCCACGCCTTTTACCTGTAGAGCCAAAAAACCTTTAGACACTGTAGTAGTCAAAATGTTCCCACTAACAATTTATTTTTTTAGATGTACTTTTAACCCTGCAGTTCCCAGGATGCCACATCCAATCTTAATCTGAGGAACAAGTACAGGGCAGGGAATGCAGTAACCTAACTACACTGCTCAATTCCAAACAGGGAATGCCCTATTCTGATCTTTTTTGGAGAAAAAAATTATCAGGTCGTGAGTTCTCAGCCAAGTGTTAATACAGCCCTCTGCCATACATTGCGTAAGGGAGAGGACTTGTAACAGAGCCTTCAAAAACCTACAGGTATTCTGTTAAGGATGGTCCCACTAAACCCTTGCTGATGTTACATGAAAAAACCAGGGACCTCCTGAGGATGAGTCACAGCCCCTTGGAATCACCTTCTGCTAGAGGAGGAGGTGGGAAAACACGATTAAAGCGCCAGTGTTTTGTTTCACATGTCTATCCTTCAACAATAATTTGGCCAGCTTGACACGATTTTAACTAAGACCCAGCTCTCGTGTGTGTAGCAGTGATTTCCTCTTGGTTTTGTGCCTCTCTCAGCGCTACAGAATGACACCCTAACGTTAACGGAAAGCTCCTTTTTCTTCTCTTCAGCAGGAAGTCTTCTGCAAAATTGTGCTTGCGCACTCTTGGACCCACCCATAACCTCCTCCACTGTTGGTCTTCCTCATTGTTTAACGACTGACTGACTGTTTGTACTGGAAGGGAGTGTTGCTATTTAAATAGAGAGTAATGGAAGTATGTGCCATACCTCCATGGAGGAGAGATGGTGAGGGAATGGAGGAAAGGGCAGAGGAGAGGGCAACTGCAGTGAAATATCAGAGTAAATATTCAAGAAAAGTGTCCATTGACTGGTAAATGCATAATGGAGAAGACACTGAGCACCAGTCAAAATCTAAATTACCATCATAAGCTCCCTTACTATGCAAAAGAATACAATTAAATATTTAAAGTGACATCTTCTCTTTGGTTTAAAAAAAAATAATGAATTAAATAAAGGCATTTTGCTTACAGAGAATGAAGTGGTATGAAACTGGCACACACATCTAGCAAACTTTTTGTTTCAATACAACATTTATTAGCCTAGCAAGTTACTTTTCAAGATAACTAAACGAAGAGCGCCTAAAGTGAAGCATGGGCACCTGCTTATGAAAGGTGTCCTTATCGTCTTCTCAACAGACACGCTTTGAAAAGCAGAACAAAGAGCAACCCTACAATCAAGTACAGTGAAACTGGCAAACCCTTTTATCTGGGCGGCTCCAGAAAGGCGGGAGAAGAATTCCAAGGAACTGCAACAGTCTCCCCGGGGACTGATGCATGTGGCTCCAAAGAGATGCCCTGTTTCCAGAGAAGCCTTGTTTATCAGACGCTAATGCATTACCCACTGTTCTTCTCTCTTACGCTGCTTTTTTGAAAACTAAACCATCTTAGTCCTCCAATAGTATTTTCTGATCCAACTGGATGATTCAACCCTCAACAAGATGCACTCACTTATTTCTTCTCTATCCTCTGATACAGGGCTCACATATCGGCAAAGAAAAAAAGGTTACTTGCACTCCCTGCTATGATTTCAAGAGACCAGGTGCAGATTCCCACAACACAATGCACCAGACCATGCAGATGTGTCTCCAGGTGATGCAATTTGGGAAAAAAAAAACCAGCTACTCACTCAGCCAGCACCTAGTGATGCATATCTGAAGGCAAGAAGCAACACAAGCACTTCCCAGGCTGCAGGGAGAAATCAGACAGCTTTCTGGATTTCCTCTGCCTATTTTCATGGACTTATTCACATTCTCAAACTATAAAGATGGCCACAATGCTACTGCTTAAAGGGAAAACTTATGCAGCACACTACCTATCAACATAAAGATGGCTTATAAGGTATTATTTGAGAGTTATACCTTCAGTGAAAAAATACCTTCTCAAAAAAGCAGCTTTATATAACAGACTAGGTTGGTGCCCCGCTCCCTACCAGTTTCATATCAAAATCTGCTTTTCAATAATTTCAGCTTTTTAGACAAGCTAGATCCTTGGGTTGTGTCAGCACAACGGCTGCAGGTTTCACTCCCACCCCTGGCAATTATGCTTTAGTTTTCAAGCTCAATTACATTGTCAAGTCAGCTTTCCTGTGTAAAATTCTGCAGCAACACCCTTGTTCTCTTTCAAGATTATTTTATTAATTTATTTACTATCTCTAAAGGAAATAGGTCGTTCCTATAAAACCTTAAATGTTACAAACACAGCTTTGCAGACTGAATTTTCCACACATGGAGGAAAGGGCAAGAGAAGTGTACCCTTTCAGAGCTTTGACCTCAACAACCAAATAACTATCACTGTTAATCCAAGGAATTTCTACCAAGGAAATCTGAAGGGTCTTCAGTGAACTTTTTCCAATGGAAAGCTATCAGAAAGCCAAAGTACACCAACGTTTAACGGCAAATCTGAATCCAAACCACTGTAGACTTACAACTACCACAGAGTGTTATGACGTGGACTCCACACACTGATGAAAACATGAGTCGCTTCCCCTGTATGGTATGTTGGTTTTAGCAGAACACAAAAACTTCCAAATCAGAGGTATGTTTGAACTATATACCTGAACAAACACCCTGGGTTTTGCCCACTTCTGCTTGCATCAGCTTTACCCAAGGCAGGAATGGAAGAAAGGCTAAGCGTTCCTGCCCTCCTCTGTAATTAAAGTCCACAAATGCCACCACGTCACTGTATGACACTGCCGCTGCACAGCACACAGTCGTAACGGTGACGGAGGAACAGTCCTGCTCCCTCCTGCTGAAGACAGCTCCGCCTTACACACAAACCCATCCTGCCTCCCCTGACGGCAGGGGACCAGGGACACTACCAGGCTACCCCTCACCTCCAGCCAACACTTGTGCTGACCTGTGCACGGATTTGTTTCTCATCTTTCAGTTTCTCGACATTTTATTTGATAAACTCCACTCCCTGTTAATATCAGCTTTCTTCCTTCTAATTGCTTTGGCTACATGTTACTACGGCATTAACAGAATCTCATGGCACTGTTCTGTTTGGAACTACAGAGAAAAATCTGGCTTATCAGAAAAACAACTAGAGCAGAATTAGTAGGAAGGACTGAGCAGCAAGAATTTTCCTACCTATACCTTCCCAGATAACATTTAAAGAAGAACACTTCTAGAGATTGTTTATCAATCATTTACCAAGAGACAAAGAAACAGGTTAAATATGAAGCATCTTAAAATAAGGCACAGCATCCATGTTAACCTCTGAAAAAGACCCAAGCAATCAGAAAGCTCCAACTAGGTGTTAGCAAGACATTTTAGGGAAGTGTTATTATTGGAAAAGAAATATACAGCTTGCATAACAAAGTAACCTCTGCATTTTTCTCAAGCCTGCATCCTGCTGAGAAAGACCTTTTTTACTGTTTCTGAAAAATACGTAATTCAAAAATATGTATCTTTGAATTCTAAATCAGACTCTGCTCTTGCTTCTTTGCAAGAAATTACCAGCTCTTACTGGAAATGAATAAAACAGAAACCAAAACCAAATTCAACACTGTAAACACTGTAGCAGGTTATTTCCAAATACTCCAACATATTGCAAGATTTTGGATCACCAAACCCAACTCAAAAGTTCAGCGAAAAACCGAGGAGTATGTTTCTCTGCTTCAGATTTAAGTTCAAAACCTTAACCTCAAATCCTGTTCTTTGCAAAATAGAAGTCAGACTCTGATCCAAAGCACCAATATAAAGTTTCAGTTAGACCCACATCCTAACACCTCCGCAGCCAATCTTAATAATTTTCTGCCAATCTCTCTCAAAGCGCAGATCAAAGGCTTTGCTGCGCATTCAGTCATTCCTGTGATGCAAGGATTAGGCATGAAGAAAGAGTGTCATATTTTCAAAGGTGCAACTGCCTGTAAGTGTATCTTGTGCCTATCAAAGCATCACGAACTCAGCCAAACGCACCAGTGCCAGACTAACCACACCTCTGAAATTCTTGCCTTGCCTCCCATTTTCATTTTTATCTCATCTAAGACATTGTCCCTACATGCCCAGTTACAAGGAAGATATACCTAGTCATCAGCCCCCCCTATTTTTTTATTTTTATTAATATTTTCATCAATATTTTTGTTTACTTCCTGGTATATCATTCATTCAGGAAGTTATTACACAGAGCTGGAAACCCAGAGTTCCAACCTGCTTGCTGTGATCCCTCTGAGAGGCAGGGATGCAGCAGTAACGCCTCGATGGCAGGAGATACACTTGTAGACGTCAAGGAGTTCTAACAGCACTTCTTAAAACACGGCCTGCACACATATTCCCGGCAGCAATCTAGCATTAGATTAAATATATTGTTGTCAGTCTAGAAGTATTATATCTGACTCTAAATATACAGCGGTGGACACACACAAGACTCAACAACATTGCACAGAGAGAACTGTCTTGAGGATGAAGACAAGCCTTAGTGCTTTCAAGAACAAAGGCTGCATCATGAAGCACCAAATGGGTTATTTCAGTGGTCGCACTTAACTTCAATCACATGAAGAAAGTGAGATATAACTCCGTCCTTCAGTAACTGAGAACAGCTTGCACAAGTCATTAGGAGAATTTTTGGTACACTTCGTTTGGAAGTCCAGATCACATTTTGAGACAAGCAACCAGTAGCTGCAACAGCCTTCATCACATGAGTCAAGAACTGAGATTCAGCCCCTGAACTTGTCATTCTTTCCCTCACACTTTCATGAACAGAATGAAAAGCTGGCGAACTGCAAATTATAAGTCAATGCAAAACTCACTGGATGAGGTTTTAAAGACGTCAGACTCAACAATCACAATGTTTCTTCTCAGGCATTAAAAACTACAGTGCTTGACTAATGCCGTGCCCATTCTGTTTTCCTAGCAGGAAAGAATCATACCAGAACAAAGAAGAATGGCAACTCTATTGTCCTTCCTGAGAACTAAGTACCACAGGCTCGCAACACTGCCACAACAAATACACAGAGCAATTGACAAGGCATGTTATGAGAACTGTCCATCAGCCTTACCAGACAAAAAAGGATAAATGGCCATGTCAGACCATTAAAATGATGGAAGAGAAGAGCTGAAGATGACACTTTTACTGCCAAAACCCTGTGTTTACAGCATATATGCACACAAAAAAAAATCACAGATTTCACTAGTTTCTGCAGGATGAACACTACCCTTGACTTTGTCAGTCCTCTTAAAAGCATTCAAACCTGTTCTGAGTATCCTGATGCAGTTCCCAGTTGCTAAAGGTCTAGGGGGAAAAAAGAAAACCCACAGTGACTGAAGTTTTATGGAAATGTTTTCTCCTAATAATCTACATCACACAATTGCTCTCCACAAAAACTAATTAAAATGCCTTTGAAATGACAATTCTACAGGAATCTCCAACAGAAGTTACCAGACCATTCACAGAGATGACTCCAGCTGCTACTCTAGTCAGACACAGATGATCAGCAGTTTCTATGCCATTATACTTGAAGTTTAGACTCCTTGAGATCTTAGTCGTCTTGTGAACCATTTTAATCAAATAATGACATTCATTAATATGCACCTGCATTTAATTGGAGACAGAAAACAGCACCTCAACCATTAGCACAGCTTTGAGAAGGCTGAGACTGAACTAGGCGGAGGATGGAGATGACTCAGGTGATGCTCTCTGTGACTAATCAGAGGCTGACACTTCTGTCTTGAGCTGTAACCAAGTCTAATGCTTTCCACAGAGGAAAGCATAAAAGGTGTGAATTCAAACTACAGACAAAATTCAAGAGGCTAAAAGACATCTCTCTGAGTTGTGTAAATACAAAACTAGAGTAAATCTGGTATAGCCTCATGCCACTGCATTATGGAAAATAAGAAGTACACATTCCTGCATCTTGCTTTCTCTCCTGAATGGCCCCAAAACGCTGTAGGGATATCACTTAAACCACACATGACACCTGATATTTAGTAAGATGACACAAGCCTTTGTTTCCCCAATTCCCATGAGCAATCGAACGAAGGCCAAGAAAATCCAGCCCTCAGTGAATCAGATGCTGAGACCCAAAGTCAGGTGCCGTGGTTTCTGCACTGTGTCCCATTCCTGGCGCTGTACTGTGTCACTAGAACCAAGCCCTGCCAGATCACTGCCCAGAAAACAGACATTCATGTGGCAAAAGCTGCACTTCTAATCTAACTTGCTCATCTGGCCAGGCTTGCGCACATCCTGCTGACATCCAGTGCTACCCAGGGACAGATTCCTCTATGCTCATGTGAAAAATTGTTTAGAATGTAGGATCTCATACTTTTTTGTGGGTTTTAGTAGAATTTAAATTGGAGTTCACAGAATTGCCAAACAGCAGCAACAGGAGAAGTCATCATCTCTCACAGCATTAACAGGAGTCCTGTCCCCTCCTTAGAGCCCAAATTCACTTGAGTGCTTGAGACAAAATTAGTTCTAGAGAAGTCTCTACTTTATACAATTCTTAGAAATACCCTATGAAAATGTTTTTCTTATGAGGGTTGCTTTTTTTTTTCCTTCTTTTGTTTTTTTAACATAAATTCATGCTGTGTAACACACCAGAGACCCAAGGCTAGTGGCACTCACAGCTGAGGACACGCTGACCTTTCAACCAGCAGTCACTCTGCTGCTCTAACCAAGATCCTGCAATTCACAAAATACAAAACCTTGCTAAGTGAACTTGTCAGTTTTTACAGGTCTCTTCTTTTACAGGTCTCTTCTTTCCCTACATTTATCTGAAACAATATTTAGAGATGAGTTTAGCACCACCCATCAGAAAAAGTAAAAGCAGAGATTGAAAGAAGCGCAAAACCCCAATCAAATTAAAAAATTGCCATGTTGTTCTTTTTTTTCCTAGCACCACACATCTTCAGCAAACGGAACAGTAAATCTGCAAATCCAGTGGGACTGATCAGAAGTTGCACCTTCTCAGATGTTGACAAGAATTCATCCAAAACATGCAACAATTACCTTCTTCTGATAGAAAAGATATCTAGGACAACTTTCTAGGGCCGATGTTCAAATACAAGCCTTAAATTCCCAAACAGAGCAAGAACACTGAAAAACTGAAACCACTGATGTGGCCAATGTAATGGCAGGTCTTTTGTGCTCTTGTTTTACAGCAGCACACTTCAATCAATACTCGTGCATAGCTCAAATTCACACAAAAATAAAGAGTAAAAGAACCATATGGTGACAAGGAGCAGAACTGAAAATAGTCCCTTGCTAGATGTTTTAATCCTCTTCTGTTAAAACTGTGTGTTTGTATTATGCTAAATAACAAATTATGTGTCTGCAGAATCAGGCTCCCTTTTCAATTATGAGCTAATTATTTCAATACTGCAAAACAGAAAACCGGAGTCATCTTTCCTGCTCCACTCAACTTCTTTATAAATTATTCTCAAAGAGCAAATGAGATTTCTCATTTCAGTTGTATTCCAACACGATCAAGACTTACTCTTTCCAGCTCAGAACCTGTACACCTCTTTCATTTTAGGGACTACCAGAAATAAAAGGATGCCAATATTTTACCTGGCAGTCAAGCAAGCCTTTGAAGTTTGATGTCTACAGTGTCAAAAGACAAGTAACTACAGAACCTAATTTGTGCAGATGATCAACTGTTTAAAAAACAACAAGGAAAATTCCAGCAACACCCAGTCAGGATCTGGGTTCCCTGAAAGGTACTCCAGTAAATGCTTCCACTTTGAACCAGAATATGTCCATACACAAGGGCATGAGTTTCAGATAGTGATTTTAAGTACACACGAGTAGAGTTTAACATCCACTCTCTACAGGATTAAAAAGAATAGGGGAAGATTTTCAGATTTCACTGTCCATCTCCGGAGAGTCTTCCTGAGTGCTCGCTTCTCAAGCCTGAGTTTGCTGTGCTTGGCAGTCACTTTTGTGTCTCTTGCAACACTGCACACACACAAATGGCCTGTGGTTTCATGCTTTGCTTCCCATTTAAAACTAACACTTAAACAGTAGCTTTATTTTTATTAAATAAAAGCTACTTTTTTCTGAATTCTGACATCTATTTCTATTTTTCAATGTGAGGGGAAAAATGTTTTGCTGTTTTGTTTTTTTTCAACTGACACCAATCATTCTTCAGTAGTATTTTGTCTTCATCACTTTGATTCACTAACTCACATTCATGTTATTCCTCAACTTTTTGTGCTATGTTCCACAAAAGCGATGACAGCAGGTAGCATAATGTTGATTTTCAGACAGTATGCTCTGATGACACACATATTTTGTTTTTGAGACTTTGAACTGCAAAGAAAAAAGCATAGATAATGAATACGTAACTCAAAAAGAACGACTTTTTCACAAATGCTTGTGTTGAGGAAAAATAAAAAAGTAGTCAGATAATTTCTAGATATGGCCACAATCCATCTCCTCCTGAAGGCACAGTGGATATTTTTCATTATCCACTTAATGTCAGACAAAGCCTGTATGGTTGACAATCTGGTTTGGGACAAAAGACCCCTCGTGTCTCCTTTGGGATGTTAACAGCAGCCGGCTCTGGGCATACAGTTTTTGACTTCCTCACCAAACTCAGGCGCCAGCGAGCCCCCAGCCATCAGGTACCAGCAGCCTTGGTGAACCACAGGGGACTCCATCCAGTGCCCAGCTCCAGAGGCAAGTCCTCCTCTGGGGAGAAATCCCCTACGTTTCACACACCCACAGAGTCTCCACATTCCAGCAGTATCAGCTCCTCCGTCAACAAAGCAGCCAAGGGTGGAGGGAGACTTTATTGCTCCGTATCAGCATTGCGATGCCCAACTTCTGAAGATGTTTCTCTGCAGTGACGTGGTCTGCCTTTCCACCAAAGATTGTGAAACCGCTTTCAACCCAAGAGCTTCCTCCCTCCTCCCTCCCTCACACGGCCTTCCAGGACCGGTGAAGGGAGAGCTGAACCCTGCAGCAAGCACTCCCTAATTGCTTCAGCAGAAGCTGAAAGACGTCAGCAACTGGACTCTCTGCTCCTCATTCCCTCAGAAAGCGGAGAAAAATCTGCAGAGAGCAAGCCCCCGATTTCAGGTTTGGTGTTAAAAGCAGCCTGATCTTTGGCCAGCCATACAAATATGATAAAGGCTGACCTTGCCTGCAGCAAGCCGTGCTGCCTGACCGGGGCTCAGCAAGGGTTACTCCAGCGAGGGCAATGTCAGGGAACGTACCCGGACGGCTACTGTAATCTCACAAACATCTGCAGCTAAACACCTCCCGGAGGGAGAGGTAGACCTTTCAAACAACCAAACCTGAAAAATCAGAAGTCTTTTAATTGCACAACAAGGGAGAGGAGCCGGCTGGCTGCTAAGTTTGACCAGCACGTTACTGCATTTCTGGCGGCTTTGTCCCAGCCTCCAGCAATCCATGCTGCTGATTTTAACAGGTTGCTTTGACCTTTAAGGCTCTTGAGGGTTTCTAGGTTTCATACACCTTCCTTTAGGCCGTGCTTCAGACTGTATCAACACTTACCCACAGACTTTCTTGCTCAGCTCATTTTGAAACATCTCAGACACAGAATCTGCCTTCTCTCTTCAGAGAGTTACTTTTATTCTCGGCCAAGGAAACAATGGGAGTCAAATACAAAAAAATTAATGACCCGAATCCATTTGCTGTCACAGAGATAGCTACTTTGTCTTTATTTTGTATAAAATAGTGAAAAAGGCACAGCCCCAAACTTGGAGAACATGTCAAAATAAAATCATTCCACACATAAGATGCCTTATCATAACGTAACAAGCAACAGCTGAACTTCATTTGTTTTCTTAAGCTGCCTAAATTGGCAAAAGTGAGGACAGTGCCACTCAATGTGGTATGGCACAAGCTTACACTACATGCTGTTTTTACAAAGCAGCCATCCAGCCTGCAAATTCCACATCCTTACAGGCACAGCTAAACCTCAGATTCTCAACTAACATTGTCCACTCAACAGCAAAGGGAGCGTTTCCTTAAAAAAAAAATCACAAGGGCTGCTGGAATCAGCTCTTCATAAGAGAACAGCACACTGTCAGGGCACAGCTGGAGTATTAAAGCACTAGCAATATCCTGAACTTAGGGCACCCAGCTCATCCCCGACACACATGCCACTACCAGTGTTCCTGTAGACCAGTTACGACCTTGTACCAGTAAACAGAACTTCTTGTTTTGACTAAACAGTCACCAGATTTAAGGGTAAATTAGTTCAAACAATGTTAATAGTTCATTTAATTCAACAGTGATCAGTCCATAAATTGCACTGGTGCCAGTTTTGATGAAGGACAGGCTCCTGCATTCTTGGACCACAGGAGACGCACATCCCAACCACCAGCATGGCCAGCAGTACTGACCATGGGCACTTCACACAGCAAGAGCACAAAGGTCATTTAACTTTGAATTACATAAAGTGGTGGAGAAATAAGGGAGATGTGTTTAAGGCCAGGCTGGATGGGATTTTGAGCAATCTGGTCTAGTAAGAGGTGTCCCTGCCCATGGCAGGGGGGTTGGAACTTGATGATCTTTAAGGTGTCTTCCAACTCTAACCATTCTGTGATTCTATGAAACACATCCCCTAGGACAGGGGACAGCATTTGCATTCCTGCTCATGTTACGAACACAGCACTGGGGCTTCGCAAAGTGACAGCTGGCTATCAATGAACAGAAGGAAAGCAACGTCATTCAGCCTCGAAATCTCTTTTGTCTATCCCACTTAATTTCTTTGTGCTAAAATCTTGGAACACAGCAAACACAAAGCCACGATGTATTTGCCTCTCTGTAGGAAAGAGACTGGCAATAACCACTATCCAGCACGACTGCACTTGGACCATCAGCGATGAACACAGTCAGAGCCAAGGCCAAAGGAAAACCTGGGTCAGGAGTGTTAAAGCACCTCTGACCTTTCAAAGCTGTCCCCAGTGAGCAGGGGATGGGACGTGTAGATGTGTAGTAGCGGGAGACTGTATTGTTGATATTCCAGCTCTGTACATAAACAGAAAGATTTGATTCTGGAAGCAGATAAACAAACATCTTTCATCAGGACTAAATGAGATACATTTCAGAGCACTGTGCAACTGCCACTGATCCCTATCAGAAAGTCCCCTTTTGATTTCAATTTCAGAAAAAAGATCAGCTTACACACTGTAAAACAGTATTACAGCTAAAAATCGCTCTCCGCTTAGACAAGCAAAGCCTTGGCTAACCATATGTGGGATTATTTATCTACGTCACATATCTGTATGTGAGTGAAACCACTATTTCACCAGCCGCTTGCTCAAAAAAAGGTGTCAGAAAATTAAATGCAACACAGCTCTTTGCTCCCCTACTATCCTACTGCCAGCTCTAAAAAGAATGGGAAGTATCAAAGGCATCAAAGGAGATACAAAACCCAACAGAAAATACATTACTAACTTACATGCAACAGCAATCTCCAGATCCACAAACGATAGCAAAATCTGAGAGGCTTAGAATGAAATTACACTTGACATTCATTCAGTTAGGAGAAAAAATGCAAGACATCTTCTAGAAAAAGATGGGCGAGCAATTACACAGCATGTAGCTGTGGGAGGGTAAGTAGTCAGTAACAGTGAGCACTTGTACAAAGGATAAGTGCCACTTAGTCCTCTGGGACTCGGAAGACCTTGCTTCCCCTTGGGGTTCAGTCACTGTCAGGTTGGATATCTGCTTTGCTTCTCTGCGCCCCAGGTTCCCCCATCTTCTAATATGAAGGAATTTTCTTTGTTAGGCACTTGGAGATCCACAGATGAAAGGCAAGGCAGCAGAACTAGGTCAGACAACGCTGATGTATACAATTATCTCTGCAATTTACATGGCTGGAAAGTGTAATTAAAACTCTAGATCACTTTTCTCAAAGGTTCAAAATAAGGCAGGGTGGTTGTAATTCCAAAATGTAAGACATACATTTGCACTTTGGTTTGTATATTGCATAAGAACTTTTTAAAGTAAATGCTGCAGTTGAGAAGAAAGCAGAGGACAAATCTAGGGATTAGCTAGCAGCTGCGTCATTTCCTATGACCCATCTATTACTTACCAAAACCTTAGAAAAAAAATAAAAAAATAAAAAAAAATACACCACACACACCAACACAAACTTCCTGTACTCTAACCACTGAATGAGCAAGCACAGTTACGCTTCAAGAGATCCTCTGAGTAGCTGGACTATTGCACAAACTGCTGCACACAACACCCAAAACCCAAATCCCAAGTTGCCCGTTTCTTCCAGCGCTACCTCACCATAAATCTAAAAATACGGTTGCACATTCCAGTTTCACTGGGCCAAATGGTTTCAATTGAAAGACGTACGCAAGCTACTGGCTTTACAGTGGCATGCAGTGATAATGTACCATACACATTTCTTCCTTTCTTTTCTTACAGAACCAAATCCCACAGGTTTCCCTGATTTCCATTACAAGTAGACACAGCACAAAACCCACCATCACAGTTGGGAGCAGCTGGCACCTTCTCAAAGAGCATCTGTGGAGAAGCCCAGCGGTGACTGGCACGGGATCTCTTAGAGGTGGTCTCACCACAAGGGCAGAGCTCTGCAAGGAAAGCTTTTTTTCCCAGCCCTCTGCCCTTGCTACATGCAGATGACCTCACCCGGCACGGCTGCCTCCACCAGCAGGAATTCCAGCCGTAGGAACATACCAGCCACTCATAACCAAAATTATCAGGCTCCATCTCCAACGCGGCAGCCGACACTGCCTTTGAAGTGGAAACCGAAGCCCAGGGCTTTTTCACTGTGCGAGGAGGGTGCGGATAAACAGAGGCAGCCTTGGTTTCCTGGAAGGGGGGACAGGAGCGAGGGAAGCAGTGCGTGGCCGGGTAGGTCTGACACCTCATTCCCTTCAGCGTTGGATCTCCTCTACCCGCAAACCTTTGTACAAAGGGATCTGGTTGTCTACAAAGGGCTCTGGCTCCTGGCTGGAGGTATGTTGGAGACCAGCAGAGGCAACTGTGGCTTCACCCACACTTCTGTAGAAGAGATGGTCCCCCCTAGTTCCCCAAACTGCAGAAGGACGAAGTACAAAAAGTGGAATAGAGATTGATGCTACTATCTTTCTTTTTTTAAAGCTGGTCTTAGCACTGAAGACATAGTCAAACTAAGTTTCTAGACGACAATGTCAAGCACAAAGAAAGTAAGTAAATCTCAGTGAATCCTCTCAGAAGTTACTCATTTCAGTGGGCTGAATTTACTTGAAAAGGGGGAACACCAAACTGTGAAGCAGCGTTCACCCAGACCTCTTTTTCTTGTGTTATACAGACAAAATCAGAGTTAAGGACATTTTACAGGCTAGTCATATGGTAAAAATACAGAAAAATGGACACAGATCATTGCCTAATCCTTCCTATTATCCAAAGGGTTAATGCTAGTCTGGATGATCTCCAACTGCATCAAGATGATATACTTAAAATGAAAAGAAGTCTCTGTTGGAGTCCTGAATGCTAAGGGTTTTTTTTCCCCCTCTATCTCAAATATGCCAGCTGTTACCAGAATTTATTGGTTAAATGGCAGCAGAAGACCATTTAAGTAAAAAGCAGCAACATAACCACAAGGGAATCTATTTTATGATTTGCAACGAGGTGCAAATCCTGCCAACCACTTTAAACAATCAGAGCAAACCTAATTTCCCCTCACTAGAAGGACAGAGAGTATATAAATCCAGAACAAACAGAAAAAGGTCTGTCTCACTTTTGATCCGCATGAACTTTCCTGGTAGCAGCTCTGATGAGTTATGGCATCACTTCGGCTTTTTTGACAGGAAAACTAAGGCACAAACAGTCATCTCTTCTTACACAGCAAATTAATAAGGAAGCTAAAAGGATGCCTTGCCCACAGGTATCCAAGATGCTCCAAGAACCCTTCCCAAATCTTTTTCCCCAACAGTTTAGATGTCTAGGGCCATTTGGGACACAGTAGCATCCAGCAGCCTCTGCAGAAGGGCAGGTTGTCACATCTGCCAACCTGCGTATGCCCTAGATATCTCTAAGTATATAAATGGACCCTGGTTTTTACGTATAGGTAACCCAATCACATCTTTTGTTACTACTGTTCCACCAGAAGTTGTATAACTGTGCAAGACTGCACTCCCTCTTTTCTCCTCCCTGTTTCAATGCCATTAAACTCTAAAGAACATTAAACTAAAATGAAGGTGACAGAACAAGGCTTTCCTCAAACGGTTGGCACTGAGGGAATGAAAAATAACCTGCTGGAGATGCAGTTGTATATACCAGCTGCACAAACCACCATCGAAATCCTCCTTTTGTATATTTGGCATCTGTGAGAGAACAAAACAGGGAAAATAAAAAAGCAGCGTCTTGAAAGGATGGAGCATTCTCCCAACACTGTTCACAGCCTGCCTCTTGTTAAAAGGTTTATTTGTACTGATATATTTAGATAGGTTTTAAATGCAAATGCCCTCTTCCTTGTGCTGATCTTTCATGGAGTCCACTGGTTACATCTGTTAGTATTTATACGAGAAACAACAATAAAAAACTTGCAGCTCTTGCAAACATGGGTAACCAACACATTATCCTGTGTGTGACTGTGGTGCACTTATACATTCCTTGTGGAGGAGATGAAAAGGCACCAGGCTGCAATCCGAAAGCACCACGCAAGACCAGATGCTCCAAAGAGCCCAAACATCAAGGAGTCTCCGCCGTCCCAGGGGAGCTTAGCAGCTTCCCTCTGTGTGTTGGAGCCTGCGGTGCAGCCCGCTGCGGCTTGGTCTCAGCAGTCAGCAGGCAACGGAGATGGTGCCCTGCTTCCTCAGCAGCCAAAGGAGTGCTCGCTCTTAATGTCTGCTCCTGACTCAATGATCTGCTGCTATTTTCACCAGTGACTGGCTGACCAGGATGGAGGCACAGCATCAGCACACTATCGGGGACATTAGCAGGAAGATTGTGGTCACACCCTGATTAATTACCTAAGAAAGCCACTTGATGTCATAAACATTGATTTTAATTGAGGGCAAAGGATACATCAAAAAGAGCTGCTTGCATTCATGTACATCCTCACAGAAGAGCCCAGGGCTCCTGTCTCTGTTAGACCTTTTACTTCTCTGCCAGAAAGCCAAGTCCGAAAAGCAAAACTACAATACTTGGAAGGGCCAGCAACTGCACCCTCAGCTACAGTGAGGAACCAACTCAGACCATCTTCACTAACAGATTCCATGGTTCACACCACAAGGATGAGGTGCTTCCTCACTATCTAATTCTAATCTACAAAGACTGGCCACCAACTGGGTATGCCAGGGAACTCTTACTATCGGAGAAAGGATAGATGTGGAAAAAAAACAGAGTCCTCCTCTATCCACGGCCAGGAAGCCTGAGCCAGAAAGGCAGAGCTGGGCCCACAAGCAGAACCGAAAGGCAGACCTCCCACGCCAGGGCTGGTTGCTGAGGAACACGGGAATCATTCATAAACGCGGCTGTTTCAACAAAGGGCCTCAAAAGCGTGGTCACTGTGTATTTGCACAGTTGCTTTATCTACTGTAGCTAACACGACCTGTTTGCTTCAGTTTTTAAAAGTACAAAGTACCCACAGGCAGAAGCACCGCAGCGAAGATATATTAAATAAATAAATAGAAACCTAAAGAAAGACTCTCCAAGAAGGAGTCCTCACCACCTCACCTATGAAAACAGGCACCACAGTGTGTACAGACCAGAGTCCACAGGTCAACAGTCAAATCCCGTTGATCATCCTAAGAAGTGACCTCTTTCCCCAGAAATTATTTGGGCCTGAAAGGTGGGCGATACACCTCTACGCCTAGCTCCACATTTTTGGGATGCTTGTGTTATGAATCGCTGTCATTCTAAGAGGTCAGTGTCAAGAGGAGAGAAATTATCTGAAGGTCAGTGCTGCCCATCAGTAAACAGAGGAAGAGAGACCCACACCGGGAGGCACAGACACGTACCAGGGTTCCCACTTGCACACAGCTGCTGCCTCTAACAAAAATCGATTGCCGAGTGATTGGAAATGGCTGCATGCCTGCTCTGAGGGCTAGTCAGTAAAGGCACAGAATGGGTGTTGCTTCCTGTCCAACTCGTTGTAAAAGTTGTTGATTGGAGATTATTTTCGTTGTTCTCCTTGCTGCCAGCCTCCAGCAAAATGTTAACTAAGTTTTCTGCGCAAAAAGACAAACGAGTTCAAATTCCATGTGTCAAAAATCCCAGTAAGAGCTGCAAGGCATTGACGGAGAGCAATCAAATGAGCAACAAGTGCAACAGACCAATTAGACCTCTCAGGACATCAGATTTCTAGACCTGCAATTAACCAAAACCTCATCACAGCTCCTAAATTAACTCTGGTCAGGAAGAATACCGTTAGCCTGTAAAAGAAGAAAAGGGGGACAAAAGGGAAGCAGAGAGTGTATGCATATGAAGAATAAAGAAAATACCTCAGGGTAAACAGCTAGTTAAATCGATTACCTCATTCATTCAGTCTTCTAAAACAAAGATTGAAAACTCAAACAGAAAGCAGACAGACTCATTCGTATTTAACACACAGAGGTGTGTTCCACTCCCTGGTCTATCAAACATTTGAGATACGACCAAGTTCCTTGCATTCAAATATTTTTGGAATTTCCCATTAATTCTTGGTGACTAGACATATTCGTGCTCACAGGACCCAGTCAGCTAGGGTACAGATTCCTGAAATCCCCACTGCAATCAGGCTTATGTAGCTTCTCTGAAAATGGCTCACAAGAATCTTAACCCCGTTCACCCAGAACCAGGGTCACCCAACCAGCCAGTCGCTTTCAGAGCTTATCTTCCAGCGTATCAGTTTCCCCTCAATTAAACCAGGCTATTAAAACTTCACTGTAAAAGGAGCTATTCATTAAAGTTTTGTCACATTCTTGGATGAAAATGCCCAAAACAGATGTGAAGAGTTACAAGACTTGCACTCACAACCAAACCAAAAATGAACGTAAATAATGATGGTACATTTGCACACAGCATTGGAGATTCCCCCTCCTCCCGTCTTTCATGCTCCAGTGCTCCCTTTTCAGAGGATGGCAGCTGTTAGCAAAACAATGAAGGAAGTGAGAGTACAAGAATATTTACACCAAGAATATAAGATTAGGTCTCTGCAAGCAATATTCTCTCCTAATTACACAGGCCAAGTACTTGTGCACATATATAGAGATGCATACGCACAAAGGATTCTGGATCTTCAGCCCAATTTGCATCCTTACAGTCATAAAAGCACAGGTCACCCTTTGTCAAATATTGCTAGAAATTACTAGATCTTGACGTTCAATTTGCAATTGCCATTTATACACTAAACATTATATGATGATAGTCTCCACCTAACTCCTGTATTGGTAATGCACATCATAATGAAGGCCATACACCCCAGGTGTGTATGAAACAGTGGATAACTCTTCCCAAATTTTTTCTCATGTACTTCATCCAGAGACAATGTTGAGAACCAGATGAAGTTAGTGAAAATCGTAAAAATATGGGCATTCTTTTGAATTAGAAGCAGAGTAGAATTTACAAAAAATCACCACTGGACAGGTACATGAAAATAAAATATTAAACAGACTTAATTTTGTAAAACACACCCCATGACAATTTGTTGTACTTCAAAAGACTGAATTCAGTATGTTCCAACTATCATAATAGTACTTTTTTCTCCCACAGCAAACGTACTTTACCATTGTATTTGCTGGAAAACATGCCTACTTCTGAAACGCTAACACTTTTTTTTAACAACTGACAAAAAGTACAAATTTCCTGACAAACTTGAGCAAACCATGATTTCGGCAACCACAGGGAACGCCATGCATTTCTGTTCAATGCCTTTCAGTTTTCTCTAATTTTCGCTGGGTACCCTGCAAGCTGTTCACATTAGTATCAGCTGGTGTTGAACACAATCCATACGCTAGAACAGACATACCATTCTGGGGAAAAAACAATGTGTAACTTGCTGTTCACGTGCAATCCTCGTGCAAATCCAAGAACCTTCCCTAAACATGGGCAGATGCACAGTGCAATGGCTGAATTCACCTTCATCTCCACCTGCCCTGCATTGGTTAACAGTGAGTGACATGAAGAAAGCAGAGCAGAAGGAAGGGACAGGATTGAAAGGGATGCAGGGGGATAATTCTGAATGTAGCTGATGGAGGAGTTTAATAGTCCCGGTAAATGAGTTTGCCGGGAGATCTATTACGCAGGTTGTGACCTTCATCAGCCCAGACTTTTATCAAAAGCCATTTTATGAGAATGTCAGAACGCCACGCCACATTGCAGCATTCACATCAAGTCTGTTCTCTTTGCCTCTCTCAAAAACTGAAACCTTCATAGCACTGAAAAGACTGGGAATACGTACTACAGTCCAGCAGATATTGGAATATGGAAAACAAATTTTCTGTTGATATTTCAAGGGAAAAGTTCCCAGGAGATGAATCAGACATATGTGTCAGCGTGTCAGAAAAGCCTGAAAAATTTACTCGTATGCCTAGATAGGGTCCAAGACACAATAAAATAGTCCCTGCCCAAGCACATCTTTACTAATGTGCTTAGGCCATGGGTGGTCCTTCAGAAGCCGATTTGTCTATCTGCAGTAATTAACAGCTCTTCTGTGCTCCTTTGGTTTTCCACTCATCGGAGAGCCCTGCCCAGCAAGGCAGCAGTTCCTGGCAGCCAGTGCTGGCACTGAAAGTAGAAAATACAGATGCCAATTTCTCAGCTCAGCAAAAGACAGTGAGAGTAAAGCCAGATAAATTGAGCTGTCTTTCTCTGAAGGTTCCCATGTGAGGTCTCTTCCCACCGCAGGTCTACTGCCACCAGGCAAATCATTTCACCTCAGCAGAGCACTTTCAGAAAAGAAGTAAAATCAGTCAGCCTGGGGTCCAAACTCATAAATATCTGCAGATACTCCCTAACTGGCTCAGAACAGTCATTTGGGGAAAGGCAACAAGAAAAACCACCCTTCTTAGACTGCTGTTACTGGCCAATTATTTACCTGTTTATGTGGAAAACTTGCAAACCATTGTGTGGTACACGGCATTAGGCTTGGAAAGGCAATACAGCATCCACATTAGCAAGTCACCGAGCTCAAATATGGTATTCTTTGTGTCAGATCTGCATATTAGTGAAACTTTGCTGGTCTCAGCGTAAGTCATCTCAGGGGAGTCTGCAACAATGAGCACTCAGTTTCCAAACAATGAATGGTGGAAAGCAGCTCCTCCTGATGAAGTTAGTTCTGTAACAGATACCACCACTGCAGAAATTGGAAGTTAACAGTGTCTGACGATGCCCTTGTTACGAAAAAGCTAAGATTTCAAAATCAAAATGTTAGCTTTTTAGCTGAAAGGTTACTACAACATGCCAGCTGGCCTCGGGCATTGCACAGGGTATTTTGGGATGAATCTACAACTGGCACTATGGTTTGTAGCTACAGAGACTGGTAGAATCTGCTTTTCTCCTCTGCAGTCCAAAGGAGAATCCTTAGCCTGACATGAGCTCAGGGAGATGTTCCCTGGGATACGAGGTCATCGACCCACCTTTACATTTTACTTTCATAACTCAAGGCTTGACAGAACAGCAACCCTGAATGCTGATCTGACATCAACAAGCTAATCCTCTCTAATTGCAGTGTTGCCTCCAAAATTTAATATATTACCTGACGGAGAGAGAGAGAGAGAAAAAAAAAAAAAAGCCCTTCTCACACGCACACAGATTGCACCACACCTTTCCCAGCAGTATGGTGCTGGGAGGAGACGTGCATTTTAATGTACCTGGAGTTTCAGCATGCAATTGAAGAGTCAAGCCTTTCTGGAGCAGACTGGTAGGTGCCCTGCCAGTTCCACCTCTTTCAGCCTTATCTGGGTCCCAATGGCAAAAGGCAGAAAAACTGACAGAGGAAGGAGCAGAAACCTCCTGCTTCGGTTTTCAGTCATTCCTGGTTAGACTTCTTGTTCTTTTTTTTACTTTTTTTTTCTTTTTTTTTTTTTTTTTAATAAGGCAGAATTCAAGCAAAGTTTTAGTTCTAAAAATGCCTAATAATAAAGCTGCAGTTATCACTTGCCTCTAGTTAATCTATAATCTTTACGGGAACAGCGTGGTGAGAACATATACATTTACTGAAGTTCATAAGGTTGAATTTGTCCCAAGGCAGACAGAACTAAACCAATGCTAGGTAACCAAAGCCCTATCCCTGCTGAGAAGCTCAGCACTGAAATTCACTGGGCTGATCAAGTTGGTTTTATTTTTGAAGAGAATTTCGTGCTTGGGAAATTAATGTGATGGAGTTGTTTCTACGGTTTATGTGAGCCAGTGCAACATAAAACAAATCTCTGGCTGAGAAGCCAACCTTGAAGCTCTTTATTTAACCTACAGTCAATGAAAATGGACTATTTCTCTCGGGCAGAATTGTGATCTAGCCCTTTCCCTCCTCCTGCATCCCATTTCTGCTTTACCATTGCCCTCTCAGCAGGGCTAGTTCAACCATTTACAGGCCTGGAAGGTAAATGGGATCAGGGAACTGATCCAGGACAAAAATATTTCCCCCTCCATTCCTCCTTTTTTTCAGCACTGATGAATTTCTTGACCTCATCCACCAGGCTGCCTGTAAACAGCTGGACCACCCAAGCAAAGGATGGCGTGGGGGTGGGAATGACCGGACAGGAGGCCTGAGGAGCTTCAGCCAGCACTTACCCAGAGACAACTTTTCAGCTGACAGCTTTTGTCAGTGCAGTGATGGCCTTTTCTGCCAGCTCAAACACCTCATTCCTATCAAGTCGCCCTCCTCTAGAGATGAGAAGACCCCTCCCTACATTCACTCATTTCCTCTTCCAACACTTGATTCTACTTTGCTTTTAAACTCAACCTCACTTCTTTGCACGTATTTATACTAGAGGATTTGTCTCTATTTATGGTCTAGTATTTTCTTACAAAGCACTTGACTTTCAAGCATTTGATTTGGCTACACAAGATACACTGAACTGGTCAGCCAAGAAAGGGTTGTGACCTGCAGCATCATCCTTACGCTGTGATAAAACCGACTAGGGGCATTTTCCTGTGAGCACAAATGTGAAGAACGAACAGCCAAATACATACACACTGTATTTCTACATGTGCAGGATCAGATATCAAAACCGCTGAGTGGGTACCAGCTCCCGACGGCAACTTTGCAGACCCTACTGAAAAGGCAGCCACCTACTTCAGATAGATGCATGTGCTGGTTTCCACTAATTGCTCAGCAACTCTGACAAGACACAAATTAAAACAAGTACTTCGGGCAACATTTATTACAACTAACTTCGTATTTTACAGCTTCCATTGAAAGCTGGCTGAAAGTTAACCAAAACTTTTCACCACTTAGCCAAAATGAACAATTTGATGCTGTGAGGTAAATAAGTAATTTCAGCTTCACATTCACACTACTCAAAATATCAAATAACTCCCAATTTTACAGTATTTTGCCTTTTCTGAAGAATCTCAATTCAAAGACAGGGAAGAAATGCAAACACGCCAAGCTCAGCTTCACGCATAAGCAGAGACAGGAATTAGGGTGTTCCAGGCCATTCATCGCCAGCAGCCTGCTACCTCTCACAGCTCTGAGAAGCTTTGCTTAGGTAAACAATGAAAAGCAAGTCAAAGCTGAAAACAGCACAGAGTCCATACAAAATGTGGAAAAGCAGTTATTTTCCTCCACGGTCAGCCCTGACTATGAAAGAATTTCAAGCAGCAATGACCTACTTCAGTGTTTTATCCTTCCCAAGCCCAATAACAGCCGAGAACATAGGACTCGTGCTACAGAAGCGATAAAGACAAGTAAACTCTCTACCCAAGTACCATTGGGTCAGTCAACACAGTTCAAACCCGGAGCACTGAGGTGAGATGCAAGAGCCTGCTTTGAATTGCTGCTGGAGCACGTTATTGCAGAAGTAAAACTTCCTGAGGAACCTATGCTTGTGTTTGCCCACTTTTGAGGGATGGCGCTGCTCTGGCTCCCACCAGTCAGGTACCTGTGTACAAAACAGACACACCACCTGGTATTTCATAAAGACCATTCAGACGCTGTTTCAAGTGTAGCAAAGGAAACTGCCCTCCTCATGCTGCTGATGCTTATCTCTGTCCAAACCAAAAACACAGTGTTAAATTTAACTGTTGTTCAAAAGCACATTTTAGCACCCAAATGGGAAAATGGAAAAGTTTTAAAACACTTGTCTTACTTGAAACTATCTCAGCAGAGAGCAGTTCCTAACCTCTAGCAGCATGAGTAAAGTTTCAATTAAGAGCTCAGTGTTCTCACAGATACATATGCATGCTCCTCTGTTCACAAGGACACAGCCAACTTTCAAAAGTGCAAAAGCAAAGCACATCCAGCAATTGTTTTCATTCAAAATGCCTTTTGTGATCCAAACTTGGGGGGGTGCACATGGAGGAGATGGGGTTTCCAAATAAGGATATTCAACTAGAGCCCAAATTTGACAAACATTGAGCATTGTGCAGCGTTCTTCATCAGCATCTCCAAAGGGCCCCACTCTACTGAAAAACTGGGCATTTGCAAAAGAGACTGACTTCAGATTTTGGCCAAGGAGATTACCAGCCTTAGGTATGCTCAAACCATGAGCTGGGACACTTCATCTGCCTTTTCATATTAGCACATCGAGGCACATTCAGTTACTAAAGTCTCCGTGCTTGTGTATTTGTGTAAGTCTTTGCATTATTTAATAGAGAACCCTGAATGCACATACACAACTGTTGCCTGCCGACCTACCATGAACTTGTAGACATGTTGATTTTATCTGTTTAACAGATTAGGTTTGCACTGACAGATGGACAGTGCTACTGTTAAATTAATTAAAAATGAATACCATTAATGTTGGATGAGCATGAAACAAATTACCTTTGAGGCAAGACACTTCTAAACAGGGGAAAAAGAAAAGCAATTAATGAGGTTTGAAGATAACAGATCCCACTACCTTTAAAGATATTTACGTCCATTTCTTCCTTTTTTTTCCTTTGGCAATGTTTTTACTAGCCTATACGCCTGCACTATCTATTTTATTTGTGTTAGCTAACTACTAGTGTACTTACTCAAATTTATAGAGCATAACAGCAAGCCAAATCATTTCAAATGTCCCTTTCAAGGAATATAATGTACTGGTCAAGATTTAGAGAACTATTAAAAATACATCCAATCACTTCATTTTCTACCATTACGTTTCTGCTAGTAAAAAAAAATCAAATTAGTATCTCCTTCAGTTTCTCCTAACTGGCATTCTCACAAAGCCCATAGATCACTTCATTTCTCATTCTCCTTACATTTCTGAGGCAGAAGATTTAGGCTTCTGGGTAACATGCAGCTGGTAAATTTTTCTGACATCACTACCCACACAATTTTGTGAGTGTGCCCATTGAACCATTGTTTGCAAGCAAATCTTCAAAATTACTAACCAGAGTGAAAATTCTGCAGTGCCAAAAACTCAAGCTGAGCTACTCATTTCTCAGTATCCACGATTCAATTAGTTGCAAATACCATACCAGCAGCAAACTAGTCTTTCAATTTCTGTTGGCACACAACTCTATAAACTTGTTTTAGTGTTTGGCTTTTAAACAAATAACCTCTCCACTGCATAAATAAGATACTAATAGCTAGAAGTATTTTTGCAAAAGAAAGATAAATGGGGGCATAGGGGAGATCAGCAGTATTTTAAGATCTGTTATTTTATATCTAAACTGCAATCATCAGTTTTGTTCTTTTATATCAAACAGTGGAAGATTAAATATGTTGTAACAGAAGAAAACTGTATCTCTACAATGCTATTCAAATATCAGAAATCTGATATACACTGCAAGCCTACAATGTAAAGAAACTAAAAAAATGAAACTTTCTAGTGGCCATGCTGGGCAAATCAACCCAAAGAAACAAGGACCCAAGTTATTAAAAAGAATGTTCTTCTTGACTTCAATGGCAGCACTTAGATGCATAAACTTTGGTCATATATATAAAAGGGCTGTCAGAGGACACAATTCACATACACTTTATGGTTTATGATTATCAAGATAAACTGGCAATGGATGCAGAGTTCTGTGTATTTTAGCCCAAGCTGTAAAATTAGCTCAAATATAATGTTTCAAGTTCAAAGTGGTAAAAGACCTTATAGTTCACAAGCTGCCAGGGTAAATTACTGGAAGGCAGAAAATAACAAGCAGAATATGGGCAACAGCATGGAGTGTAACAGTTTTGATAGCTCATTCCTCATAAAACTTTATGTCTTGGAATGTTCAATGAAATTTAAAGGAACTTTTGCAATCAATTCCAATGGCAGGTACAAGTGACAGACTGTCACATTTTGGCATCACCTGAATACCTACAACACAACCAAGTTTTTATATGTCCGGGTATGATTGTGGTATTCTGTGATTCTGCTCGAATTGTCCCAATTTCAGCACATTACTCAGCACAGCATTTAATTAAATACATTTAAAATCACTGACAGGTTTTTTTCACTATCTTTTCATGCAACTATTTTGCCCTGAGGTTGTATAAAACCCTTCTACGTTTCTTCTGTGAGGGCAGGGAAGGGGGAAGAGAGAGCTCTCAGCTCAGTTTCTGGAATGCTTCTTTCCCCAACTACTGCTTTTCATTCACTTTCTTTGGCTGTGTCCCCACCTTCTAGACACAGTCCCAGAGCATGAGCAGCTCTGGTCACCCACGCAGTCCAAGGCAAAATGCTGGTATTCTCTCCATGGGATGAAATCCACTGGTAATGCTGGACAGGGATCAGACCTAAACCACTTGTCATGTAGGCTCTTCCTCTGGTCTCCTCAGCTGCTGAATTACCTACGAACTCTACCATGTTTGACTTATGTCACACTTTGGAAAAGTAAGAGAGAAGCTGTTAAACAATCCGTATAGACATCAAAGAGCCATCCGGCATCCCCACTGAACACAGATTAACAAACCCTGTTTGCACTCCAGTTGTCACAATAGAATTTAGACAAGCAACTCAGTTTCAAAGGTAAACTTGAACAACAGATACAAGCAGGTGAAAGGCGTCACGATGAGGTCACCGCTCTGTTTCACCACAGAGCAGCCCCTACACAAACAGCAATACCCGTCACGTCCTTCAGGCACGTCTGGACTGAGTCTTACACTCAAGAAAGCAGTGATATTTGAACCTCCATTGCTAGTTTGCTCTTTGGCCTGCGACCTGAGTCCTCCAACAAGAATATTGATAGTTGCTGTGGAACCACAGTTACCTGACGATTGTCTGAATTTTCAGATGGCACAAATCCTCAGGGACAGATTCACGAAGGGACACATAACGCACACAGCACCAATCCAGGACTTGATTGCCTGGTCATAGCACAGTCACCTCCTGCCAAAAGGCACCTGTGTGCAGAAGAGGCATTCCTAGAGAGAACAAAACCTGCATCAGATGTCATCTGAGGTGCACAGATACAAGAACATGCCAGTGGTTCTCCTGTGAAATCAGTTAATTCACACTCTTGATGCCTTAACATCTTCTGGGTAGTTACATGAAGAGAGTATAAATAAAAAGAAAAAAATTCCAAAAGCTGTAATTCAGCTGTCAAAAATAACAACCAACTTTGCTGGATCCTGAGATGCAGTAGAAGCCAGACAGGCAGTATCAATGCCAGTAGAGATCAATACTCCCACAATATAGTGTTATGCTATGCCTAGAAAGCAGAGGGAGCAGTAACAGATACCTAACACAAAACCACCCAACTCTCTTCAAGAATAGCTGTGAGAGTAGTAGCAATGACTGTACCATACGTACAAGTAATTACTGTCAGGACTCCATCTGGATCAAAAGTTTGGCGACTGTTTTACTAGCAGAACAATCTCCAAGTTAAAAATGAATTTTGAGTTTAGAGCCAGTACCTCCCTGAAGTTCTCCTTTCTCCTCCCTGTAGAACCACAGTGCTTATCTAAGGATTCTCTTGTTGCTGTTTCTAGTTCTTATCCTGCAGCAGAATTTTGATTCACCCAAGAAATTTTAATTCAGAGGTACAAGCAATATTGTTTTCACCACAAACAATCCCACTTCGTTTTCAAACTACTTGTGGCAACTCTTCTGTGTTCCCAACAAATATAAATAAAATAAAAGAAAAAGAAAACAAACATGCAATCTAGGTTTCCCTCTATCAGACCTGAACAAAAAGAACAGAAGCAAGCCCCCTGCTAAGCTGTAAAACCAGGGTTTTCATGTAAAAACATGGAGATTCAGGTTCAGGCTTTGTTCTGTCCAATTTCCTGCCTTTTATAAAGTTCTTACTAGCGCATAAATGAGATCATGCAGCAGGAGCTAATTAACTGTACTTTCTCACTGCTGCTTACCTTGCAATAACTTATCTATGTAGAAATGTCCTCAGATCAGGGACTCAAAACCCAGTCTCCCTCAGTCCACAAGAATACCCTGAGCAAACTAAATGCTCTTTTTCAGATGACGTGTTTCCCAGCATGTGCTGCTAGAATCAACCCCTCTTACTCTCTGGCAGAAAGGGAATGTTAGAAAGCCCTACTGATGAGCTCAGACATCCATCTTCTCATCTTCTCCAGCACTGTCCGTCAAGGTATCTCTACTGAAGAATCAAAAAATAGGGAAACAGCGATTTCCCCTGTAATACTTTTCCAGCCTCCAGCACCTCATGGCTCCTCAGGTGAGAAAGAAATACCACATAGAACAGTTCCACTATGCAAACCCTTAAACTACATTAAAACAAAAATCTATATTAAAAAAAAAAAAAAGTAGGGAATAAAACCCAAGGTCTCAAAAAAAGTAACCTTTCAGGTTCGAAAAGACTTATCATACTCCAGTTGTAAGGTCCTTATTCCTCCTCCCACAGAAAAATCATCTTAAAGGGCAGAACTACAATAACCCTGGCACAACCTGGAAATTGCGTGCCATGGAGTCAAAGGACCAGGTCACAAACTGAAAGAGTTTACACAGCACATGGAAAGTGATTGTTTTGCTTTTGTATTTCTACTCCCTCCATGGGGCTTCTTGTTTGGAGTGGCAGGTTTCAAATGGGTATGTCAATATTGACCAGAGAAGCTGTTTTTAATACAAATTATTATTAATTGCTGGTTGTTTTGGTTGGGTTTTTTCCTTCAATTGCCTTTTCCTTCTTGACATTAACTTAGGAACAGCTGACTGCATTATTGTATGTAGGACTCTCTTTTTGAAAGCAGAGCCAAGCCAAGTTCTGTGGAGTAAAAATAAGTAATTCTACAGTTCCACCTGTAAAGACTTTTCTTTATCACATTCACAAGCTCGAACTGCAACTCAAGTTTCATCTTCACCCCATAACACTGGTAACTCATCAACCACTTCCTGCTGAGCCAGTCCCTCTGCTCGGCCAGCTCCCTCGCACAGCTCCCGATGTCTCACACCGCAGTCACTCCTTTCTCCATCCCAGAGCTACGACATCAACGTACGCATGGCAGTGACTGTTGCACCAAAGACAAGCAGGAACATTGGATGATTAATGCTTTTACAATCTCTTATTGTGCAAAGAGTTAAAGATTAATACTGTTTTACAGGGCAAGAAACTAAGGTGGAAAGATAAAATAAATACCATTCTGAAGACTACGTATCAGGTCAGCTGCAAATCAAAAATTCCTAGTGCATCACTCAGCTAAACACACAACGTTATTTATAAGATTTGCGAACGTTACTTATGTCCTAAGAGATCAACTGCAAGAGTTCAAAAGAAAACACCCACTCACAGGTTTCATGTTCAAGCAGAATTAATAACTGATTAACTTAAAATTGATTAATTAGAAAGGTGAATAGAGTCACTGCCTATTTTTAAAGAACCATGACTAATTGTTTTTATGGACAGAGGACTTGATACAACATTGTTTTTCATTATGCATCTCAACAACTCTTTCTTCAACCCCTGGCCTTGTTTTTCATTGAAATCACACCCCATTTCTGGTTCATCTAAAATCAAACCAAACAGGAAATAATGAACCTGTCTGTTATACACCACTCAGCTCCTGAAGAGGATGAGCTGGGGTTAAAGGTAATAACCAAGGTTGGGGCTTTCGGGGACCCAGTTTCACTCAGTGTGAGCATTGCTTGTACAAAAGGCTAATTTAAGAGGAGACAGAGCTGCTCAGTGCGCACCAGCCCCAAGAAGTCAGGGTTTGGGTGGGAGAGGTACAAACATGAGAGGGTAGGGGTGGGGGCCCAGGAAACGCTGTTTGTTT
Source organism: Thinocorus orbignyianus (assembly GCA_013400375.1). NCBI lineage: Eukaryota > Metazoa > Chordata > Aves > Ciconiiformes > Thinocoridae > Thinocorus > Thinocorus orbignyianus. The sequence continues at coordinate 2,074,679 of VXBW01006202.1, forward strand.
GTTTTTCAACTGCCTGCCAAGTTCCCGTGCAGATCAATATCTATGAATCATATTCTGAGACGTCAGGTAAAAGCTCATTAGCAATCAATACAACACAGAAATATGGTATGCCTGAAAAGATTAGGTAATTGTGTTTACTCCTCATGCAGAGAAATTACTCTGTTTTTATTTCACAGGCTGCTTTACTAACTATAACTGCATCCCATCCAGTGATGTAAACTGGTGTGGCTTTTCCAGTAAAATAGGAATAATTTGGACTAAATTCTGTTCTGATCAGAGAATTACTGAAAAAGTTGAAAAGACTGGTTATTTACGTGGCACAAACAACCTTATCCAAGGACACATATTCTTCTAGAAGGAAACAACTAACCTCAAAACACAAGTAGAAAAAATGCAATGTCAGCATCATATTGTTTCCTGAAATGTTCTATATTAAGTAAGACGTTATTTTCATCTAGGATACACCTAAATCGTGTAATTACCAGAATACCTCACCTAAAAATGGGAAGCCGCCTACCTGAGGTCTATTGCTGTTCTAAGATGAAGTGAAGAAAAGGGCAAGCATATTCTTCCAACTGCATTACCATCTTCAGGGTATATTCATGTCTTACCATAAATATAGCACCTGAAACAAATGCTGAGAATTCAGACTAGATCCTGGAAGCGAACTTGAGTAGAAGAAGAAAAGCTGTATTCAGTGGTGACAAAATGCATTGCAAGAAGAAGATGAAAATGACAGTGAAAATACTACAAGGCCATTGTATCAGACTGATCCACTACAAGGGATTAGAGAAAAAACCTCTCTGACCCTTGACCTGAAGTGACCAAGGTATCACTTACCCCTCTGACCGCAAAGCTCCTGACAAAGGCTGTCCTCCTGCTCTGCAGATGCCACCAGCATCCAGCCCCAAGCCCGGGGCCCACAGACACACTGGGATATGGAGAATACAGACAGAAACCGATGAAACAATCTCATTTACAGTAGAGACTGTAGTTTACACTGGAGACAAGTAACTATCTCAGAAGTGTATGAAGATCTCAAAGGCTCCAGAGATAGCTAACTTAGTTACTTCTGCCATGCAGGTCTGCCTCACAATCTATTGTTGTATGAGTTGAACAATAAAAACACTAACTGTGCTGCCAAACCTGAAAACCATACATTAGAGAAAGCCAAAGTTTTAGCAGAAGAATTTTGTGGGAGGTTGAAGAATTATGAAACAACTCAAGTTTTGAGATCTTCCCAACAGTCCAAATAAAAAACAGCTAAAAATCTAACTTTGTTATTAAATGTCTGTAAAACAGATTGCTTAATGTATAGAATACACATAAATGGATTATGTTTGTAGATCATTTATGTGAATAAAAATACATGTCATTTACAAACAAGGAAGAGCAGCTGAAGAGAGGTTTTTATTTTAAAAAGTCCTGTCTCGCTGTCATTGCAACTTGTGCTCCAGAAATCCCATTTGCATGGCTTCCATGGTAACTCTGCAGTACTGCTCATTTTTACAAATAATGATCCAGCCACAAAAAGAGCAGCCACTCAAGGCTTATTCTAAGGCCAGTCTCAAAAACCATAAAGGAAAAGAAAGGAAAAAAAGAAAACCAGAGTCCAGAACCAGACAACTTTATACTGTTCAGCATCATCACTGAAAACTACACGGCCCCTTCAAAACAGAACAAAGAAGCCTACGGAGTTGATAATCTCTTCCAGTGGTCAATTCACACAACTACAGCCTCCTGCTAAGGTCCTTGGTCATCTGCCATACATCCAAGAACAGCAGAGTCATCGCACGTAACAGGCAGAACCTCATCCCTTCACTGGTCAGATTCAAACCCCACCCTTAATGAGGGTTGTAAACCAGCTGATATATTCAAGGTGTTTGAAATGAGCTTTTAAAGATTGGTAGCAACTGGGAGAACCCTGTGCAATCTCCATGATACCTCATTTATGGCACGTAGAAAAGCAGAAACACCTTTGGCCCTAGCTAAACTACAAGGAAAGCTACGTTTCTGCTGCGTTTTATGACTCCCCATTTAAAATACATAATTGTTTTAAATGGCCTCTTGGTTGCACATTGGGTTCAAACTTTGGTCATTATGCTCAGGTAATGAATCAAATTCCTCAACCATGTTGTTCTTAGCATGTGTTTTTGCGTAATTATTTCTTTTGTAAAGACTACACTACCACAGAGAGCCCTTCTGGCTGTAACACAAACACTGCTTGCCTCATTTTTCCAAAGAGGTGTTTCATCTTCGACAGTTTTCAATGCAGGATCACCTCAATTAAGAAGTATTCTTTAAAATCAAGGTCATTCAAATTTACTGAAAGCATGCCATCATTTAATCACACTAAGTTAAGGGAGCAGCACTATTCACTGTACTAAATCACCTCCCCACCTTCTGATTAATTTTAGCATAGAACTGGATTTATAATTATTCTGTTAACAAAAACATAGCCAAGACTCCCAAGACACGGCTCCAAAACAGCAGCATGTAATAATTTATCATCCCCCCAACAGTTAGCCTTCAAGTGTTTGCTTAAGAGACATTCTATAGGATGTTTTAGTTATTAATTTGAACTCAGAAAAACAACACTCAGAAAGGAGTCCAACCAGCAGCTTACGGGGAGAAACACCGGCCAAAGGACTGTCATCATCTCACAGTCTCTCTGTTAATATTTCTCAGATCTGCCCATGAGAAAATTCATCAGGCTAGCTACCAGCCTGCTGAGGTGCCCAATGACAGGCAATACTTTTGGGACATCCCTATAATTAAAATACCAAAAACTGGAAAAACACTTGCCAACAACAGTGCTGGCAAGAGCTGGAAAGTCTTCACATACTGAAAGCTTTTGGTCACTATCAAAGTAGGCCAGACTCAAAATGGGATACAGTTTAAAAGCATTGTTAATTAGTGATTTCCTCACCTCTGGAGGTTTTCATACAAACTGCCCCTTTAAATACTTTTAAAGCATACTTGCCTTACAAAGAACAGCCCTGCATATCTTAAAAAACTTAGTTCTGTCAGATGGTTTCCATGAGATGCTTGGAGTTCAGTGTGGGATGCAAGTGACCACTGAGCAAACCAGCTGAAGGTGCCGCCCCCATGCATTTATGTGGGTGCACTGGGGACAAAGAGAACTCAACATGTAGGTCCAATTAAAGAAGCCCCATAGTATCTAGATCTATAGGTAACTCTCAGGACTACCAGCCAGATCCTACACAATGGCTACAGAAAGGTAGCCTCGCTGTAACCTGCACTGCCCAGAGTACCCATGCTCCATGAACGCCTGATTTAAGTCCTGACTACACGACTGCCCTTTGGACACTAAATGATTAAACCTGCAGAGTATGAATTACTCTCAGCAGCCACTGAATTCAGCTGACAACAAAAGGATTTTTGCAGGCTGGTTTAATTAGACGCCTTTTCAACAAGCTTTATACTGTTAATGCCAAAGAAGCTGAATTCCACCCCAAGTCTTTCATCTTGGGTCAGCAGTCTGCCTAAAGTAAGCCTGTCCACAGCCCAAGAAAGGAGTGAAGGGAAGGAGAAGACACCTAATATTCTTCTAGTGGAAACACCAAGAAAACAGACGGATTTTTACTTTTTAAACTAAGTTTACGTTTACACTGTAGGCTATTTCCTTGTAATTCTCCACGGTGTTTATTAACCAGGCACTGAAGGCAGTAAATCTTCGATTTCCACAGACCTTCCTTTCTTCTTTCAATATTGGCAATCTGCACTTGAAAAAAAGAAAAACCACAAAAAACCAACAAAACATGCACAAGAGTTGCTATCCAGGAAGATAAGCAAAAGTGATTAACCGCTCAGAAAACATTGTCTTTGATGAGAAAGTTGCTTGGGGCAAAATAAGCAAGTCTTCAAAGGCTAGTTGGGTAATGGGTGGAAGTTTCCAAAGCCTGAACCGAGGGGGCTGTGAGGCTGTAAAGCAGCTTGATTTCTAGGGTGGCAATGCCAGAACATACCAGGTAGTGCAGAGAAAGAACCAATTCTGCTGCACATTTCTGAAGTCATGATTACCAGAGCTAGTGCTGAAGGTAAAACGAAGCCACATGGGCAGGACCTGCAGGTCTGTACAGCAGCCAGAAAGGGGAGAAGGGAGGGAGGGAAGCAGCAGGGTTCACATTTCAGCCCTTAAGCATCTCATCTCTTTGACCCTCTACGTCTGATTCCAAGCTCAAATACAGTTCTGACGTCCAAGGTGTCACCCTATCTCCAATTAATCAAAGGAGAGTCCTGTTTAAGCAGCCCCCTCTCAGGAATCCCATGGCCTGGCTTGGAATTTGATCTCTGTCATAGCTGTCAACAGATCCACTTCTTGCTTCTCTCTGGCTTTTGTTTTTATCCAAGGCAGCTCAGTAAGCCAGGAATGAAACATTCACAGACAAAGGAGAAGGATACTGGGGGTTTTTCACAGGAATGAAGCATCAGGTTTTTGCCGCAGTGACTCGCTCATGCAGGTGCTGAGGATGGAACTGCTAAAGGTGTGTTAAACACTTTTAAGTTACCATTTAAGACCATGCATTTTTCTTAAAAACTGAGGGAGCACAGAGCTTAAATAAAACCCGGCAGCCAAAATACCTACCAGGCTCTATTTCATAAAGCCTAGTGTTTTCTGATTCTTGCTTTTTTAATTGTTTACCAATCCATCAACAAACCTTCCCGCAGTGCCCCCATGAGCGTAAAGGATCTGATCTTTAAACAAACTGCCTGGAGAGACCAGTTTGATAAGCAGTGAAGAAATAATTATGCCATTCAGAAATCAATTTATTCTCAGGCAGAAATGTATTGCAGCAATTATCTTAAATATGGGGTGAAGTCCATGCAAAATCACTGAGCCAGACTTTATCGTAATACTTTATTTCAGTAAAGCATGAGAAAGCTGACAGTATTATCATCTCTGAGCAAGAGATTAAGCATGAGACTGACATATCTTTTTCAGTGACTTTTGATCAAAAGATGCCTAGTTGAGTAGAGGGAGGTCTCCGCTCCCTGATAGCTACAGCTTTCAAAAAACACCTCTATGAAATCAATGCCCAGCCTTTTCAACACACACCTAACCTTTGGCCTGTCATTCACTGCCGTGCATCTTAGATAAACACCATTTCTTTCCTCACAGGATACGCCCATCACATACAAACTGCTAAAACAAAACCTTCACAGCCTAAGTTATGAGACATTACCTGAATTTCTTCTGTACCAGAAAAGTAGGAACTCCCCCAACTTTTCCCCAAATAATCTTCTACCCAAAATATCTCAGGCTGATCTAAATACGTACACAGCAAATCACCCAGCTCTTTGTGGTCTAAACCTGCAAAAGACAGAGGGCTTCCCATAAGGGCTGAGTACCTTCGGCTCCTACCCACTTGCAAGAGAACGTGAAAGACATAAATTTTGCAGTTCAAACTGAGAACTGAGAGCTAAAAATTAACTCTACAATAAATAATAAAAATCTACAGCTTGATCCTTAATCCAACTATGCAGCTGCACAAGTCAAACAGGTGTACAAGGGATGAGACTGGATGGCAGCTCTGGGGAAATAAAACCTGTTGTTTCCAGTATGGATTAAGTCAGGCTTAAACCAAAGCATGAAATAAACATCCTTAGGAACTTTCACAGTTCTCAAGCCCAGACAATGAGTAAGAGAAACACAGCATCAACAGGAGCCTTAGCAGTAAACTTTCATCTCAGCACCAGTCAATCTCCTATTTCTATTTGCCTATTGAATCAGAAGCATTACAACAGGAAAACTAAGATAGAAAATGATTTAGGGGAAAAAAAGAAAAAGAAAAAAAAAAGAAAGAAAAAGAAAAAGGCAGCACTGATTCTAGAAACAATATAAACAATATATTTAGACCTGGTTATGACCAACTACTGAAACGAATAAAGGAGGTAAAATTCACCCCTCTGTCCAAGCTCATCATAGTCCCAATGTGAAACCAGAAGGAGGAATCCTCCTAATTAAAGAACTGAAAACATCAGAGCTCCAGTTTAGAGAAAAAGCAAAACAAAATGGAGCAGCCAACTGCAGTTCATTCTAGCTAAGACTAAGGAGGAGGCTTGGTTGTTGGGGTCTATTTCCTTTTCTTTTCTTTTGTTTTTTAAAGGTCTGAGAAAGAGAGATGGCTGTGAGTAAGGTTAGTCTCTCAATTTGAATCTACTTCCTGAATCTTTTGACTAATAAACCTTTCACCTTGCACATCTCTCACAACAGTTCACAAAGCAGAAAGCTGAGACCTACAAAATCAGAATTACATGAAAGGACCTACCCACTTCCTCTCCCGACATCTCTCACTTGCAAACACACACTTACCCAAACATACATTCAACTGGCAACCAGTCTTGTTTTCTTAATTGTCCACAGAGGAGAACATAATCCCACACTTTCAGACAGATTTAGCTAAATTAGAATATTTCAGTTTTTCCCATTCACCTTGCAGAATGTTAATGCACACGCAGTCTCACTCTTCTCATCTCAAAGAGAAACAACTTGTATTGCACAGGGAGGCCCTGAACTCAAAAATACCTATTCTACAGTATTTCTTGCGGTGAAATGAAGCTGCTTGAATGTATCCCACCAGAAATCAGTCTCTCCCTGTTCCTGACCTCTCAAAGGATATCTGGGACAGTAGCATCAACCCACTGGGAAATACAGAGTTAAATTTTGTTAAAACAGGGCATTCCCCTCCATAAAGCTGATTAATGCACTGAAACCCCAAAGCCAAGTCACTGGGAACGGGAAGTAGAATTACTGAACGTGCGTCACTGATTCTAGGTTCCCCTTTTCTCCTGTTGCTGAATTACTGTTGCCTGCACATTCTCAGGGCACAAACTTGAGTTAACAGCAAGAAAGCCATTCTCCAAATCCACTGAGCTGAAGAACTGCCGTCATTTTTGGTGGAATTTCACTAATCAGTTGGTTCAACGAGAAGAAAAAAGGCTACTGTGGCCAGTAAGGAACAACACACGCTGCAGCATTTTAATAAGTTAAGCCATTAGAACTTGCTCAGCAGAAACGTCAAGAGGTTTTGTTTGCTCAAAAGGAAACAGTTAAAGTAGCTGTTACAGTATTTGCAGTGACTCTTTCCCCAGACTCAGAGCTATTAATGACTGTAATTCTGACTAGAGTGTGATTTAGCAATAGTCACATTGACCCCGTACAGCGTATCATGGGACCATACAGCTTCAAAGCACTCAGCAACTATTAACCTGCTTCTTCCTGAGGACACAGAATTTTGATTTCTATTTTTCAGGTGAGGAAAGCGAGAGCAAAAGAGAAATGGTACCACGCCAAAGCCTCGAAAAACAGAAAGAGAGAAGTGGTTCTGGGAAACAGTAGTGCTGTCGCTGATGAAGCATCTGTTCAGTAATAGAAATAAATGTCATATTTTGATTGCAGCACAGCAACTTGCTTAAATCAGCCATGGTATTTCAGTGGTACTCACATTGTGCACGGCTTGTGCAAACTGATACTAAAGGTCAGTGTATTTAACAGCTACATAAAGTTAACTTTGTTTATTGAATGCTACTGGCCTAATGCAGTAAAAAAACACACAAATAAAGACACAAGCATTTGCTCAGGATGACCGCAAGTACAGCAAACCCCTGTTTCGGGTGGAAGAGAATGAATGCCCTCAATTCTTAAATAATACAGTGCTGTTGAACGCCCGCAATTCTGGTCAGAGCAAGTTTCCCACATGCAGTAAAACTCTTCCTAAGGAAAAAATGGCTTCATTTTCAGAAGGTTTCAGTCCCAGTGTTTGTCATTTCTCTGCTGCCGTTTGAAAGACCCAGACAAACAGAACAAAAATGTGACTCACTGAAATGGAGGAAAACATCACGCCTGACATCACGTTCATCCTGTGAGTTAAAGCAACTTTTCCAGCCGGAATCACTGTCTTCCTTCTCATTCCTTGCAGCTGTCCCTCCCAACTGGGTAATTTCAGGTAAATCTGCAACACTTGCTTTCTTACTCTCCCTTCAACCTTGGGAAGGCATACCATTAATTTCCCCTTAGCTGTTGCTAGGGGGTTTCCAATTCCCAGGGACAGAAACACAGATTTACCAGTACAAGTTCTCATCAAACAGTCAACAATAGTTCTAATGACATGGAAGAAATGCTTGTCTGGTACTATATGGAAATTAATAACAACAGATTCATCAGGCAAGCTGAAAACCTGCTTTCTAAAATTCATCTCTGACCTCCACAGATAAAGAAACAAAGCCACAAGAAGAAAGTTATAAAACGTAGGAACTGACAAGTGAGGGGTTTTGGCAGTATTGGACATAGAGATGCTGACTGATGCTGACCTATTTTCCTGGCCTTTATGTATTCATATGTATGACTGGGAAAACAGATTAATAATGCCACATAAAACACAGAGGATCAGAAAACACCTTCACCGCCACAGAACAAGTCACTTGTGATTAAGAAATATCCTTTTATTAGAAATTCTTTGGTGAATGAAACTGGAAAGAGAAAAGGCTGAATGAGACAGTACTGTTGAACATTGAACATTATTTTCCAGTAGCACATAGTTAAATGCTTTATTTCATGTTTGTACAAGGATTTGAAGATATAAACCTGTCACCAAGCATTAGAAACATCATTTCTCAACAAAACGTCATAATGGGGGTGGTAGAAGGAGGGTAGGTTAGAATAATTCTGTGAAATTTCTTGAGCATTTCCAGGAGGGAATAATCGTTTAAGAACAGCTCATCAACTATTTTTTAAGTGTCATTATCTTTGTACAACTCAAACACAATTTGACTTCAAAAACCTTAATCACCAAAGGTGTCTGTAATAGCAACTGACTTGCCATGTTAAGAGAAGGTTGTTTCAGGGTTAGAAATGCCTGTATACAAGACGATCTTTTTTTCCACTATTCATTCAGCTCCGTTGTTTAGCTCAGACTTCTGAAGCTCTTCTACTTCTTGCTCTGCCGCAGTCTTTGGATTTGGTTTTGGAAAAGAGTATATGGCTCCACTTCCCCACCAAAGATAGGCAAGTAATACTTCTTAATTATAAAGCATATAATGAGAAACCACACTGTGATTTATCAGATTCACCGGGATAACAGTCCACGATGGGTATCTTAAGAAGTGGCAGAACACGACCAGACGACGCACACCAACACCCCTTGTATGACACCACAGCAATAAGCAGTTTGTCATTTGACACGTGCTATATACAAAACTTCTAAAATATTTTAGAAATCTTCTTCCTTGTAAATTACACTTTCCAGCAGAAAAACAAAGCACAGTCTAATAATAACTGTTAGAAAGCATGCTCTTTATTGTCTATGGTACACATACACTAAGTAAAAGTCTTCTTCAGAACTCAAGTCTCAAGATTTCATCCAAAGGCTGGAGCAGCCAATTCAAACATCCCCCAATTCCATTAGGTTTTGCATCAGGCTTCTCCACTGCAGCTATGTGTGGCGGTAGCTCAAGACCAAAGCATAAGGATCCTGTGAGCTTTTACCATCACAAATAGCTCTGTCATGATGAAATAAGTGTTTGCCAAGTCACTTCCTAGTGCACATCTACCTGGCTTGATAGCTTCTTGGCTCCAATTCCGTACATTGCAGAGCACTCAACTTCCAGCAGGATTTCAGAGTATGCAGTATTTTGCAGTATCAAGACCTATGAGTCCTAGCTGTTGATGCCTCAGGATCTTAAAACCATTTTTAGCGTGCTTGACACCTACAGTTACATTTCCGCTTGGGACTGCTGGAAAGCAAAGTCTGAAATTAGCACGAATGTCCAACGAGCTGATTTCCTAAACATGTATCCCAAATGAAAACAAATAAAATACAAACATTGAAATTCAAATAAAATAAAACCATTCTCCCATATTTCAGAGATGCTTTTGTCTCCAGTACAAACTTAATATTTTCAGTTTACATTTCTATAATTCAAAACATTTTGCTTTTGTTTGGCAGGCTTTACAGATTCAATTCGGTAAGCCATCAGTTGCATACACAGACCAGGGCTTCCTAATGATTAGCTATCTTTACTTGAGGCATTTAAATTCCCTTCCATTGACCTGAACATCAAGCAAAATGACACTAAAGCAATTTTACAAGTATAAAATTGTAAGGGGAACCCTCCAAAATTCATGGGTTTTTTTCACTTACTTCTCCTGCAAGTCAACCAAATCATTGTAGCAGAGCTTTTTAAACACCCAAGCAAATTCTCTTTGTATTTTGCAGGCAAAGTGGCCACATTAAATGCTGTTAAAACAGACAGATTTGTGAAAACTGCTGCTAGCATGTAGGGGGGGGGTTCTGTTTGCAAGTTAACAGCTGCTACAAAAGTATCAACAGAGTAAATTAGATTAGCGTGCCCTAGGTTGACAGTTTAAAACAAGTCTTTACAGTTTCTTCAAATAAAATCAGACAAAAAAAAATTAATTTCACTTCTAGTTTCTCTTTCACATTCAAAATCTGAAGCAGACTTCTTGTTATCCTGTCGGTGACCCCCACGTACCGTGGCAATGGCTCTGCAGGCAGAGGTAGGCTAAACAGGGTATCAGTATTACAGTTTACTATCACCAAGATGACTACATGTGTAAGAAGCACATTCTTCCCATCACTGCACTCACTCCATAAGGAAACCAGAAAGGGCACCAGGCCAAAGTCTGGTAGTTAAGCAGACACACTATCAGGTTTCCCACATTCAAAAATCTTGCTGCCAGGGAAGCATAAAAACGGCTTCCTACAGCCTGGGTGGCAGAAGGAAAATTAAGCGAAACCTAGGCAAGGCCATTATTCTGCTGATCTGCACAGAGCTTTTAAGATTTTTATCTAGCTGAAGTCCAGCTCTCAAAACACAGGAGCTTCCTCTTATCACCCAGCAGCTCTTTCATTTTCAGCCGCAGTTCTTTTATCATTGTCCCCTGACAGAGCTTTATCTCCAACCATCCCCTTTTCGAAGGCCGTAAGATCTCCTGAGCACTTTTTAATCTTTCTGCAAACACACATATGAAGGTTGTGCCCGCTGCAGCCTTTCTCCCAGATCTCTGCTAAGCTGTTTCCATCCAGAAGCTCTGAGCAGCAGATAGAAAACCTCCAGTGATTCTAATATGTACCTCCTGCTCTGGTAGGCTGATTCCCAGTTCCTCCAAGGCAGAGCACAAAATCCACCTTCACCTTTACATCCCTCCTGATGTGACAAAGACAGGAACTTAGTTTCACATATCCAGGGAATTTCTGAAGTGGGGTATATCATGCAGATCACAGTGTTTAGGCTGAGGGTGCTACAACAGTTTACCAGCAGCAGAAGATCCAACTGAGTCAGGAATCAGTTTCCTGGTCCCACGCCAGAGAGCTCAGCGGGTCAGCCTCAATGGAAAGGTCACTCTTCAAAACAACAAGGTCCAGCCCCTGTGCAAGGAACCAACAGATGGAGCAGAGAGGCTCTGACACTGAGTTCAGATGAGGTCCACGCTCGCGGGAAAAATCCCTGCTCAGTGCACAAGCCAGGAAAGCTCAGTACGAGCGGTCAGTCCATGCCTGATGTTCCACGCAGAAAGTGAAACAGTCCTGAATGACTGAGAGATGAGCACCAAACACGGCATCTCATAGGAAACAAAGTCATGCAGATACAGAAGTTCCACTAAGTGATGAAAGAATTACAAGACATACCAGGGCTGAAATCCTTCTTTTTTATGGCATTTCTCTGTGAAAAGACTTTACTGCTGTCCCTGGTATTCACTGTTGCATAACAACTTCATAATCTCATGTCCGACTGCTACCACGTAGCACAAGAACGTGCTGGTGAACACTTAGCTCAAGTTAGAGAATTCGTCGTGAAAACAACTAATTATTTAATTTTTTTTGCACACATCTGTTCTGGCTACTTCTGAAAGGCAAATCTCTGGCTCCAAGGCAGGACCTACTAGTTACCCATATCATGTTCACACAGAATCCAGTCAGAAAGATACATACTGGCTTGAAGAGCAGAGGGAACAAAGCTAATTAATGAAGTAATCCTACTGGCCCGGCTAATATGTAGTGCAGTCAGGCAAGTAAACCTTCCTAGCTGTGTTTCTACTAAACAGGGTCATTGCTACTCCTTTCTTAAAAAAAGGAGTTTTCTTTTACTCTACAGAAAAGCTTTATATTAGTATTCCCTGAGCGGGCTAATATGCATATACAATTGTAGTAGGAATCCCAAAAACATGAACTGAGGCCAATACAAAGCGTGATGGAAACTCTTGTTCCCCACTGCAGGTCAGCACTGTCTGAAATGCATCCAGACTCCTGCATCCTACCCATTTTGACCACTACCTCTACCAAGGATGACCAGCTACACCAAAACACCTGGTAGATCACACGCATTTGAGGACTCAGTACAAAGCCGGTAAGTCAAAGAAAAGTTTCCATCAATTTCAGTGGAAGCTGGGTCTAAAAGGGTTGGACAACCAATACAGTTTAATTAAAATTATGTGAACCTGGTCAACCAGAAGATAAAAGCCAAGTATCAAACTAGATCTCAAACCTGCTGATATTCTGCAAAGGATTTGTGTCACACACTGTTCAGTCTCCTTCAGTCCAGCAAATAAACCACTGATAAAAATAACGCTGCCTTCCCAGTACTTTTTCCCCACATTAGCTGCTGTGCTGTCACTAGAATGTTAAACAAAAAAAGGTGGCCCATTCAGTCACAGTTTATGTGCATGCTAGGCCAACTTCAATGGAGTGCCTAAATACAATGGAGACAAGTGCTTGCTTAAGGAAAGATAAACGACAGCCTGGTTATCCTAGAACTTAGTTCTGACGCTTTGGGGTTTACTGGGTTTTTTCTACTGATAATTTCTAAGACATCTAGGCAGAAACATTTGCAAAAGAGCACTACAGAGTACTTCCTTCGGTTGCTACATAATCATTGACACAACGCACGCCTCCAAATAAATCCTTTTTCCAGTGTGGTCCCAAGAAGAGGAATCACGATGAGGAATCACAGCGCTGTCACACATCGCTGGTGTTTGAACAGGCACCAGGTCCCAAGTCACACAGTTGCTTCAGCTGCACGCCTCTGTCGCACAAGCCTCTGTTTAAATACTGCAAAGTGGTAATCTCCTGCTTTTGCTACTTTGAAACTGAGGAGGCAAAGGAAAATATTTGAATGTGCAGTCCTGAGGTCAGAGCTAAAGTTTGATTTGGGTTGGTTTGGATTAAGGAGAAACGTCCAAGAACAACTCACTGATTTACTTTATTTCAGGACTTGGCACACAGCTTGGACCACGTTCAAAATCCAACAACATTGAGCCAGAAAATGCTACAGAAAGAGCAGAGATAGGAGACATCTGGACTGTGTTAGGAACTTAGAGCCATAAAGTCCTTCAAAAATATTCTCTGCTCATGTTGGGACTTCTCTTGTTTTTGTTTCAAACAATCCAAATGTTAAAACTGTGTTTCAAATTAAAAGTAAAAAAAAAAAAAATAATAAAGAAAAAAAAAAAAAAAAAGCCTCCTCTCCCCCAAGAAGGGCAGCCTAAGCCAATTACAAAAGTAAAAACATGATGATTTTAATGACCTCAGATGAACAGTGAATGCTCTTACAGTGAAAGTGGTAACTCCTAATAGCACTGAATCAATGCTCCCACAGTGAAAGCAGTAATTTTCAATATTATTGCATCACTGCAAACTTCTCACGCAAGCAGGACAGCAAACGTGTCCTATAAAAACAGGGCCCTTCTGACCATTTAGTATTCCTGCTTTTACACAATGTTTCAACCTATCCAGGACATACTGAAAACAGCAGCATTACCCCAAAAAAACCCTTCCCTCTGTCCAAAATATCGTGGTCTGGGTTCTAGGATCTAACTGAAAACAAATACTTTAAAATGGTCATTTAATTGTTTCCATCTTAATTCCATGCATCTGGCAGCAGTCATGCCGATCACTTTATAGTTCCTTAAATACAAAGTAATCAGTTGTGCACACTGCTTCCGGGAAGATCCTTACAAAAATGAATGAAAGAGATGGATTTGGGAAAAGAAAAATAGCAAAAATTGACAATAGCTTTATTACAAAACCACAAAATACAGGACAAATTATTCCGAGACCTCAAGTAGAAAAACTGGGTAGTTTTAGAAATTAATGTGTCTCTCAAATTCCAATTGATAATGCCTGATTGACTAACCCTTAAAAAAAATACCTAAGTAAGGAAGCCAACTAAAACTATCTCTGGAGTGGGAAAGCAGGCAGGGCTCATTCATCGGCAGAGCTGGAGGAGCACAGGAGCTCCTGGCCCCATGGTTCCTACCAAGCTGACCATTCCCCTTGGTGAGAAGTGAGAAACAGATGCCCTAACTCTAGCTTTTACCTTTTTTCCACACAACAGCAAAGTGCTGAGGTCCACCACACATGACATACACATGGTGTCCTCACCTGCCTGAGACTGCACCTTGATTCACTGTAACGAATGAGTCCCTCTGCCCCTTCCGAGGACAAGGTCTTTTAACAGCGCTAGGACTTCTTAAGATTCCACAAAACACAGGTCAGGTTAGCAGAAGAGTAATTTCTCTGCATAGAAACTACATTTCCTGAAGCTTGTGGAATGTGAAGAATTCATCTTACCTTAAAATAAATATTTTTCATTAAAAGGCAAGGCAATTCTAGCCCAACCTGTCTACCAATACAAGTTCAAGCAGGACACTTAAAAGTGAGTAACAAGCAAAAGCAGAGTATCGAGAAGAGTCTGCACAGCTGAATTTGACACTATGGCCACAGTCGAGGTGCAAATATACTCAAAGAGTTTTCAGTGATAAGTCTTTAAAGTATTCTCCAACAGCGAAAACTTCTGGCAAGGCTGGATTTCATTTCAAAAGATGCTACCTTCCATCCTTCCACTTGTTAGGAATATCTAATAAAAGAAAATAACAAATTTTAAAAACAAACCACCAAACACAAAGCCAGCCAGTTTATTAAATTTTTTCCATATTCTTAAGTATTTATGCCAATTAATAGGACAGAGTATCGCATTCTTCCCAAGTACATGCCTTGGCACAGCAAGGACTATTCTGCATTCAGCAACATGCATCATTTCCGGCAGCCCAGCTCCAGGAATAGAAAACCAAGGAAAGCAAGACAGCCAGATAAACAAATCATTCAGATACCTGAAAACCCAGGAGATACTGTAGCTATTGTCATTTTACACCTAAGCTCCTTTGAGGCATCCTGACAGTGCCAAACGTAGAAGAAAATAAAGCATTAATAGGCTTCTTGGAAGTGAAAAAGAATTCACAGAATTATGCTCATAAGCAAACAATCCAGAGACTAAATCCTGCAAAGGGCATTTTTGCCCACACCAAACACCACCCGGTTGAACACAGTACGCTGTGTTTCTTGACAGCACTACATTTGTTCATCGCTCAACGACACACCTCACTGAAGATTATTAGTTACGTCGTCTGCAAATTCTTCAGTATTTCATAAGCCTGATGTGCTTCTACCATCTGCAGTCATTCGCACCAGCAAAATTCAAGTGTGAACTTCTCCCAAACCTATATTACAACATTTTATAAGCAGCACAACAGATACGGTTGTCAGCTCTCATTCAAAATATTTTATTTCAAAAGACAGAGTAAAAGAAGTACAGAAATGACAGAATAATTACCTGCTAGAGACTGCACATTAGCATAAAATCTCTGCAACCAATTAACCTCAGCTGTGATGGTCCTGCAAAGACAGCTAGGCAGTGAAGTTCTTCCAACCCAATGGAGTTGGGCCAAATTTAAAATCATCCTCCCCTCAAAAGTCCAACAACAAACAAACCCTCTTGACTGCAGATAATATTCCTCTCCTACTTTCCTATAATAACTCAGAAAGCCAAATCAAGAAGGACAGATGCAAGCCTGAGCTATAAAATCCAGATTTCATTTCCTATCACTCCCCTCTCCCAGGAGCTCAGGGGTGTTTAGATTCTGGGCTGTGGTTTAAGTCCATCTGTGTTCTTCAAGTATAAACATCTTCATTGAAACCAGACTCATCCTGCACAGCCATTCATTTAGTGAGCTCATCTGTGAGAGACACAGACTGGCACATTTCTATGACAACCAGAAATAAAAAAATAAAATAAAAAAAATAAAAAGAAAAAAAAAGGAAAAAAGTAGCAGCTTGGCACAAATTAAACAGCTTTTTAAAGTCTCCCTATTGTTCCTGAGGCTGCTTTCTCCTCCTCTAGCATCTATAGTTATCTTGGATATACTGCCCAGAACATGAACTCTCCCTTAAAATGGTCCTCTTTCCATAGGGAAACAGAGACATTCTGTAAGATTTCAATGTGGGAAGGAATGCTCAAAAAATAAAAGAACCCAGGCAAGTGGAGTACTGGGCTGTCTAGTTCTCATCTAAATCAGGCATACATATACATCCTAAAGAAACAGTCCAAAGAGGGACCATTGAAGTCTGAACCAATAAAGTGTTCCCCCAAAAATCCCCTCTTTAAAAATGAGTCCTAGTAGCTTGTTTTCTTTAAATATCTTGCTATGCAGTAACTCTTAATAAAAAATGAACAAAACTCAAAAACAAGTATCACCATTTAGAAACCACCACTCTTTCGCTTGCTGGTTCTCAATCTGGATTTTTTAGTTTTACACTAAGCCATCCTAATTTACAAAAAAGAAAAAGGCAACAGGGCAAACAGAGCACAGGAAGGTTATTTAAGTGCAACCAGTTCAGGTCAATGGTTTATTTTCCCACCTAGTAAAACCAGATAGACACAACAGGGAAAACATGACAGCATTTTCTCTCTGTAAGGATCTCATGTGACAATACACACAATAATATAAAATTATGCCATTTTTCCAGCTGAGACATAGGCCTCAGCTCAAGCAACTGATAGCTTTCTTAAAGCACTGATTATTTAAAAGCCCACACTCTAAAGCAATTCAGCACCAGATAAATAAAGCAGCTCTTTCTCTGACACACGTTGCCAGTCAATGCAGAATTCACATTGTCCTTATGTTTGTTATTGCATCCCCTCAAATCAGTGACTGCCAGCTTACACAATGCATTAATTATAAGTAGTTAAGATTGTTTTTACTAGTATGGTACAGACGCCAAATCACTCTTAGTGATTCCCAACAAGAGAGAAAGACACTATGAGTAAAAACAATGGAATGGACTCCCAGGATCTAGTCGTGCCAAGCCACAAATAAGCCAGAAGAATAATTTTATTTTTTTCACTCCCACTCTCTCCACCTTAATTTTTGGTATTCAGTCTCAAGCCAGACTCTGATGTAATAGGCAACCTGTTGGACCTTCCACCAAGACTCCTTGTGTTCGCAATAGCTCGTGCCATATGACCACAGAAATAATAAATCACAGAAATAAGGAGATTCTTTTTTTAAGTCACAGAAACCTCAAGTGCAACTTTGTCTGCTATGGTCAATTTTTTCTCCCGGAATCATTACAGGTTTCCCAGTCACATATAGACTGCACCCATCAACTCAATGATTTTCATCTCAACAGTGTTTTGACTTGATCTTTTACTCACAAGTCATTTTGTTTAATTTGCTTCAGACATTTTTCCACACACGATTCAGAGCAGTGATACACTGCCAGGCAAAGTACTGAAATGTTCCCAAAGGCATAGATGAAGGAAAACTCAGTTATTAGTGGATCTAAAAGGTACTTCTTATTACTTAACCAGCTTGCCACAGACAAGGAGCGTAGCTAGCGCATTAGGGCTGTTCATTGTAGATACGAGCCTGAGTCATGCAACTGAAACAACTGTGACCTCCTGAGTGGAATTAGATGCTAGAAACAAAAAAGAGGTCCAAGTCCAGCCCTACGGTCTCATTGATTCTGCCAAAACTCAGGACAGCAGCAGCACATAAAGCTATAGTAAAGGGCATCTCCACTCACTGACCAGCTCTCCTTAGGAAAGGATCAGATCAAAAGCTCTAAGACACAATCACATCTGGAAATGCTTTACACTTCAAAATTCAATGAAGATGCAGGAATCTTGATTTTTGACTAATTTCTAAGCAATTTCTAATTTCTGCAGAAAAGTGCACACACACTTTTTTTTAAGCAAGTAGCTATTTAGGTGTTATACTGTCTTTTTCTGTGCAATGTTTCCCATGTCATAACACTAGTACATTGATTAAAAAAGCAGTGTCTTCGGAAGACATATGATAAACCATGGGAAGTGCCACAGAGTTCATTCTGTACTAGCTCTCACCTGGATCTGCAATAGGCATGACAGTCAGAAATACAGGCACTTGGGGAAAACCAGAGTTAGGGTACATCTGATTCTGAAAACTGAGATAACACACACAGCAAGGCTGATTTCCATAAGTGCAGCACATTCCCTTCTCATATTTAAATCTGCAAAAGGTAGGCTGCACTGTTTATTTTCTGCTGCCTACACAATGCATCAGATCTGCCTACTAGGAACACGCTACTCTCTGCAGGAGTATGTTCCCCAGAGACACGTAAGCTCCCATCCACACTGGAATAGGCAAAGACCACACAGTATCATGTTGTATTTCCAGCTCTCTGCAGGAGTACCCTATGCCACGTCCTGTCTCTCGAATATAAAGCTATGCCACTTCTTCTGAGACCGCTGCAGTCATCGCAGATGGTGATCAGTTACAAACAGGAAGCATCCATCCTTCTGCTGCACTCCACCGAAGAAACGGGCAGCAAACAGTTCCCTCCTTCCCTCCACTGCTCACTTCTGTGCACTCAGAAATGCACATCTTGATGCTGCTGCCCCTCTCCCCGCAGCTGACAGGATGGCAAGAAAAAATTCAAGCTACATGCCATCAGATTCAAGACAGGACAATATGCTGGGCAACATACCCATTGCAAAAAGAGGTTGTGTAAGATTTACTCAAAACCAGAAAGCTCCTGTTTTTTGCTATACAGATGAGACTTCCAGTTCCCTGATGAGGAAATGAAGTGATGTGACATTAAGCAGCTCATGAATCTCTTCAATTAGTGAATTCTGCACAATGGAGAGTTCCAGGGAATTATCTGCAACCACAGCAGCAGCTCATTCCCACTGCCATGTCCCTGAGAATGAGTCACTTCAATTCCCATATTCTTGCTGCAGGCAGAGAGCTAAGGACTATTCCCTGTCTTCGTTAGTCAGGCAAATGGTTGGAATCAAACACTGAAACTACTTGCACAAAACTTTAATTAGGGTTACCTTATTTTCTGCAACGATTCAAGCATAGTTACCACCAGCTCTCCTCTCTTCGTGTTGATAAGGGCTTGTGCTATGTGAGATAACATTTCCATCCCACCACCTTCAGGGAACAACCGGAGAACATGCTACACAACCATGCAGAGCACAGCAGAGAGAATAAAACATAGTACCAAGACAGCCTGAACTGCAGAAGGCTTGCAAGCAGCACATCCTCAGTGCTGAGCTATACTATAAATGAACTGCAAAGCTCTCCTGGCACAGGACCCTAAGCTGTGAGAGGAAATAAGAACAGCAAAGGCTAAAGAAGTCAACATCAGTAGACCACTGTGGGGCCCAGATGCACAATCAAGCTCAGCACCATTCCACAGCAAGACCCAAGGCCACCACTCTCATTTCTGAACATGTCAGCCCTTTCCAGAAAGTCATGGGGAAGAGGAAGGGGGAAGAAGAGAGTTGTGATATAGGCAGTAAGCCTTACTGCTCCCCATCACGTGAAGGTCATCTATGCCTGCAACAGGGCTCTCCTAAACCACCAGACTCTATTGCAATACTATGTCAATTTAAGAGATTTTATCACTATTAAACTGGTTTGAAGGACATGGAGGTGTGACTGTGACTGGTTTTACACATGTAGGATTGTTGTAATTTTCATTTAGAAAAGCATATCCCAGAACAGACAAAAAAAATATATAAAAAAAATCTGTTGCAAGTGTTTTCAGACTTGAGAAAGCCTTTGCTGAATACAACAAGCAGTCTGTACGCACTTCATGTGATTTGCAAACTAGAAACACTGGAATTTTAGGCCAGGAGGGTGTCATTGACTAATGGGGATTCTCCCTTCCCTCTGGAGTATAGGTTTATAGAGGAATAAGATCATGTTCTCCAGGCAAGTTTATACAAAATGATTCATCTCTAGCCAGCTGCAGTCAAGACATCTGCTTGCTTTCATTTCACTACAGGGAGATTTGCCGCCCCCCCTTACCTCCCAAAGGCAGCTAAGATTATATCGAATCATAAAAAGAAGACTTGAACAGTTTCAAAAATAAAACTTAAGAAGTTGGGTAAATTACAGAGAGGCCACAGATGCACCTCTGCCCCACCTAAAGCATTCCTAAGAAACACGAAGTGAACAGCAGGCTGAGGAAGTCCTATTTAATCAACAGTCTATTGACTTTAACACAGAGACATCACCTCTGCATCCTGTGGTTTACATGCAGATCTGCCCAAATACATGAAGGTATTTCTTTGTTTTGAGAATCCTTCACGCATTCCACATGGGATCGTGCAGACGGTCCTCGTGTGGTCAAATAAAGTTTGTGAACCCATGCCTTTATAGCTTTTCCATATTAATCTGCACTCTGGGCATATATCCAATTAAAGCCTCATGTATAGATCACTAGGTTACTAACTGGCTTGCATACTTGGGGGGAGGGGAAATAACAAGCTCATGACTGCATAATTTAACACTGCCTGTGCTTTCACTTCTACATGCACAAGTCTTTTTTAATCTAGTCTTACCATAAATAAAGAGTTATAACCCTTGCTGAAGAGAAACTCAGGTCCCTACATGCTGCAAAACACAGTAGCTAACGCTGAATGCATTTACATTAGCACTAACTCCAGTGCAAAGAAGACAAGGTCTTTTCACAAACACACTACAAAAACAGGAAGCAAAGGGGAAAACTTCACAGTGTTTGGAAACAGCAGAGCATTGTTTGTACGGGCTTTTCTTACAAACACAAGAGGGGGAAAAAAAAAAAAAGGTAACGTGAAATCCAAGCACAGCAAGAACCTTAGATCAGACACGAGGGTCTCAAGACAGCAGCTCTCAAAAGATCTCCAGGTACAGACTGTACAGGCAAGAAGATGCACAGCGTAGGGGTTTTTTTTCTCCTATTTCTGCTAAGAAAATCTGACAAGTGAAGAGACATAACTTCCCAAACCCTTGACATTAAAGCTAGATAGTGTAACACAGCACCACATCTTTATCTCAGTTGAAGCAGGTATGATAAATGAAGAGGCACTAGGAAACAGATAATCCACCATATTTAAACATTTCCATTATTTTTAAACTGCATTCAAAAGGGAAGATACAACGACACAGGCCTTGCATGCTGTGGGCTGTCCCAGAAGGCCATCTTCACCTCATATTAAGAAGCTGCATTGTGGATTATAATACCCCTTCAAGATGAGTCAAAAAGGTCCCATCACAAACACGCTGCAGTCACTAACTCGGAGACTTCCCTTTTCAGATGGAGTACACAGATCCGACCTCTAACTTGATGCTTCTTTGTTTAAATTTTTCATATCACCACTTCCTTTCTTTCCCTTCCCCCTTTGGGCCATGCTGTAGTACCATAAATGCATACAGCCACCACAACATATAGATAATGCATATAATCAGTGTTGCCTCAATCCCGACTCACCCCAGGTTTAAAACGAACCTACACCCCACTCCACAGCTTTAACCCAACAGAGGACGGGTCCTGTATTTGGGGAAGCACCAAGGAGTGCTCAGGACTTTCCCATGTCGTCTATCTCCACAAGGGAGCAGCTTTAGACATGGTCAACTCCCACGACAGATTGATTTCACCAGATTTAAAGTACATTAGTCAATCCAAGTCACTGGGGACATTTGAAATAACTCACAATAAATCAGAAAAGATTAGTTTCAAAGGAGGCAGTGACGTAGCACCAAAAGAAACATAAGTTAGTACTAAGAGAAAAGCATTTAGCAATATTTCTCTATGGCAATGATTTTTTCACTATAAACGCGAGAGCAAGAAGATATTACAGTCTTCAGGCAAATGCTGGGCTCCAAAGGCAAAGTGGTTACCCAGAAGGGGTATGTCAATATTTAATACCAAAGTACATGTCTAGTCCTGCACATTTCATTCAATTTCAAGCTTTCTCAGTTCTATTTCCTGTTCCATTCACAGCAATCACAAAAGATGAATTATCTAACCTTAGACAACATGTTCGCAGTCAGACGAGACATGTTGACCATGTCCGTACTTTCACCTTTAGCAGCAAAGTTCTGTGCCAGCACAAGTTTTATGTTTTCTTCAATGTCTACATTATTTGGTTGCAAAGTAGATGGGATTTTCAGTGCCAGAACTCCACTCAAACCGCTTGCTCCTCTGGGAGAGGAGAAAGAGCCTGTTCTGTGTGTCTGGATGTGAGGCTACTTTTTAGTGAAAAGTTTAAAAACTTTCCCCAAAAGTCACCATAATAGCAGTGACAAAAAAAAAAAATAAAAAAAAATCAACCAACAACACACCAAAACCCAAAAACCCTAACACTAAAGGATCTGAAAGAACCACAAAGAGTTGAAAGAAAAACTAGATAAAGTAACAATTAATAATTTGCACTTGCATCATCTTTTATCAATGCTCCTCACTTCCATATACCAAGAAAGAAAACTGGCTGCATTTCATAACAAAAACAAACAGGAATACTACTTTGAGCCCTTCCTACACAGCTGGAGTTGCTATTCCTTTTAAAAGGAATATGTGAAGCATCACATATTCCTGCAGTGAAAGAATAAGCTGAAGTTCCTTTTCCAATTCCATAATTGTGCTACTGCAACCTATTTACAAAAGGTAGAAGTTTACAACAATTGCATAGATTTTCTTCTGGTTTAAACAATGACTGAACAACATCTGTAACATGACGTTGAGTTCTCTTTCTCCAGACATCCAAATAAATCTCTCTGTTCTACGTTACTGTTGGATAAAGAACACAATTGCTTCATCAAATATGATTCATCTTCCACAAGGAACCAGCAGGTACAGCAGGTACTCAAACCACGGGCATGTCACTACCGAGCAGTAAGACAGGGGCACTGACAGATCTTATTTAGCACAGTCCATCAAAGTAGATGGAAATCTCCTCTGCTGCAAAAGTAAATAAACGCTGTTCTTCAAAGAACCTCTGAGCCTTTCACAGTTTCGGTCCCCTTCTCCCACCTTCGCTCTCAGATCCAACATACTAGGCAAACTGTTCAGATGACAGTACACCATAGCTACAGTCAGAGCATCGTGGAGTCTGAGCATCCAAGGCAAGAACACTATCACAACTCTTCATTGCTGATATCCAGTGCCCTGCCTGGCATTGTAACAGCCAGGACAAAGACACATCTTGTTGTGCAGCTACCTCTCCAGTTGCCAGGAACAACTCAACACTCAGATCCCCAACTAGAATAACTGCGCAGCCCAGAAAAACATCTGCAGAATTGCAGCAGCTTACACCAACAGATCATACATCCACTATTTAAGACTTTCTACTTTCAGTTTCCAATCTGCTTCCAGCTTACACTGTACTAGAGAGAAATGGGACGTTTTGAGATGCCTCTGCAACCATGTTCTTCTCAAGTGATAACCAAGTTTAAGAGCTCAATATCAAAAAGTTTGTACATTAAAGCCAAGGTATCAGAAGGGAGAGAACTGCTGATCTCTTTTCAAGAACAGCAATACCCTGCTTCTATAGTAATTTTGCAAGATCACTCTCATCCTCGGTGCCGTCAAGGTTTCCCCGACTTACTCTCTACTTCTGAAATCAATCTTAACAGTCTTTAAAGCAAAGTGGTAGGTTGTCAGGAGGGATTATTAGAATATACAAAGCATGCATGCCGCAGAAAGCAAGAGACTTGAACTGATTGGCACCTGGTTCCCTGACAGACATTTTCTTTGCAGGAAGATTGAAGGGTAATAAGAAGAGCACAACACCCCGCGACACGTTCTGCTGTCAGTCACTCTCCCACACTTTCACTGATTTTTAATGAGATTTACAACCATTAAGAAAACTTATAGCCATCAAAATCGGGAGGAAAGATGCAGCCCAGCGGCCAAAGAAAAGAGAATTCATTTCTGCTCCAACTCCTACCAGAGATTTATCACAAACATTAGGGCAAGGCACTTCAGTTAATACTATCAGGACATGCAACTAATTCTTGGTGTCCCACATAAGACACTCCAGAATGAGCCACAGATGCAGACACCAGCTAAGAAGGAACTGCAAATTAAGCACGAACCAACAGTAGCAGACATGTCTGAAATATCTGACCTACACTTATTTGTATCTTTGTTTTCCCTATGTGTAAAAACATAAAGCACTCTGAGACAGCTGAAGCACAGTAAAGTTGAAACCCAAGGACTTGTAGAATGAAGTCGTCATCTGTCATCCAAAAATCATTGTTTCTGATTGTTTTAAAGACCAAAAATAAACTCTCTTTTTTCTTCACAGAAGGCCAAACAGATATTCATATTTATGAAAAAAGAATACAAACCCTCAGTTGTTTGTTTTTATTTTTAATTAAAAGGCTGGATTCCACTTGGTAATTTTCAGAAACTTTCTGTAAAAAGCAGTTTCTACTTTACTATTAATAATGCCCATCCCTGAAAATGGATAACAAACTCATTCAGTCTTATTTTAGGTGCTTGCAGAGATAGAGCAAAACCATAGCCTGCTCACAAAATGCACTAATTGTATTACAGTAACAAACAAAAAACTCTGTGGTAGGACAGAACCCCGAGAGGAACCAGAAATGCTAAGAGACACCTGCCAATCCCAAAAGCTTATATTCATATAGTCAAAACAGACGAAGACTGGGAGAAAAGGACCACTGTCATGTAAAAAATAGTAATACTACAGCTTTACCATTGAGAAGTATCTGTTCCATATCATTTGATACGTACTGTTGGGAACACACCGCGGGTATCAGCAGGAGGTTTAAGGGGGAGGAAAAACAGCTTTCTTTTAAAATTTATCCAAATTGTTTATCTTGACATGCAATTACCTAATCTTCCTCAGTTAGATGTTAATTGTCTATACACAAATAAAGAATGAGGTGATTTTCTTGTTTCTAAAATTCTTGCCTTATCCTTGGGTTAACATCACCAGAAATCTCACCCGTACAATACACACAAACTTCTGTACACAAATATTTACAACTTATTTACAGGAAAAAAATCATATTCTTTCTATCACTTGCAAACACTGTTTACCTTTAGGCGCAAGAAAAACATTATATAAAATACAATTATATAATAACTGTATTTGGGAATACAATTATATATTCCCAAAAAACCCCTCTGATTTAGCTTAATCTCAGTTTTCTTCAGGCAACATTTATTGTACCGCATGTGGCATCTTCGAAAACAGAATCTTACAAAACCTAAATCCATTTTTGTGTGCACTTTACGATAATTTTTTGAAAAGGAGAAAAAGATTTAATTTTGTTCAGCACTTCTTAAAGCAATGGAAATCCAAGAAGAAGCAGCCGTTTAGTGATACTTCCAAGCATTCAACATCCTCATTCTTAATATCATTAAATTATAAATCTGGAGTTTGAGAAACATTGGATGTTCATTCTTTAGTCAACGTTTCTGAAGCCCTGATTATGACTTTTCTCCTCAATGACAGGGAAAGATTTTTCCTATTAAATTTTTCATCTGATGAGAAAATCATGCAATCTTTTGGTCACAGGAACAAGAACTTCAGAGAAACTGCAACGTACTTTGAGCTCTTACACCTGAAACAAGTGGTAATTCCAGCAGACAAGGCAGAGAGACACTTCAGGCTTATCCCTCTTTAAACCTCATGCTTTCACCACTGCCTCCGAAGTGAAAATGGCTACAGAAACAAATACCAAGCAAGACAACAGCAAAAATGGCAGCACAACCTTCCTACATCTCTGAGAAACTTGGAGCAGCTGCCCCTGTAGAGGATTCACCCTCCTGCAAGCTTCAGCCAGGACCATGCACCACAGCAGCATCCCAGCAAATTTCAAGACCAAATGAGGGAAAAGTGATCAATTTGCAGTGATTAGCATTTTTTTCTTAATAAACATCTATTGTTTGGGGAAGAGAGGCAGGAGGGAGCTGGCGCATGCCCCACAGAGGAGCAGCAGTGGCTGACAGGACCTTTCCAGGAACCACAAATGAGAAGAGCTCCAACCCTGGTGCAGCCTTGACCCAGGGCTGCCCAGCAAGCTAAATCGTGTTTCCCTACGCCGCTGACACATCAGCTCGCTCTCCTCCCACGGTACCTTGACTTTTCAGCCATGAGGATGTGAATTTACAAACCAGAAAACAAACAACCAAACAAAAAAACCACATCAACAGAAAACCAGACATCCACCACAACTCTACGAATAATTAAACATTAATACACTGCAGCAAATCACATGCGTTTTCCTCAGCTTTGCAAGATATGAAGGTGCAGAAGAAGTGCATGGTCCCATGGTCTGTCACGTCTTGAAGATGTCCATCACTGTCCTGGCCAAGGTTTTCAGACCGTGCTGAGCAGTTCTCACTAGTTTCTCTGTCCTTCTATGGCTTTCCCAACAGAAGAAAGTAATGTCACTAACTTTCCACCAGGACAGAGCTTTCTAAATGCTAGCATAAAATGAGTGAATTAGCAAGAGCCTCTATACCAGTTCTGTCTAACAGAGACATTTCCAGCAAGCCTCTCACCCATAAAAGAGCCACTCCTGCTGCTCAACATCTTGAGATCTGCCAACTCAAGACAAAAACCAAGGCTCTATTTTGTAGAGAGCTGTAGAAGCCTAATGGTAGGGTCAGCCATCTCCCCCCTCCCAAACCAGCAGCCAACCTGAAAGATGCAGGGTGATCTTTCACTGAACCTTTCTGGCTTTCTGAACAGCACATCCTGCCATTCACGTTACAAGCAATGAATGGTAATCCCCCTCCTCAAATTACCCTACCAATTTCAACAGAGCGAGACTAAGAATGTACGTGACCGAGTGTACTTCCAGTTCAGAATTTAGTCACTGCAACGGGTTTCTTGAGCTCAATTAGTAACAGGCATCCATCCAGCATGCTCAAATCCCAAAAAACACAGATTACTTTTACTCTAAGTTTCTAAAAAAGAAAAGGGGAAAAAAAAAAAAAAAAAAAAAAAGGAAAACCAAAAAAGACTAAAAATTATTTTTAAACCATACTGAAAACTCAGATTAAAGTAGAAAGAGAAAGCTTTCATCATAAACTCATGCCCTGGGCACCAGTCTGGCATGCTAACTGCTTTTGCATTTCCCACCCTACTGACCCTGTCCCATCAGTCATGGGACAGTCCAAGAGGCAAAGTCAAGAAATCACTTTAAGTACTGGAAATGCCAGTACTGGTAACATCAAATGTCCACAAACCCTGAAATAAGACTCCCTCCCTCCAAAACCTAGAGAGCATCATTAAATTCTCCTAATTTTCAAGCCTATGAAGTGAAGGCCTTTTAAATCTAGCATTTGGTTCTGACTTCTTCATGCCTTTTTTCACAACAGCTAAAACTTCACTCACCATTGACGTGCTGGGTTATAATGTATGTTTTTCAATTGTCTTTTCCCTTTCCTGGTATTGCCCCTGCTTTCTTAAATATTGAGCAAAACAGGAAAATTTTACACAATGATTTAATAACACATTGTTTTTGGCAGCAATTCCAGCCTACCATGTTTCCCTCTCTCCCTTCTTCCTCAACAGCCTGGCGGACTATATGCTGAAACAGATAAATTCCCTGAACCAGTTAAAAAACAACAAATCTGCAAAAATTTCAAACAGAGAAAGTGTGTTCACAGGTCAGTTCACGTAGATTTTTTTTCTCAACTTATCCCTGCAAACTGTTAAGCATGTACAAAAAACAGACTGAGGTGGTACAGCACAGATGTAGAAATGAATGGCACCAACCAGGACTACCTTAGCCAGCATTGCTGCCAATAACACCGCACCATCAAACTGCACAAAAAAAGTTACTTTATTGGGCACACATACACACACAAGTGCTCTATATGGGTTATGCATGCTAAAGCATCAACCATCTTCTAACACATGGCTGTTTATGGAATTAAGCACTACATTTCTATAAACATATATGCAGACACAAAACAGAACTGATGCAACTAACACTGCTCAAAACACTAATAAACAAGCCACAATCCACCCATGCAACCCACAATCTAATTACTTCTAAAGACTCCGTAAGGCTTGAACTACTTGAGGTAGGTTTCTTCTTTCATAAATGCTATGTGGGGAGATAAGCAAAACCCTATTGGTCCAACCATGCTCACTAACATAGAAGGAAACGAGAAGCCATTTTATTGCATCACATTAAAACTCACCTGTTATTTAGGAACTTCAGAAGTATGAACAGATTATCTGCAATAAATTAAACAGCTTCAAAAAAATCACTCTTCTCTACGTACTAAACCTACCACAATTTTCCTCCAAAAAGGTCCCTCGGTGTACACAGCTCTGCCCATGAATTCAGTGGGACCCAGGCTTCAGTCTCTGTTCTCCCATCCTTGCTAACACAAACCTAAGCTTGCAAACCAGAAGGGTGATGCAAATGAGACTCTTGACCTAGAGCTTCAACTGAAAAAATAAGCATTCTTTTCATGTTTCACAGTATCATAAAATGGTTTGGGTATTTAGGTCAGAAAGGACCTTTAGGGATCATCTAGTTCAGCCCACCCTACCACGGGTAGGGACACCTTCCACTAGAGAACGTTACCCAAAGTCCTGTCCAACCTAACTTCAAACACTGCCAATAATGGGGCATCCACAACTTCTCTGGGCAGCACATCCCTTCTTAGAAGGGCCATACCCCAACCTCAACAACTGTGCGGACTCTTCCCATCACTAGTTACGATGTTCCACTACTGAAAAAATGAGGATGATCTCACAGCTCCACAAAGGCCTGGTCCCTTGTGGGACGATGCTGAGCTCGGATCAGGTCCCCATTGAAGACCAGAGGCAATTTACAAGCTTCCTCCAGGGGACTATTACCACCAGGTAGTAGCTAGCACCACATCTTTAGTCCCCAGCCAAAATGAAAAGTGAGGCAAAAGTATTTCTGAGTATCCTTCTTATTTATGCTCCTAAACACATAAAATTTACCGGGCTGGGTGTTAACACTAATAGCCTTAAGAGCTCTCACTCTATCGATGAATATAGCTTCTGTTTTCATATTTTATATAAACTCTGTGACATATAAACACATACCTTAACACTGCTGAGTTATAAATACGCTTTTTAACCACTGCAGGAACTATATATTCAAAGTTATGTTTGATAGGCATTAAACTACTTTAAAGAAATACCATTTTAGGTTTTCCTATGCCGAGTTTGTCACAACAGAGTGATATGCCATTAAATCATCCAGTCTTCAGAAAAATTTGGGTTTTGTTAATGCAGGTGCATACCTGTCTTCACTTCTGAAACAGATTCTCAGTTTCAATAGTACAGATAGCATGAGGCAATTTGTTCTCAAATTGCAGAGAACTCTAAATTATCATGGATTGTATGCAAATTCTGAGATCCAATGCTCCTTCTAATGTGCCTGAAGAAAATACCTGATAGATAGCCACAGGGTAACCCAGAATCAGCAAAAATATGTACATGCAAAACCCATCAGTACCACTTCTTGTCAAATGAAAACAACCCTTTGTAATAGTAAACAATGAGAAAGATTATTTTTAAATACTAATTTAGCATTCTATTACTATTACAGAACCAAAAAAAAACCATGTTATTTTGTTTTGTTATTTATGCATTCATCCTTATCTGTACAGGTAATGGTAGAGGCCCATCAAGCTAGTTCTAAGTCACATTTGTAGAGGTCCATCAATAGCACAGGACTTAAGGACAGCACTTGTTTTACTGAACAGACTGTTTATTCTACTTTTTATTATTATAGCTAATTCATAATCATTCTATTTGGAATCTGGATAATACTATAATACGCCTTTTCCAGGAAAGCTTTCAAAAAAATTCTTCTTATAAGATTGTTTTGAAACTTCTGAGCGCTGCATAATACTTCCCACTCGAGCTAATTGTTTTTCAAGGGAAATTTAATTTTTAAAAGTGTGTTTTTCTAACTAATGGGAACCTGTGCTAAAGTAAACAATGAGTCCGGCTTGATAGGAATTTTTGCTCTATCTTTACCAAAAGAAGGAAGGAAAGACATGTAATAGCGTGCTGAAACACATGCAGTAGCAGAAATGTTTTATTTAAAAAAAAAAAAACAATTAGAAGACAATTTTCTACTCCACTTCTCCTATTTGAAACAGATCATCCTGCCCTGCCTCATTTAATATTAATTGGGTATGTTCTTGTCTCTAGAAGAAAATACAAAGGCAGTTCCCTAATCCACTTATATTCTTATTTCAAATATATTTATGATTCGCTAGCTTGGCAATAAACTCTTGTCCTCACACTTCACTTCTGTACAGAAAAAAGGTTTAAAAAACACTCAGGTCTTTTCAGGATTGTCACCATTGTTTGAATGTAACATTACTTTATACTCAACCTGCCAAGGTAAAACCAAGAAACATGAAAAGGGCATGAGAAGCCGAAGTTTCCACCTCCTTGAGGGATATTAATGAGTAACTCCATCGTTTCAATTATATCTTATCTTCCCAGACAGGAATGAGAGAGGTCATCCCGAGCCAGAAAAAATGAATCACTTATTTATTCCTTCCTCATCTGCTGCACATACATATGTATCACAAGTCTTTCTTGCAACCCAGTGCTTTAAAACGCACCGTCATAAACATCTACTCCCAAATGCTGCAAAAAAAAGAAAGAAAGAGAAAAGCAGAGCAGAGACATAAAAGGGATGAGGCAGAAGGATACTAAACACATGGAAGTTCTGTTATGACAGCTACCTTTAAATTACTGAAAATTAAATTTTACCATTTCTGCTGAAGATAGCCATAGCTTTATTCTTCTCACACACACAAAAAAAGGCAACAAAAACCAACAACAACAAAAAAACCACACAAGGAATATTAAATTAGATTTTACTTCTGTCTTTGTTTTTACTATCACTGCCCTTCAAGCTGTGCAAGGACAGATCTCACTGGAAAAAAAAGTTAGTAAGGGCGCTACATTTGAGTTTGGTAGGTGTTTATAAAATAAACATTATTCCTCTCATGGGGGAGAAAGTCAGATTGATCCCCAGGCAAGCTGTTGTCTGGCAAACAAAGTTCGTAAGTATCAAAATTTCCTACTGGGACTTTACATTCAAAAAAGAAAGAAAGTTACAGTTCTATATTTACTTTCACCAAGAAAGACTTAACCAGAATGAAAGCCTAGACAAGATGCGAGTGAAAGTGTCACTGTGGAATCCATTCTTTGAGAAATGAGAAACATGAAGCAAACAATGGAAATAACACATAAATCAGATAATAAAGTCCCAACACCTACAGTTATGGGTCTCTCCACTCCACAAACTAATACCTTTTCATTTCTTAACTGAGCACATATACCAATTCAGAATACTGTTATTATTATTCATTTTTATGAACACACATTTAACTTTAATTTAAACAGTCGCTCCTGATAATGTCAGAAAAAGCCCTTTGTAGAGAACATTACATTTTTCCTCCCTAACTTTTGTTAATAAGATGGCCAAACACTTGTTCCATTGCATTCCTGCATAGTGTTTCTGCTATGGAAATCTATCTTGTCAGCACAAAACACATAACTGCCTAATTAAACAACGGAAGTAGTTACTTGGTGCAAAAAATCTGTAGGTAGGGTCTCGTTATTCATACTTATATGTGGGCACATACAGGGTCTACCTGTGGAAAAAAATGCAGATGAATAATCCTTACACAAACTAATGCAAACTCCTATAATGCAGCCCAGGCATTGACAAGTAAGAGCTTGTGAGGAGAAGACTTTAATTCAAGTAATAAGTCTCCAGTGACAATAAAAAGGACAGAAAGTGCCTAGAATCAACAAGTTACCTACTGCACTCAGGGTTATAATTTCCCAGATCTGAATTTAGCTGTCATTACAACTTTTGCTTTCAAATGCAAAACAAAGTGATGTTATTTTCCTGGTCAATTTCATTCATGTTACATAGAATGCAGTAAAACTCGTCACACCAGAAGATTTGCAAAGGGATGATGTGAAGATTTTTTAGTTGCTGCTTATAAAGCACCTTGCCTGTGGAAAGCCCTATGTGTAAAAACGACCTTGTTATCAAAGTTGCTGAGTGCTCCCAGTGCTCACTTTCAATGGACGCTATGGATATTTTTCTACAGCTCCTGAAAAACAAATGAGTCGCGGTTAAAGATCTAACTACAGTTTCAGAAGGTTTAGGCATTATGCCTGTACCCCACTTCCACAGGGGGCAGGGGTTATACTACCACATATTTTGCTTAAATCACACCTTTTCAGCTAAAATCAAATCAAATCAAATCTGGACATCATAGAACATCTGCAAGATACCCACTAAACCTACATTCAGGCAACAAGTGAACACGGATCTTATCCTAGTGCCCTAATTACTCCCTGGAAACCAAAGATACTACCTGAAATAATAAAGCACAGGTATTTCTGTGAACAACGGTATTTACTTGGTGAGTGTGCACTGGAAAAAAATGATAAGGCGCAAGACCAAGCACGAAGAGCACTGCTTAACAAAATGGAGCCTGCAATGGTACATACGCCGTTTCAGTATCTTCTCGCTATTTATATACATAAAGTAATTAGGAATGAGAACACCTCAGCAGTAATTAAAGCACGACCCCATAGGACTTGAGAAATTTTTTCAGAGATGGTTATCTTTGGCGACTGCTTTGGCAGCGAGCAGAGTTTGACGTCCCCTGTTCAAATACAACTTCATGCCTAGTACTGTCACACTGCAGAGATGAACGTCTGAAGCACGATCCTGCCCCTCTCTACCAGCATCCTTCTCCTCTGCTCAGGAATAATCAGCTGTGGACACTGCCAGGAAAATGCCTCATCTCGACTGCTATTCAACTTCCCCTTCTATGCTGATGGTATCTTAATGAAATGAAGAACTGCAAAAAACCTCCTTCTGCTCGGGTCTTTTGGGGTTTTTCTCCAGTAACGATTGACCAAATCTTCCTTCTCCCTTTACGCAGTAGTTCTATCAAAGAAAGAAAAATATTCCCTTGGAAACATCCTCAACAGCCCGCTGGAAAGGGTGAGCAGAGATGTCATTGTGGCACGGAAAGAGAGCTCCATGAGAACAGGCAGCTGGCCTACCTGAAGGTTTAAGCAGCTCCCACTGAAAACCTGCTCTGAATACTCCACAGCAGAGCAGGATGCAGGAGAGACATTTACACACACACACACTGTGAGCCTGCCTACCAAAGTGTGAAAAAATCCAACTTCTGAGCTCAGCACAGCCTGGATGAAACCCATTTAAACACACCATTAACAGGAATCTACACAAAAGCCAATCCACTCTCTCATCTCAGAGTGTCCTATAGGAAGGCCAGAACGGAGCCATTGAGAAAAATGAGACATTTACATATAAATCAAAAAGGGACAGGAATCGAAGTACTGAATGATTAAAAATCAGTGCAATGCATGTTTTCTGAGCTGTGTTATTCGCTAATAGACAAAATTCGGGTGTAGTCACATCACACATACTATACAACTGTTCAAATAACAACGGCTATGAAATTTTGAGTTGTACATGCAAATATAAATCACGTTCCTAAAGATCGCATCCGTCTATTTTATAACATTTATACCGTCGATATCAGCACCTCGCATTTTTTCTCTTGCATCGTTTTCCACTAAGAAGAAAAACCCCGGAGGAATCTCCATATTTTACCATCACATCGCCAGTGCCTGGGCAGGGGATGTGACCGCCAAACCGGAGCCCCAAAACCAGGCCTGAAACAAAGCAGAGCCAAGACGGTGCAAACCTCCCCCTCCCCCCCCCAAAA
>VXBW01006202.1:2109854-2141974 GCA_013400375.1 Thinocorus orbignyianus
TCCCGCCGCTGAAGAGGGGGCGCCGCCGCCGCCGCCGCGGGTTCGCTTTCCGCACCTTCCCTTCGGCTTCGGCCCTCGGCGGGGCGGGCTGCCCGAGAACGGCATACCTGCCATTCCCTGAGGTAAACGGCCTTTCCTTTTGTCCCGCCGCGCTGGTGGGTGGCCTCCTCTCCCGTGAGGAGAACGGGATCATGGCTCGGTTGAGCATCCTCACGTCTTGGGCAAACCAGCAGGGAGAAGCGGCGAAGGAGGCCTGGTCACCGTCACCCTCACCGGACCCACTGGTGGTCCCTTTCTCCTCCACCCTCGCAAGCGGTGGACCCACTTGTGTTCCCATTCTCCATCCTCACTGCCAGTGGACCCACTGGTGTTCTGTTTCTACTCCACCCTTACCTTCACTGCACCCACTGGTGTTCCCTTTCTCCTCACGCTTCATTGAGGGGACTGGACCAGCCCGGGAATGGAAGGCCAGGAAGAGCAGCACCTCGCTTATGTCCCATCGCCCACGAAGCAGAGCAATTGTTTACCAACAAGGGAAAAACAATGAAGAAAATAACCTGCCTTCCAAGAACTCTAAACCGCTTAACGGCTCAGTAATGCCACGTGCAGTATGGATACCGTCTCAAAGAGAAATGGTACCATTTGTACTTGCTTTTTTCCTCGGTGATTTAAAAGACAGTGGCCAATCTCAGATCTCCTTTCCAGTTTCCTCACTGAACAAGCAGGTCAGGGCAAAAAAAATAAAAGACGCTTTATATGACGTATACACACACCATTAAACTTTGGGACTCATCCTAGAGGGTATTGCCGAGGTCCAGAATTCAGAAGGAATTTAGAAGGCTGTTTTACTCAATGCAAAATATTCAGAGAAAACATAAACCATGCTTAAAAGTTTAAGCTGGTCTTTAATTAAGTGCCGTTGGGGAGGGGAGGATGTGCTCTGTGAGGAGCTGGTTACTTAGCAGTATGTCCCAGCATCTGGGTTTCTGGTGGCATCTCCTGGTGCAACAGTTCTGGATGAGAGGTGACAACGGCAAGGGAGGTGCCAGCAGTTAGGAGAGCAGTCGTCCACACACCCAAGAGAAAACCCTCACCTGATACCTTCACATCATGAGGCACAGAGATTATCTGTTGGAGAGGTGAGCTGTAATGGGAAGGGTTTGGGAACCTTTGCCATAAAGCCTTCTGTAGTAGCTGCTGTCAAAGACAATATATGGCTGGCTGGACCACAGTCACTGAGCATGTCCACCATGTGTTATTACAGAGCTGTTGTGTTGAAATAGGCTTGAAATTGACAGGAGACCTGCTGTTTATATACTTTCAGGAAGGAAGGTTTTTGTAACCTATCAATTACTGGCAAATTTGAAGATACTTTTGTTGCATGTGAGCATCAAAATTATTTATAAAAACTAGGAAGTCTCTAGAGCGTTCCTGGGCACCAGCTGATAGGACAATGCACAGAATTATACAATTTGGCAAAGGTTAGAAGACAGACACTCATTTAATGACATGAATAGTACAACCAACAGGAAGACAAAAATCTCTTTTATAGAGGGTGAAATTGTCAGTATCACATAGCCCTGGTAATTACTTACCTCCTGAACTTAAACAAACTGACTGGTCATCGAGCACTAAACATTACAGACGGTTCCCACAGGGCTTTGTACACCATATACTTCTAGGGGTGAATGATGCACACATTTACACTGAAACAAAACCTGATCTACTCATGCGTCTAAATATGTGTGACTCTACAATAATAATAACAATAATAATTTTTAAAAGACTTGCAAACTAAATTTTGAAAGGACAGCTTTGTTTAGATGTAAGCTTTTCACTGCAGGAACTGCCTGTTTCTAGGAGTTCCTCGGTGCCTGATACAAGGGAGACCTGTTCTTGTTTGACCCGAGGCACTGCTCTGGTACAAACAACAACAGTGTCAATAGTAGGACTATTCGCATCCACTCGCCTGCACCAACACTTCACTCAGCCAGAATTGCAACCAGTGTGACTATTTTGGTGAAAGTTTGTGCAATGTAGCCACCTGCTCAAACCACTGCTTTAAATCTACCGTAATTGTCATCTCTGGGAGCTGCTCACCAATGGGAGAACGGTATGTAAAGAGGCTGGTGTTCTTAGCAAATTTCCTGGCAAATCAGGGCAGATATTTTCCATTCGTGTTCCACAGAAGAGAGCAAAAAGAGCAAGGCTGGTCTATAATGGTCAACCCACAAGTTAGCAGAAAGGATCCAAGCCTCTTAAGGGAATTCGCCATCCCAAAGTGCTGAAATCCACTGAGATATTGCAAAAGCACAGCACATCAGGCAGCATCAGTGCTAGCAACCCATCAAGGACAGAGGTCCAAATCCTCAGAGGTGCTCTGCATTTGCAGTTCATAGTGAGAATCCACGCTCTCAGGCTGCAGGTGTTCTCTCTGAAGTAAACTCAGCACAGAACGATAAGATCAAGGTATGAAATCTCACATTGCTTGCCAGAACAGGGCAACCGAAAACCCTGTCTAGACAAGTGAAATTGAAACACACTGCTTGCTGCACAGCTTGCTGAAACGCACGTTAGCCATCCAACCTGCAGTAAATGGCTGGTATGTGAGCCAAGGCTGAGCACATTAAAGCTAACACCCCTTCTCACGTCCTTTATAAACTATATCAAGCAGAAGTTGGATGATTCCTGGCTCGGTGTTTTACCAGACTTCCTCTTCTGTCTCCGTGCAGACCAATAGACATCTCAGGTATACATATTTGGCAGTATTCCAAGGTGGCATTTAGGGATTGCTGTATGTTTTGGTTTTCTCCCTATAATCTAATTTTCTGAGCAAATCCGCACAGAAGTTTATGGTGGAAGTGGGACATAATCATTCATTCACATAGTAAATACCTAGCAAATAATTCATAATAAATAGCACAACAGTGAAAATGCACTTCTAGCTACTCACAAGGTGCTTATGGGCATGCTATCAGTTTTGAATAATTCAAGAATTTGTGAGGTTTTCTGTGGAAATATTTAATTTATGTGCTAGAACAGAAATGTAGGGTTTGGAAATGGAAACTTGAGTATTTATTGTCAATACTACTACCAAGTAGAAGCTCTTTTAAGTCAGGGTCTGTAGTTACAGGTCAAATTTGCAGGGGGAAAGGGAGTCAGAGAGCACCTTGTCCTATTCTGCATAAATATCGGTGCAATTGGACCAGAATGAGAGTGGGGCTGGCAGAGAAGCAAACAGATGTTAAGATGTTTCCTCCAGAAGAGAGGTCAGTGGCAAGAGGAGAGTTCAGATCCAGCTGCGAGTCCCTTGCCCTGCTCCTGAGCTCTACCTTTCATTCACAATTCTTTGTATCTTGCTCTTTTTTATTAGTCCCTGCCGCTTCATAGTAGGTTTTGTAAGCAGAAGCATCACTTAGGGAAAGACACTGTAGCTTGGAAAACTGAGATATCCCCACCATGCAGTTTAAGACAGATAGACTTCTGGGCAAGCAACAGAGGAATATATTTGGCCTTTTTTTTTCCCCCCTCCTCAAAACTAATTCAGTTGTGATTTGTTTTGGTCAGAATATTCATCTGCTCAGTTATATGCCCATAAACACAATCATTTGCAAGTTCCAGTTGGGACTCCAATCTTAAGAAAGAACAACTTTTATGCATTTCCAACATCTAGTCTCTTGCCTGCTCTGTGCTCAAGTCCATCAAGTGTTCTGCAGAGGTCACTCCTGGGTGCCAAAACAGAAGCGCTGTCCTGACATACCTTCTTAAGCTTAGTAACACCCACTTATAACCACGTGTTAAAACAAAAACAGTGTGATATTCTAAAGGCAAAGAAAATGGCAATTTGTGAGTAGTGCTCAGTGCCAAAAACACAGGTTGTATAACAGTGGGGGGCTTGGAAAGCCCATGAGAAAACACTTGAGATGCCAAAACCCAGCAGGAAAAAAATATTGCCTACAGGCACCTTTCTTGAGAGTAAATCCATGCAGTGGCATTATCTGAAAAGCTCTACACAGGAAGAACGAGGCAGCTGTGGCAAGGGCTGGGTGGAAATATTGGGATGCCTCAACAAGGGATGCTCCTAGCCGGGAAGAGAGCACTGTCCCCAGGGGGGCTTTGCTGGATTTGTAGTACACTTTCAAAGGGAAAACAAAAAAACAAACAAACAAAAAAAAGGAATAAAATAAGCTTGTGAACCATTCCTAATTTATTTTACAGAATCTGTTACAGTATTAACAGATGTTTTGGCAAACTCTTTCCCGAATTGATCAAAGAAGGAAGAAACCAAATCTCCTTTTATCGTCTCATCACTGGAAATTTCTGTCAGAGGCTGTAAAGGCTTTCTGCATTCATGCTTTTCATAAAAAAAAAAAAGCAAAACAAAAAAAAACCCAACCAACCACTGCTCTTGTCTGTGTAACGTGTCCCTGAGAGTTGTCCGTGCAGAGATGTGAGATACAGTTTTTCCAAGCTGAGAAGCAAGCACTAGGAATTCCCAACTTGTACTCAATATCCGCTTAGACTCTTACACAGCAGCTGTCCCTCTCAGCTTTGAATCCTTGATGCATATTAGAGATAATGGAGCTTTCTTCCCTTATTCACAGAGGTGCTGCGTGGATTATGGAATTCATTAGTCAATGCTTGCAAATTGCCACTGTTGACTCAGAGCAAATTCCTGCTATCAGACTCACTAGTCAGCTCATTTTCATAACAATGCTGTATTGTTAAAAAATACTTTAAAACCATTCTTTAGTGAAACTAGGGAATACAATGCATTCAAGCAAACATAGAAAACATAAAAGAGATGCTGTATCAGTAATGCTATGAGTCCTGCATTTGAAGTTTGTTTAAATTAATCAGCATGGTGGTGTTAAGAGGATTCAGCAAGTCATAAAACTTTGGAAAACAGAGTTGTTTCCCAAAAGGAGTGATGGGCACTTAAAACCTAACTAGATAAAGATTAAAGAAACCCACCCTGCAAGGAGCAGTTCTGTAGTTGCCCCTAGGGGAAGGAAAGGCTTGATTAGGGCACAGACACACAAGATTGCATTTGCAAGCATCTCTCTTTTTTCCCCGAATTTCTCATCACTCACTTAACATCCTAACATCCATTACTTAACATAACAGCTTAACATCCGTTTTGGGTGGTGGAGTAGTAAGAGGGAAATCAGACTCTGATGTCAATTTGTAATTCTCTGACATCTCTGACATTCAGATTTCTGCCTTCTCCGGTTTACTCAGTCTCTGCGGTCTTGTTTTCCCAGCTAATGCACATTACACTACAGGACTAGCTGCATGCCACACAGGCTCTGGTGACAAATCTATCTTTGATTCCTCACTGTAATGCACGCTTGAGTGCATGAGGCAGAAATCATACTTTTATTTTCTGCCTGTCATCGTCAGATGTTCTGATGTAGAGGGATGTAGGATGAAGCTAATGGCATCGATTGCTAGAAGGAGTCTGCCATCTGCTGATCTGAACAGCACTCCAGCCTGGCTTTCATCTGATCAGTTATTAGCAGGATAGAGCACTACACAAAGGAGGTAAAATATCTGAACAGAAGCAGCATTAACAGACTTGTTGTGGTAAAGGAATGTCTTCAAGTGGAAAGAGGAAGTCTCAAGTCTATAATCTCAGGTCTAAGTCTGAATTAGACAAACAGAAACAAAGAGGCAACTAAAATAAACAACCAAGTAGATAGGAAGGGAATATTCTGCTTTACTGCACCCGATCAGATAGTGCAGCCAAGGTATCAGCTGTCCTTCCCTGCACTCACCCTTCCCAGTGACAGCAGCCCTCAGTGGTAAACTTCTTCCCTACAAGCCTCCACCACCTTCCAGGGCCACCCACACACCCAGGAATGGAAAAAGCTCTGGAAAAAGAAGAGCTCTCAATAAAATTCACCAGACTGCCACCTCTTACTCTTTTACACTTACTGCCATCAAGATGTATGTAAAAAACTGACATTTGGCAGGACGTAGTGAAAAGTCACCATTTCCGTTAGACTGTCTGCATTATTGTTCCCACCCCCAGCTAATATTTCCTATTTCATCAATAGGTCACATCCTACCAGTGATTCCAAGTTGTGAGTGCTCATCAGTCTGTATAACATGTATGAAACATCACCATAACACAAGTATTAAAAGTCAAAGGGAAACGGGATATGATGCAGAGCTGTGAGTTTGTCGTAGTAAGGTGAAGTTTCCCCAAAACAGAGGAAGAACACGTAAGAAAGAAAAAGGTAGTCCACGGATTAGGGAAGTATGTCTTCACTCACTGAACCAACACATTGGGGAAGTGAAATTAGAAGTGAATGAAATGTTGAAAGACTTGGATTATTTTTTTGAAAGACCAGGGGGAGGAAAAAAAAGCAGAATGGAAAAGGCATTAAGTATTAGCAGGATTAGTATCCACACATTCTCTGGTGACGAGATGTCACAAAGGAAGCAAGAGAAGATAAAATAACATCCTTAATTATTGTTTTTTTCTTACTAAACCCTTGTGTTACGATCATTTCAAAACAGTATTACACAAAAGGCAGATGAAACTCTCCCACTGGTCCTCAGTCCCTTCCTTACCTTAGTATCAGCAGGGTTATAAAGGGAAGTATAAATTCCCATCCGATGTCCCTGGCCTAAGATGTTGAAGGAAACAAATACAGAGGATGAGGAGAAGCATCATTTTAACATAGTTATCTTTCATGATTTATAGATTCCCAGGTACAACTAAAGAAATCAGCTGCTCTGGTAGTTATACACCTTGTAATTTTTACCTGTCCATCAGCTGAGCAGAGCTGATTTCTTGGAAGTATAACATCCTTAGAGGCATTTACAATTCCAGGGGAAACAGAAAGTTAGAGAATGGCAAGAACTTGCTTAGGACACTCCCTGGCTGCCATGTAACAAAGCAATATGGTGAGAAATCCAAGAGAATTCTCTGAAAAGAACAGATGGTCAGTGATGGTAAATTTCACCCACATGGACAGACTGTACCATGTACCTAGAAGAAGTGCATCACACATCATAAACAGGGAAAAAAATCATCCATATAGCTTTGCTAGTGCCCAAGGCTGTGGCTGACCACAGAATTCGGAGTTTCTGAACTACCATAATATTGCAAAATAGGGACATTTTCTTTGCCATATAAATGTAGCTTTCAATATATAAGGCTGTTTATCCATAATATGAAGAAGAACTAAAAAGAGTTGATAGAACTTTTCTTTGATACTACAGGAAGCGTTAAGATACAAACGCAGAACAAGACACAGTAGGAAAGAATCACCTATCTAGGATCAGATCTTGAAGCCTTTAGTAAGACCTTGAGAGCATTAGGGATGGTACAGCTGGTAGTGAAAAACAACTTGTGACTTGGTTAACTCCATCAGCAAATTGCACCAATGCAGATATTCATTTCCATTTGTTTACCACATCCACACAGGTGATGGGAGGAAAGGGAGGAGCTGCAGGAGTCAGTGGATGTAATGTGGGCAACCTGGAGTTGGGCTGGGTTCTCATTATCAACAGAACAAAGGCATTCTGTGTGCACCAGGTCTTGTTTGTGAGTACAGACAGCCAGGGTTTGGCTTCTTGTTTGTCCTGCAAAGGAGATCAGAACAGTTCTAAACACTGTCCAAATTTTAACAGGGAAATGAGAAATCCAGAAAATGTTGGGTGAAGTTGGCAGGACTGGTGCTCTGGGTAGAAAGGTGCAAGCAGGGACCATGGGGCTGGGTTAACACATTTAGAGGCTTCATGCCATACAACTTACAACTCAGTATAAGCATATTGAAGATACAGGTAGATCCCATCGTTCAAGGACACCAGGAGGTTACAGTTAGCTTAGCTGTAGTTTTTAATAAGAAAAACCTGCATGTGAGCTAGGAAAGGAAGACATTCAGCCAGTTTACTTCATGCAGCTGATTCAGTTAACTTGTATGTGTGGGTAAAATGCCTCTTTAAATGGGTGTGGGGGTAACCACGTACCAGCCCTCAATGAACCACAGTATTTCCTAATGCCCCATGCTCTGGGGACAATGGGCATTCAAGAAAAAGTCCACTTAATACATTAGGAGCCTGTGGAGGTGGGTTCTGGGAATAATTCTTCCCATGATTGTACTCAGGGAATGCAGGGAACTCAGTTTGCTTTTCTATCTTTTAGAAAGAAAAAAGGAAGACGGGGCTGCCCAGAGCAATCAAAAGAAGGAGTTTAGGGATGCAAATTCCAGGAATCATTCCTTGCCTGGGAACAGGGGATGGTTTCAGGAAAGACTGCTATGCTGTTTTCACACTGATTTTGAATACGAAAGTGTATGGGTTCACACTCGCTATGCAGCAGTTGCCATTTCCTGGGATAAGCCAATTAGTCCGAAAGAGTGAATAAAGAGATATTATCACCTTTAAAATCTGGTGCTGCTACTGCCATGGCTTTTCCAAAATACTCTCCTGTGAGCATTAAAGTGATGTTTTCGTTTATCCACTAGTAAAAACACAGCCTTAACCCATCTGCCTGTCCCTCTGTGTATATATCTGGGTAATTTAATAAATGCTTCTGGGTGTTGATTTACGTCATTGTATCTCTATATAAGCACGCCTCTGTGAGCGTGCTGTTGGTTGTCTGTGAGCATTCATTGTTCGTGTTTTGTGTGTGTACGTCTGTGTGTCTGAATGTGGTTTTGTTTAAAATTTTTCCCTAGAAAAAACAAGGAGTCAGGCATTTCATGAGGTTGTTAGTTAAAACCAAGGAAAGGCAGGAGGAGATAGTAAGGGATAATTTACAGACAAAAAGGGGTAGATTTGGCTACAGTTAATCATCTGCCTCAGTGTTCACTGGAGAAGAAGGGGGAGTTCATTCCAGACATTAAAATGTCTCAGGGGAGTATTGTATAGAACATGCTGGAAGAGAGATGGAAACAGTAAATTACCTAGACGCTGACAAAGCCATGGAGCCAGATGTCATCTGATCCCGAAGCGAGGATAAAAACAGGGATAGAGAACCTTCCCAAGGTACACCCAGGATTCCCTTAGGCAGAGACAGGGAAATAATTTCTAATGCCAATCAGTGAGGTAGATCTCTGGGATACAGGATTAGTTCTGAACCCGTAACCTTGTTCCAGCTGTAATTCTGGCTCATATGGAAACATATTATTCTGAGTCAGAATGCAGAACAAAAGAACATTAAATCTGAAATAGGTGCAAAGTTCCCCAACATGCCAGCATCTCTTGAAAAATAAGCCTTAAGAATGACCCAGGAAAACTTTCATAACATGAGTCTCCTCAAACCAACAGCAAAAGGGTTCGGACGGATTTTCCAGCTCCAGTGCCCAGATCACTTTGCACACACAGCTTGTTTTCCTGCGCTTGAACAATTGTGGGCCTTACTCACCGCCCCTTTGCTCCACCATTCGGCCAGTTCAACAGCAGCGTAAACAACTGAGCCCAGTGGCACCTCACCAGGGCAAACACTGTGAAGCAGCTGTGGCCCCATGTACAAGACAGCAATGTTCTCCATAATGAGAGAAAGGCAATTCCTGTTTCTGAAAGCTGGTAGACATCCTAAGACCACAGATACAGTCACTGGACATGTCTCAAGAAACCAGACTGTGTGGTGGCCAGGTGTTCAAAGGACAGCAAATTGCTCACACTGAGCTTGTAGTGGCCTTTGTTTGCCAGACACTGTGAATGCAAATATATTTGCACATGGAAGTGCTGGGTATATTACCCACATCCTCCACGACATTTTGGCTGCTATGCAGTATGATTCCTGAGAGGTACCTGGGACAATTTCTATAAATTCTCTGTTTGCAGAGGGACTCCTACACAGCTCTTCCCAATAGTGCTATTAGACACGAGTAACAGCAGCTCTGATTGTTGCATGTATTTCCTAGAAGAGGTAAAACAAACTGAGAAAATTGGGTCTTATATCCCCACATACAGTCCTTCAAATCAAAATTACTTAATGAAAATATTTTCTGCAAAAAAAATAAAATAAAATAGTATCTTCCTTCTTACAGAGAAAAGCGTGAGTCAGATTTTTAGACAGTTGGACACTTAGAAACAAACTTCCCTATAAAAATTCCCACTAAATTCATAAGCCTTTGATGATCCTGTTCACGCTTGTTCTTTTCAGGAAGTTTTCCCCATGTTCCCAGATACGTTTCCCCTAATTAACATCCTCCATGAAGTAATTTCTTTCCACAGCGCTTTATTTGCAGCCCCTACATTTTTTGCCAGCCATCTGCCTGTCTGGGGGTACAGAGGGTGACCCCTCTGAAGGGACCAACTGTCTAGGGGCATAGGGGGTGACCCCTCTGCAGGGACCACCATCTCCTTCAGCCCTAGCCCATTTTTAGGGGCCCATCTGCCCCTAAAACCCACTGGGCTGTTCCCTGGCCCTTCTCTCCCTGCGTTACCGGGCGATGTGTCAGCCAGGGCTATTGTTTTTAACAGGAAGCAAGTTTGGCCGCCTCTGTAATTTAGATTGTGGGCAATAAGCAGGGGTGTGGTGTGCAAAGCAAACAAGGCAGGATTAACAGCTGTTTTCACTTCTGGACCAGGAATGGGTATGGTGGCGGCCCACAGGATCCCAGCCCACATTGGCTACAGCTTCTCCTCGTGACCATGGCCAGGAGTGAAAAACCAGAACGTCCTCCAGATTTTCAACTGGAGAGCGAAGATAAAAGTCCAGGCCCCATGTTCTGACAGAGCTTTACAAACTAAACATCTTGAAATGAGATTATGAGAGAAAATTAAGAACAGTCTTCTCCTTTCAATAGGTCTTTAAAAACAATAACCAGACTTTACTGTAAATTCATTTATTTGCCCTCAGCGTGCCAATTCCCAAGCTGATATCTCCTCTGTGTACCAGGGATATATATAGATCTAAATGTGGCAAGAAGACAGAAAGATTTTATTTATTTTGCGTTAGGAC
The DNA here is from genome assembly GCA_013400375.1 of Thinocorus orbignyianus. Lineage (NCBI taxonomy): Eukaryota > Metazoa > Chordata > Aves > Ciconiiformes > Thinocoridae > Thinocorus > Thinocorus orbignyianus. The sequence continues at coordinate 2,120,782 of VXBW01006202.1, forward strand.
AGCAATGTGGGGAATTCTTTTTTCCAGGAAGAACATCAGAGAGCTTGTTAAAGAAATACTATGAGGTAAATAAAATCCAAATTATATTTAGCTCATAGGAGGTGACAAATACTACTCAGGTTGACTATTGCCTTGCTGGAAGTCAGTCAAACCACTGTCAAATACAGCACAAAAATGGAGAAAATAGAAGAGAAAGCATGTGTTCAAAATGGATCTTGCATTTCCTAAAGAGAGCAACATTTTAATGTTTATTGCCAGTGTGTTTTTTCAACTAGTTGTGAATACAAGAAAAGGTGCCTAAATTCAAATTCCTGTCTGTGTTCTGCTGAAATCACCCAAACCCTCTGATTCAGCTCTCCAGAACAGTCCAGAAACCTCTCACACTGCACATAGGACTGTGAGTGGCAAACACAGACCCCATGTCCTTCATCCTGCAGATCACCCTCTCCGTGGCACCGCATGTGTCCATCTGTACCCTACCACAGCCAAGCCTGGATGTCAGTCCTCACGGCAGCAGCTATGGCTGGGGCAGGTGGGATGAAGCACAGGCAAGCAGAGGAAAGTTGGTGGTAAGATTCCTTGCAAAAGCCCAGGCCTGTGACAAAGCTGTCCTAGATGTCAGTGTGGCCACGTGTGTGAGGCAGGAGGAAAGTCAAAGCAAGGACCATAAGCATTCAGGTTCCTGGATCCAGGAGCTCATTTAATTCCTCAGACTTCACGCACCGGGCTGAGCTTTGTGGGGATGCCCTAGATCCATCCAGTGATCAAACACACTTTAATTCCCTCACAAGGCAGAAGCACCTCCTCTCACCAAGCACTCCCTGCCCTCTTCACAGCTCCCTTCTGGGTCAGCCCTCCCCACGGGGCGAGAGGAGTGGGTGCTGCAGGAGGATCATCATTCTTTCCTGGCACAGCAGCTAATCCACCCAGCCTGACTGCAGAGATAGCTGCTCTTTGGGAGGGAGCAACCATGGGAGGGGGAAGATTTTTTTAACCTGTTCTTGCCTTGTTCTGTGTGAAGAAGCTGCGGAAACTCTCTCACTGAGGCAGCTGATAAAATTGCCTCCTTTGTTCAGCAGCAGAGCAGAAGGGACATCTAACCAGAGCGACTAGAGTGTGACTTCAAGAGTTATTAAAATTTGCAAGCACTTGCAGTCATTTACGTGCACTCTATTAAATGAACATGTAATTATCAAACGATTCCCCCACCTCTGCTTGGCTGTTGGGGTTATTAAGTGAAAGCAAAGGATTACACTGCTCACCTGAGATAAAAGAGCCTGCAGAAAGCAGCCTGCTTGACGTTAGCCTTTGCTATGCTAACAGTTGCTATCTGCAGTCAGAGTTCCTTTTCTAAGCACTTGAGCACTGTAAAGGCTTGAGGGGACACCGCCTTTGCCTAGAGACAGATTTTTGGGTGAGATTTTGGAAGAAAAGCTTGCATACAAGTAGCATGTGACCACTGCTGGAATGCAGGTTTCCTGCTACACGCACAGATTCTGTGACCCTGTGTTCTTTCACAAAAGAAAAGTGACCTGCAAAACCCCAGCATTTCATATCTTGAAGTGGTGGGGCAATACAACCTACATAACAATAATGAGTCATTGGGAAACAGAAGGATCAAGCTCCAGGGATCTCCTTCTCAGCACAGACCTGCAAATACAGTGGAATAATTTGCATTCCACAGCTTGCCTTGCAGAATCCACAGATGAAAATCAGGCTTGGCTTGGCTAGGATAACTGAGCACTATTTAGCAGTAGAGCAACGAACCAGCTGGGAAAGCAGGTACTTATCCAAATTCAAGTGGGCAAGTCACTTTGGGCAAGATGGTTACTTAGGGATTGCCTGCACAGGGAGGTTGGTACAGAGTAAACCAAGGTTTGAATGTGCAATATGTTAATCCACTCCAGACAGAAGTGGTGTAAGCAGTCCAGTTGTCCTCAGGGCTGTGGATGGGAATGGCCTGTGGCTTCTCTGGCTGTATGAAAACAGAGGTCCCCAGTAGCTGGGGAGCTGGCACAGGTGTTTCCTATATCTGCCCATGGCCTGACACCTCAGCTTGAGTGGTGACTGTGGAGGTTTCCTGTTCCCTCACCCCTTGCAGAAGTTACTGCCTCCATAACAGGAACCAGGGAAGGTAACCTTCCTCAGCATTTCAAGCCCTCCAGCCTTTCTCTGCTGGCATGATTATGTAAAGCCACATGAAAGCTACACCAAGTTTGGGAAGAAAATGACAAAAGTAGCCTGCACAGAACTGGTGTAAGCCACCAGGCTGTGAACTGGCACCAATGAAGCATAGATTCAGGTCCTACTATTTAGGGCTCAGCCTATAAATCACAACCAACCACTCTTTATTCCCAAAAGTCACAAGTCTGGCTGAGACTGCAGTCTCCTTCTCCAGTTCGGCAACCCAAACAGCAGTGATCTTAGAGAGAGCAAAGAGAGAAGCAGTCCCAGGACATGCTTACTGATGGTGATTTGTAGGTACAGCTTTGATGTACCTCCTTAAAAGGTACTTCCTTTCTAAGGAAGAAAAAAAAATAAAAAAAGGAACGAGGAAAAGACAAGAATAGGGCCCAGGAGGAGCGACAGAAAGAGAGCAGACCCCAGCCAGATACACACAAAGCTAAAGGCTGTGATCAGACTTCCCTGTCCCTGCACCCACCAGACGTGTGACCCAGCATGCTAATACTGAAAGAGCATCAGAGGAAGTGGGATTTGGCACTGAGAACAAGCGGTGGGGAGCTGGGTATGCTCAGTCCATAGTACACCACCAAGGCCGTGTGTGTTTGCAGCACCGTGGTGTCTCCAGGAACCTCTGACCCTGGCTGTGTCAGTGCTGGTTTACAGGTTGGAGCTTGGCCAGCACTATCAAGAAAGGATGCATGGGGTCATCTTGCACTGTCCACCCAGGCAGCTCCTCCATCCCCTCTTTTGGGGACAAGACCATCTCTGCCTGTGACAGTGGCCACATACACAGCTTTTCCCACTTGAGCAGCTGCTGTGGCTTTCCCTGTGGCCTGGGTGAAGACAGCTGTTTTCTGGATGGAGCCATGATGAAGCTGATGCGGCAGAACAACCTCACTGCCATGTGGGAGGACTTTCAGAGCATAAGCTTGAGCCTGGGCAGTTTCATGAGCCACCAGCGCTTCTGATTTCTCTACCCTCTGGGGGTGCTCCAGCTTTGGTTCATGCCTCAGGGGACCCCTGGTAGGACACAGCAATTTGAGCCCCAGGACATCCATCAACAAAAATGGTATTCAGGTGTGATTTATCTGGCATGGTGAGACTAAGTTTACATAAAATTTGCATAAAAGTCTCAGAGGAGGTTATGGTGTCACTTGTCACCAACTACCCTTGTGAAAGCAAATTGAAACATGTGAATCTGCTGAAGAGGCTTGTTTAAATTTCTAAGGGAAGGAATGCAGCTTTCCTTTAGCAATCAGAAGCATTCACATGAGGGCTCATCCTCCTGGAGAATATTGCACAACATTTCTGCTGAGCAGGAGGAGAGGATTAAGATGACCAGAAAAGCAAAGAGAGTGAGCAGGGAGGGCCAAAGGTGCTGGAACAGTTTCATCCTGTTCATAGTTCCTCCTTCCAGCAGCATCACTGTGCACTGAAGCATTAAAGGCATGATCTCTTTGCATCTTGCTAGGCCCTATGGCAAAAGGAGATATCTGCCTGCCCCCACAGCTACAGGAGAGTTTCAGATTAGGAGCAGTGCAAAAAACTACGCTTATCTCACAGAAGTTGTCAGCTGATAGCAGGCTTTTCTGTGTGTCAGAAGCTCTAAGCAAAGTCCTTCCAGTCCTGATCGTATCAGCCACCTGTATGGGTAACCTTTCCTCCTTTCCAGTAGTCTACACCCTGTCATGGTGGCTCTGCTCCCCAGATAACTCCTGGAGCTACCACAGGTACTTGAACAGCCTCTGTTAAGAAGGGGTGAGCATCCCTTGATCATCATGGATTAGCACCACAGACCAGTCAGTTCTGTTTTCTTCTTTCTAAAATCAGGGAACAATCAGAAGCATCTCCTCCAAGGTATGAGCTGACTTTGAAGTCGAGAGATCAGAGGATGATCTTGACTGACTTTCTGGCATATGCAAAGATCTGTCTCTTTCTAGCCTGCCAGCCACACAGATGGTGCAAAAAAAGGGCAAGGACCAGAACTGAGACCACCAGGGTCTGATCCCCTGTCCTCATTGACAGACCACTTGTCTTCATCTCTGCAGTTTCTCATAGTATTTCACCAAGATTATCACTCCTAACTCCTACCTGTAGTGCACTCACTGATAACCAGCAAGTTGATCACTTGCAGATGGCCAAAGCAAGAACAACAATCAACCGAGGGATGCAGATAAAATCTTAGATGCTTTTCTGGCTCCAATCAATATATTGTCCAAACAGAACTACTATTGTGACACTTTTTTTGGCATGTAGAAAATTTAAACTACCGTAATTTCAAGCTTTCAGGAGCTTTTTGTTGATAGAAAAAAAAAAAAAAAGAATGGTTAAGGTTTGAGGCCCCCACTATAAATAGAAACAGATCATATTTATGAGATTAAGATTTAATATTTTTAGGTAACAGTTGTGAATTTGGTGACATTCATGGTTTACCAGGACTGCAGTGCCAAAACAGGAAATCTAGTTTGTGCTTTGGACAAATCACTTAATCGTTCTGATTCATGGCATCCAGCACTAATGAGAAGAGTCTCTTACACTAAACTTATCACACATGCAAGCTTTGTTTTGCCAGCCAGGACTGTGCCAGGAAAGTGCAAATACCCAAAGATTATAGGCAATGGTAACGGGTGTAGCAATAAGGATGATCTTGATAATTATGTACCTTCAAGAGAGAGAGGAGAAACTTGTTTTGACTTGCAAATGGAATAAACCTGTCATAGCTGTGATAGGAGTCACCCAGGCGGGCAAGAACTAGGGTTTTTTTCAGGTCTCTATTAAATTGGTACAGAGGGAGAGTGGTGGAAGAATCTGAGAGACACTGCTGAGAACACACTCCCTTGGCCCTCCAAACTTTCAGATTTCCTGATCTGTTGTGCTTTCAACCATGTGGCACTCTAGGTCCAAGAAACACCTCCCCATCTAGCAGTCTGCTACCTTCACAGGGGCCTCCCAAAGGCAGGCCAAAGGTTTTGCAAATACAAAACCTAAGCATAACTCTAAATATTTGTTGGATTGCAGCCTTACTTTGCAATCGTAATGCCGCTTGTAACTCAGGGTCAACCCCAAGAGCATGTTGGAAAAAAGGTGTTGATTCAGGCCAAGAAGTTTTTTGGAAGATTCTTCCAGATTTCTCATATGAAAAAAAATTGGAATAATATTATACCTTCCTTTTCAAACTCAAGGAGAAAGTAGGCAACAGCTGTGCTACCCTTAAATTATTCTTGGCATCTATTTAGGCAAGAAAAAGTTAATCTTTAGGACCTTTATAATAAAGCGTTTGTACAACAAAGAGCAAACCCAAGGAGCATCTGTCATCTAAGAGCAGGGTCTGAAGGTGGTGCCATTTTAATTAGGTCAGCTCCAAGGAACAGGTTAGGTTAAGGAAAAAAAGGAGCCCAGAATGCTGGAGTGGGCAGTTAATAACAGGTAGGAAGAAATTATTAGATTTTGGGTTATGTCAATCACCAGACTAATATCTGGAGGATATAAAATGCCATTCAGCATGGAGAACAAAGTCTCAGTGCTGTAAACACTGAACTGAGTACCAGCACACTTGGTTCTGATACTGACACTACATCTCTGAGTGGAAACAGATGGAACGTGCCTGTGTTTAAAGCCACTTTTCCAATTTAGGAAAATATTATGATGGCATAATGTTATTCCCGTACCAAGCAGTGAGTCCAAGCACGTTTCTCTGAGCAGGGACTACTTAACCTCAGCCGCTGCCCCACACCTGAAGGGTTTGTTGCAGAATGTTCTTCCTCAGCCCTTTCCTCGTCTCATTTCTTAACACATGGGTTACACAATCCGTCAGCTGCAAACCAATTTTGTATTCATTGTGGCTTGCACAACCTTCCTGTTCCCTTTAAACAAGTACAAGGTATTGGGAGGGGGGTTTCTTTTCCAACTTTCATTGAAATATTCCTAATAAGATGTAAAATTCCAGGGAGCAGTTAAAGAAGGAGGCAGCTAGATTACCATGCATCAAAGGGAAGCAGCATTTGCTAACTCCTTCGTTTTATGTGCGTGTGATTCACAAACCACTTCATGAAAATGGAAAAATGATTGAGGCATCGCTCAGGTCCTGACAAAAAAATAAACTAATAGTAACAACCTAATTTCCATGAAAATGGGCTGGTCTCCAAAGCATCTGCCAAGCCCAGACAACGTGGTGCTTGCAGCTTTCCTTTGTTTGCTCTTCAAAGCAGGTAGAGCCAGGAACATTCCCGTGCCTCATGGCAAGCTCTAAGATGTGGTACGTGACTTTCAGATGAGGGAATTTCGCATTTCTCCCTGAATATTTCACATTAGGACAGCAAGGAGAACAGCACAGATAAAGCTGAAATGAGGAGAAGAATTGAAAGGCTGAAAATGGGTTTTTCAGCATTACTCTGGAGTATGGGGAACTGAGAGGACAATTAAAACCAACATGAAAGAAGATTTAATTGCAAATCAGCAAAATTTGCTGAAGCACAGATAGCAAGAAGCAAAGCATCACCCCACCTGATGTCCAAGCCCTTCACAGAGGAGAGCATTGCCCTCAGCTCCCCGGGCAGCTGATGGGAACAGATAGGCCCTTCCCAGGGAGAGATTCCGATCTCAGACCCAGCAGTCCTGGGGGGGAGCGTCTCCCTTTCCCCAGAGGGTGACTCACCCTCAGACACAACCATATCAAGGAGAAGGAATCTAGGACAAACCCACTCAGCCACTTCAGCACGGTGCAATTATTTCAGTGTATGGGCTACAGATTTTAAATCTGAGGCTGCAAAAAAGAGCCTGAGCAGGAGAAGGAGGGACTCCACCATCCTTAGAGAAGGGGGCACTGGGGAAGGGCAGGAGGATGCAACCAACAAGGATGATGAGGATGCCCCAGCAGGAGGTGGGAATGCTCCAAGGCCCAGTGGCAACACCCTGAGCCTGTCTCTTTGCTCAGGCAGCTTTTAGCATTTCAAAGCATTTCTTCTCTTTGTGACTCCTACCACTGACTGACACGGGCAAGTGGGTATTTACAGGATCAGCAAAACCCCTCCTGCCCAGGTGCCCTGAAAGACATGGCTGATGTCTGTCCCGCGAGCAAATTGCAATGTGTCTCATTTAAAGGCTTTGCTGGATTAATGAGTGGGAGAGCAGCGCAGGCTGTGGAAAATGTCAGGGCTGCTGGTAAGGTGAACCCTGCGCTGACTTTGGGAGCTGAGGGCAGGTGGCCCTGGGCGCTTACCCGGGGTTCAGATGGCACCATCACAAGCAAAGGGAGGGATCCAGCCCCTTCCTGAGCAAAGCACCCAAGCCAAAAAGCAGCCCAAGACTGCAGACACCTGATGTGCTGCTTGTTCCAGAGGCAGCAGGGTGGGGTAGAGGGCTGTGAGGGGAATCTGCTTTCCTCTTCAAGACAGAAGACATCAAAGTTACCCATAAAAATTAAGTTTCTGGACAGGCTCTTAGTATATTTAAGAAAGCAAAACAGACCCGTTTCAAAGCACTCCTTCTAAAGGTCTTTCCTGAACGTACATCACATGCAATGGAAAAACACTACGCGGCTGGCATTTAATATTTTTCACCTGTGCCCCAGGATTGATGTCTGTTTAACTCCCAGATTTAATCCGACTACATGTCTCAGCAAGAGAAATTAAAAAAAAAAAAAGCCTTTCAGCATTTGGAAAGGAGTTGGAAAAAACTAAATTCATGCTCAACACTTCCCCTTCCCTGGAGAGATAGGAGTGCTGCTTGCCCTTTCCTGACGATAAGCATATCCTGGTGGTTAAAAATACATTTTGCTCTTACCGTAAATTCTCCATTAGCCAACTCCTTCAGCCCAGCCCACAGTGTTGGGGTTCATGATTCCTTAGAGGCCACACGTGACAGAGCTTGGCCTGTGCACGTCCAAATCCACTGGAGAAAAAGCAAAAATAATAGCTCTGGTGCTGCTGCCGTCGGCTTCACCTGGAGCAGCAGCAAAAGCCTGTGGGGTGGGGTGGCAACAGCATTCCTTTCAACTCTGCATCAATTTTGGACTTTACAACAGCTTCCAGACAAAAAGTAAAGGATTGCGCTGAATTCTGATCAGTGATTAATTCTTGTTAATTCTATTGTTTCCAGTGATCATTGTGCCAAAGGGCCGAGGTAGTAATATGGAGTTTAGTGAAAATCTGCTTGACTTGAGATTCTGGAGGCCAAGGAGCACTCCCTGCTTTGCAAAGCTGCTCAGATTTCCCACATCACCTCCCTTCTTTTCTTCAGCTGGAAAACTCAGCCTGGTGACAGCCTGCTTTGAGACCTGGACTCTGCAAAGGACACAGGTACCACCTCTTACCAGAGAGGGACCAGTGCTGGGAAAAGCCTGGCTCAGCAAAGCCAGGGCTTGCTCACACCCTCAGACACCTCCATGGCAGGTCTGACCTGAAGGGTCACCATGTTCCTGTTATGAGCAAGCTGGTGGGACACTCTTCTCTTAAGTTGAGGTAGAAGCTCGTGGACAACCGTGACTCCCCGTGGTACAGAGAATAGGAGAGTCATGAGTTCTGCTGGGTAAACTCAGCCTTTTTAGCAAGTACCTTGCAATTCAGGAGGCCTTGCTTCCCAGGCACTGAGTGCCTCAGCTGAAAATCCTGTTTAAGGAACCGCCTCTGGATTTCTTCTGCAATATTTGAGAATAAAAAAAACGAGGGGGTAAAAGATGAAGAAATTGAGATTTCAAGTTGTATCTCCTCTATGCGTAAAAGGTGAAGGAAACCAGGCAGCAGCCCTCTTCCCTTTCTGTTAGGATTTCAGGCTGTGGAATCACGATAAATCCAAGTTCACCCTCCTGTCTTTGTTTCTGAGGCTCAGCATGACAGAGGAGATAGGGCAGAGCCCATCTGCACAGCCATAACCATGGGAACACCAGCAACAAGGGTAAATCAACACGAGATTCCCTATCGTCAGCTCCTGTTTGCACGGGAGGCCTCGGGCTCTCTGCACCAAACCCGCTGCCGGTTCAGGACCTCTGCTTCACTTGGTACAGCCCGTGCAGTACGCAAAATAAGGTTTTTATTGAGCAAATATCCACCTCTCTGTCCTAATAACTACCATCTCTTTTAGAATACGTGTTTACACTACCCGGTTTTGGGCTCTGCTTTGGAGTTGTGGTGTCACCCTCCCCCTTCGCTCCCCTAAATTTGGCCTTGCCTTGGTGTCTCTTCATTTAACAAGAGGGAGACAGAGCTCTGGGTGAAATCCTGTCTTTTCCTGAAGATCACGACACCAAGGGCTACTGCAGTGGCTGAGTTCATTGCTGTGGTCACCCTCCCACCTACAGTCACAGAAGGTTCCCTCCTGTTCAGAGCCCAAACCCCTGCTCTGGCTCCTCTGTCTCAGGGGAGCAAGGGCTGGCACGTCACCACAGGGAGAAGTGCAGCGTGAAGAAAGCCTGTTGCCTAACAGGAGTTGCAGCTGCTTGGCACCTTAAAAAAGTCCAGATCTGTGAACTTGAAGAGGTTAAGTACGCACGCCATGGCACAACTGAGGGTCGCCAAATATCTGGCAGCCCTGGAATGAGCTTTTTGTAACCGCCCTTGGGAGCGGTTACGCTTCACGTATTTTCAGTCTTCTGCTTTTAAAGGTCACACAAAAGCAGCAGTATTTGTGAAGAGGACGAATGAAGAACTTCCAGACACTGTGAGAGCTTTTACAGGTGAGCAGAAGCTCCTTCCCAGTCCCAGTTGTTCCGGAGCAGCCATCACCAGCGTAAGCATTCACTGCCTGCACAGAGGGACTGCTCCCGCCTCCCCTTATTTCCTTAGCCTTTCCTCCTCCATTTATTTCCTTTGGGTTTTCCCCTTTGATTAAAGTTCTGGCATGTAGGAATGTTTAATAATAAAACAGATAACTCATGGGAGATGATATTTATAAAATCTACTACTTTTTTTTTTTCTTCATTTTTCATAAGACCTTAGGAGAAAGTCTCAAACTACGTTCTTCCTTTCTTTTAAAAATAGAAAGAAAACACATAAAGGAGCAGTTAACAAGTTTTCAAACCACCAATGTTTTATTTGGTTAGTTTATTAAACACCTTTAAGACAATTAATTTTGGTCTGTACCCTTCTATAAAATAATTCAAGTTCTGAACAAACCTCCAATACATAAAGCAAAGTTACTTTTACCATACGCAAATTTCAGATCAAAATACAACACTCTGTTTTCTTACATTTATAAAACCCGGTCAAATACAAACAACATTAAAAAAGATAAAACACTTTCACTGATCCTTGGTACAATATTACAGCACAATTTGCACAGTGGCAACTAAGTTCCCAAAGCACAAGTCAAATACTTTAAAAAGGGAACCTCCCTTTAGTCACCCAACATTATACTGAACACGTAAACGAAGCGAGTGCTACTTAATCCAGAAAGATTCTCATGTCCCTTTTCGTATCATGTGTGAGCCACAAAGCGATTCCGCAAGGGAGGCTACCAGCAAGCAACCAAACAGCTTTCCTGCTCCGCTCTTACAACTCTGTGTGCAACTGATCCATGAAAATCAATGGATGGAAGTGGACCAGACTCGACACTGGGCAATTTACGGCAACTAAAGTAAACCAAGAAACGTGTATTTTCCTAATAACAGATCACAAAGCTCATTTAAAAAACATAAAAATCAATACCAAATTATCTGTGGGTACAACTGGAGTAACTGCCTTTTTCTTCACTTTCAAGACATCTAAAGTAGACACAGAGTGTTTTCAATTGTTGAGAGTTTGTTCCATTGCAAAACCCAGTGTTTCAGCAATAGGTCAAAGTGCCATTAAAATTGCACATTTTTCTTCAATTCTGAGGATACATGGCAGCATGCAATGTTCGTTTGTTACTGTGCCTAAAAGCCTGCACTTACACTAACTTAAGAACGACGTGGGGATCTCTTACGAACCAGAAACAAGAACAAAAATTAAAATACAAACATAAAAAGATAAAACTGAAGCATCAGTTGACAAACATTCCCAGGAAGGTTCTATTTGGAGAGCATGAAAATAACACCTTGGGAGCAGAGAGTAAAATCAGAGCAGTAGCAGAAGGGGTTGATGTATCCAACTCGGATTTTACTTTTCATAGGCAGCCAGGGCAACTGCACTGCAGTGTGACCAAAGGGCATTTTCCCCTGCAGAAACCCCTTCTTCCCCACCCCCACTCCCACCCAACTAATTTGACTTACAATTAAATTGTAAGTTCAGTTACTTTAGGCTCAGCGAATGTGAAAATCTGTACATAATAAATGGAAAAAATACTCTAATTGATCTAACTTTCCTCTGCTCCCCATCCCAAACTCATGTCATACCCATGAGGATACCACACGCTTCCCAAACCTTTTCTTGTCTGCCAACATTGGTATTACCCCGACAGAATGAAGAACTGCCTACTGCAAAAATAATCCATATTTAAATAATTTTCAAGTGTAAACAGTATAGGATGGAAACAGTTAAAACAAATCCCAGTGAGGTACAGCAAAAACTTTATTTGCTAATTTAGCCTTTTAAGTGCAATTGAAACACTGCGTTCTGCCCTTCTCCAAAAAGATCTCTCCATAATTAAGCTACACTACCAGGCTTCTTCCCTTAAAGCTACATACCCGTGCTAGAACTCATTATATTGACTTAATGCAAACATTTGGTGGGGGAAAATTAATTTACAGGGTTAATTAAAGTCTTTGTAGTATTCAAAAGGAATGATAGTAAAGGGATCATTCATGGAAATTGTGGTAATACACATTTTTAAAAATATTTCCAATAATTCTAACACAAAACAGCAAGTATATTTTGAAAAATGCATAGAAACCCTGTCAATACAAAAATCCCCCCTAAAATTACACAACTAAGCAATTTTAATCTAAATATTTTATGTGCTTTTCCTATAAAGGCCACTTTGACATACAAATACAAAAAAATTTACATTTTTTTTCCCCAAAATAAATTATTTGTTCCTATGGAAGCGTAACAACCCTCTCGCACGCCAGCTGCTCGTCAGCAGCGGCTGCTTCCCAAGAAGAAAATCTCCAAATATTTTCAGTTACCAAAAAAAAAAAGAAAAACGCCTTCAGACTTTGTTCTGCCTCACACTGGGGAGAACCTGGGGGTGGGGATGGAAGAGGCTGAGCCCCCTGCGCCGTGTGAGCTGGGGAGGGAATACAGACAGACACCTGCAGGGAGACTGTCCTGTCTCCCACATTATGCACCGAAACCCCCCTTCTGAAATCAGAGAAATCAATCAAAGGTAACCCGCATTAAAGAAAGATGAAAGAGTAAAGGGAGTTCAGAAGGAGAAGCAGGATGAGGTACGAGGTGGGTTAAGGAAACATCAACTATAGGCAAACTGCTCAGAGGAACACACGTAAAAGAGAGAAGACACAACCCGCTGGTAGAGAAGAGCTTCTCACGGGATGTAGAACCAGGGGAAAACAGTGCACCGGTTTTAGTAGTGTTTCATGGGGGCAGAAGAGGAACACAAGGAACACAACTTCACTGGAAAAACGAAGCAACGGGAGAGCAAAGAACCTTTTCCAGCAGTTCTGACCACACAGGCATTGAGCCCTGAACTGCCACGGACACAGTAAAACCAGACTCACATGCACATGCAAGCAGTGGAAATGAAAAGTTGCTCGGACTGGATTTGAGAGGTCACAGGTATTTGTTACTGTAAGCACCAGACCCACAACCCAACAACACAGGAACGTAACAGCAAGACCTACATCTACCTTGGGGCGGGGGGGAGCACAACAAACCCAAAATCCCTGATGTGGTCTAGAGCCCAAGGATGCAAAAGTCATGGAGTGGTCCCTGATACACTCCCGTGGGTACACCACAACAGCAGGTTCACAAGACAAGCCCAATCGACAACCACACATGACTGACAGGAGGGACACACTTGGACAGGACATCACTCAGAGTCAAAACACCTAAAAAACCAACAGAGGAGGTGGGGGAAAAGGAGGAAAACCAGTGACCGAGAGTCGACTTGGAGGCAAGGTTCTTGGGCAGCCACTGAGTACAAGTTCTCCTAACCTTGGGCCAAGGACTGGATTTGGAAGGACACAAGAGCTGTGCGCCTTCTGTATCACAAGGAATTCAGCTCCCTGGTGTGCTATATTGCATAGTTTGATTGAGGCCAAAGAGCGTTTACGGCTTATTTTTCCCTGTTTTTAACAGAAGGAACTCAACACGCTCAGGTCAGAGCATTCCAAAGCCCAGCTCCAAGCAATTCATGGACTCATTTCTAAAGCAACCCAGGAAGATTTTTGGGGTGGGCACAGAAACAAAGCAAAGCAAAATCTCCCTTCCCATAGAACGACCCACAGACAAGGAATGGAATAAAAAGCCTGTAACAGTAAACACATCTGTAACACAGAACTCAAAGCACGACAGCTGGATGATGGGAATTAGCCTTGCTGCCGAGCTGCACGCCAGCCAGGGTAAACAAGACCAGGTAAGTGTTTCTACCACGCCACACCAACAGGTTTTTGACAATATCCTGGCAATTATCAAGATCTCAGCTTTGAGAGAATGCTGAGCGAGAGCAGCGGCAATGGGGCATTACGTTCCAACACCCTCCTCCCATTGCTTGGCTCATGGAATACAGATAGCATAATTGGATTAATCAATGTAGTTGTTAGTTCGTTCTCTTACGCTAAAATAGAATATTTGTACAGTACAAAGTCAGACTGAGTGTATTAGTCATCATTCATATAATACGCATTTCAATTCTTTAGCCTAATCCTACAGAAGTCAATAAATATGCTCTACAGAAGGAGAACTCTGAAGACAGAGCATCTAACGTGAGGAAGTCCTGCTTCTTCCTTTTGAAGGCAAAATTAAAACATTCTCAACTTGTCAGGCTCCCACTTCAGATGATTAAACAGCAAGTATACAAACTGGGAAGCAAATATACATTTCTGTTTTCTCAAAGAAAAAAAAAGTGGAGGGGGAAACGAGGTGACCTGGAGCTCCCCAGTTATTCAGGCCAATATGCACTGCTCCACCCTGCAGAAATAGCTTTAAATACAATGAATGCAAAAATATTAAATCTCCTGTAACACTCAGCCCATAAACCTTTATATCTTACCCTTATGAGAGGGACAGGGTGGCCTCATCCTTACCCACGGCGTGAGGCTCAGGCTCTGCACACACGGGCCTGGCAACAAACGGTGCTGCTCCTCAGCCTTCCCTAAAATAAGACGATCGAGGATTTGCAGGCTCAGAAGGGTTCTCCATGGTCCAGAGGGAAGCACCCAACGTGTGAAGCAGGAGAATGACAAGGCAGTCTCTGAAAGCTTCTCAAAAGGCTGAAGCACTTTCATGAGAAATGCCGCACCACTGGAACTGTAAAAGCCTAGGAAAAGGCAGTGGTAACCTGATGTCTAGAGATGGGACCCTCTGATCCTTGCTCCTGCTTCAGACAGGGCAGGAGTAAGATTTTGTGATGTCCTCTACAGAATGAAAAGCTTTTAACAATGGTAAATTACCAAGCCCCTACACTGAACTGATGATACGGATTAAACAGAAATAAAGAGATCGCAATAAGGATGACAACAAAGCTCCTACACAGGACTAAAATTCAGCTCCCTGCTCCATGGCTTGCATCTACCAGAGACTTCTCCTCAGATCCACCAAGCTGATGCCACCCCAGCGATGGCAGCAGTTGGTACCTGCCCTCCTTTTACCTCCTGATGACCCACAGTCGCTCAAACCCTCCAGGTTTAGACCTTGCCATCCCAGTGTGTGCCTCAAACAAGGGCTGGACAGATGAGGTCCGAGGCCAAACCCGTACCTAGCCCAACATCCAGATGATCCCACAGCCACATGGGTCAGCATGTCCCAGAAGATTAATATTTACAGAATAGCTACCGGGATGCCAAGAGAAGGCTCTGAAATTAGCGACGAATTGGTGTAGCCTGCGGAGACTTGAATAGCTCCTTGTTTCATCCCTAATACGTGTGCATGGCCAGTAAAGGGTTTGCTACATGTAATTCAAAGTTAACGTGAGTTGCTACTTAAAATTTTAGAGGAAAACATTCCCCGTGAAGCATTTCTTGGGTTTGCATTTACAAAGAAAGAAAAAAGGCGGCATTTTCCCATTACATTTTGTATCATTAAGGCGTTTGACAGCTCAGAAGCCGCCTTTATGAAAAGGGATGGGTTCTTTTAAAAAAGGACTGAATACTCAAAAAAATAAAACCAACAAACCCCAGAGAACAAACGCGAGCTGATTATCAGCTTACATCAGTACTTTAAGAAGTCAAGCACAGTGTAAGGAATTCAAACATATGTCAAAATAGCACCTTTAGAAGCAGAAAAACACACTTTTTTTCCCCTTTCTTAAATTCTTCAAGCTAAGCAAACCCAGCATACTTGAATATCCCAAAGAAATAGGCAAATACATAGTCTCAGGTGGGTATTTATTTGGGCAGGTTTTCCTCTGTAGGTGAGTAAACGGCAAACTTAATGGGAAAAAAATAATCCAGATTAGGTATTACAGAAAAATCAGTGAATCTCTGTATGGAGACAACAGATCAAGCTCACACGCAGAACAGTGCAGAGTAGAGGCAGAGAGAAAACCATCTGATCTGTCCTTAAAAGAGCAGAGACTTGTATCTTTTAAAGAGATTTTGTTCCTATTTAAGAATTTTCAGGACAGTCTTTCAATTGTCTTCTCTCACTTACAAGTATAGTAGCTACTTTCAAGTAATATAAACTTCTATTTACTTTTTACAGCAGCTGCGGGTCAACCTTGGTCTTTTTGTACAGAAACACGCATTTAACATGAAATTAGAGTAAACTGTCCTTGGACAATGGCATCATCCTGCCCTGCTTCTTGTCCGCTTTTAGTTTTTTATTGAAGGACAAAATGTAATTTAAACAAAACCAAAAAAAAAAAAAAGATTTTACAAAGTGCAAAGAAAAAATAAAATGAGGTAGCTGGGAATGGGGACTTTTCCCCAGGGAGAAGAGAGTGGACTTCCAGCCACAAGTCATGGGCAGACACATGTTGTTCCACCTGCAGGATTGCTTTGCAGATGTTCCCATCATCTCTAACCTGCTGACATTAGTTTCACACTCTTGATGAAAAGCCATCTCATTGAGCATTAAGGGCTCTCCCAGTGTACATTGAGCGGAGTTAAAAGGATGGAGAGATGTGCAAAAAGCCAGCGCATGGGGAGATGGAGTTTTTGGGGATGTCCTCCAACCCACAGGAGCTCTGCCTAGTGATCACCGGCAATAGCAATGCCTTCAGAAGGAAATCTGGGGCAAGAATGGAAGCAAAAACCTATTAATATCAGCCAAAGACAAAACAACTGAGAGAAGAAAGTAGCACTTTACGTGGGGTACATCCAGGAACCCACATCTGCCGTTTTGACAGGGCTTTGGGGGTCAATTCTCAGGGCTTGACGGTTTGTAGCTGAGCAATGTCCCAGCCACCTTCCATTCCCAGCCATCGAGGGCAGTAAGGGGTGGCAACTACACCTGCTCTGTGCCAACAACAGCCTCTTGCCCCACCCGAAGATCGTAAGGAGAACCTCCTTCTTTTATTGATGCTTTTCCTCCCCCTTAACGCTGTACCGCTGCCTCCCAGGCGTCCACCAGAACACGGCTCACTGCTTACAGCAGCTAAACTCAGATACAACAGAAAACTCACCAAACCCCGCAAAATACAGTCTCAAACCCTCAAAAGCAAAGAGGTTTTGATTACAAGAAGCAAATCATTAGGTTGTGAAAGGAAAAAAATTAATTAAAAAACCACCTAAAATTAACTTAGCAGCTGTTTCCTGAAGCAAACAAAAGCTAGAACGGATCCTGGTTTCTCTAAGAAATCCAGAAGAATCTTTTGGACTAGTTCAAGCCTATTTCTGAAAGAGTTTGAAAGTATTTTTTAAGAGAGTTCTCCTTGGTTTCCCTTCAGAAAGAAACTTTATGATGAGCTTTAAAGAATGTCAGCTCTGTTCAACTTGAGCACCTTGCCAGACACCCCAGTGTATGGCTTTACTTATTCTAATTAAGCAGATTTTGCTTTTTAAGACCTAAAAATAGCAAAAGAACCAACAAGGACGAGATTGCTTTCCTGCCATCGTGTGTAAATTCATAAACCAGATGCTGCCAAGCCGCAGCTTCAGCGTGTGCGATCGCCAAGGTGAGAATCCCCAGAGCAGGCAGGGATAAGGTTTTGTAGATTCCTGCCTGGCACATACAGAAATTTAGACTTTCCAAAATGGCTCTTACTTTCATCGGGTACAATATTGTTCCACAGTTTTTTTGCTATTGTACAACCAGTAGAGGTGGGAGCACGCTAAGGGAACATGGAGAAGTTATACGTGTAAAAGCAGCCCACCATACAGCCTGCTTGAACCCCACCTTTCAGGCTCTGGCTGGGTTTAGAACCACAGATGAACGAAACTTGCCCTTGAAAAAAACAGAGGATGTTTTAGCATTAACTGAAAAGGAAGGAAGGAGGAAAGGCAAATTAAAAAAAAAAAAAAAATAAAAAATAAAAATAAATCAAGGGCATTAGATGGTGATTCAAAAGCACCCAGTATTTCAAAAAATACATAATTACATTTTCATGTTTTATCAATAAAATAATGTTACTTACACTGGGGATGCTTCTTTCTATCCTATTATTGTAATCAGATCCATCAGCTTTTACAAGGGCTCGGCATAGTCTCATTTCATTATGAAAATTCAAGGGCATGGGGAGGCAACGGCATTGAGCACCTTCATGTGCTGCTGTGCTCCAGCAGGTGTTCATCGTTCACATGAAACCCTGCAAAAATACTGAGCAACAAGATTTAGCCTTTTGCACTGAGAAGTTCCAGTCTCCCAGCTGACTTATCAAAACGTTTCATGAGACTATTTCAAGTAACCTTCCAATGTTAGTCTAAACAAATCCTTTATGTATTTTAATTATTTTATAAACTAATAAACAGCTGCTTTTAAAAATATCTTTAAGATTTTGCATCACCAACAAATTTACACCATAATCACCTTTTTATAGGTTAATTCTCCTACTCAACCATTTTTAGCAGGTGTCTACCCAGAGTTTATTGCGTGGATATAGTCTATTCTTTTAGCTTATTTGTTAGGCAAGACTTTGAGAGAATCGATTACTGGAGAACAACAGCTGGATTAGAGACACAGCTCAGCAGAGACATCACCCCAAAGCCTGGCTGCAATCCCTCCTACACTGAGGAATTTCCCAGAGAAAAAAAAAAACAAACCCAAACAAATTCCATCGGGATGCTGGAGAGCAACTGCCCAACCTGTCAATAAGCTTGACAGCCTGAAGAAGCTGTTTAAGGACTTCAAAGATTTAAGAGAACACAACCCCCTTAACCTTGATGCTGACATTAGAGGCAGAAAGGATGCACACCCCAAAATTAAATATAAGTCCTTGGAATGCATCACTGTGAGTGGCACCAAAACATACCTTAGCTACAGTCTTCAGTGTGCCTGTGTCCCTGGGTACAGTCCCACTTCCTGAGACACAGCTTTCCTTCTGCGGATAAGATGAACTCAAACAAATTGCACTTTATCTAAATATCTATAATTTTAAATACTAAAACCTGTTGTCTGCTGTGGTCTATTCCATACTTGCATGGCACCAGTGCTCTAACCAAGAGCAAAGTGTCCACGTGCATCACACGGAGCGATGGCTCAAGGCAGCTGTGGAGAGTAGCACAAACCAGCACAACAGTATTAAAAAAAAGTTAAAGATTTACAATGTTTTAAATAGAATCATAGAATAGCATTCATTTAAAAAAAAAAATAAAGAAAAAAAAATAAGAACCACTGCTCTTTTTGGGAATACAGTGAATTTTAAGCATCTCTGAATTTTAACAGCACGGTTGAGTTACTGTTAGATACAGAGGGAACCAAAAGTTTGGCACTTGTAACAACTTGCATTTATTACTGCAGCCTGCACCTGGACAGCACCCGTGCATTGCCAAACCCAGGCAGGCTGCACGGCCACAGCATTTATGGAACCAGCCACAGAAACTGCAGCTAAACCAGGGAAAAACACGCTCTAAAAAACCCTCACTTTTGTACTTGCGCATTTACCAAGTCGTGCAGGCACCAGAAATACTGCAAAACAGGCAGCGAGCCGCCTGGTGTTTTCTGGAAGGGGAGCCTGTAAAGCAAACTGGGTGGTTCAGTAGCTTTGATGAAAAGAACTCCTATTTTCAGCAAGAATTCTGCTCGAGAAGGCAGGCTGTGTGACGTGCAAGTTTTGTGCAGCCAAAAGCAAAAGGGATACAGCCTGCCCACAGTTATCAGGGAGCTCGTTTGGTAAATTCGCCTTTGTTTTCAGATCCATCACTAACCTTGTGTGTAATCTCATTTTAATTTGCCTTCAATTTAAAGATGAGGTACTCTGAAAGCTACAGGAGGTCCCTTCCCCAGGAACAGCTGAATTGATACACCGTTTTCACGATAATCAAAGCTTAAGGAATAGCTGATAAAACCTTTGAGAACAGGTGGACCTTGCTGCAAAGACTCTTCAGGATGCTGCCTTCTTCAGGTTATAGAAACAGAAAGGATGAGAATTTGAAATCCAACCCCAATGCTTTAGGAACACAAGCATCTCACAAGGCCAGGTAAGGAAGGGAGCCCAGGCCAGCCGTGTGCCTCCCAGTGAAATCCAAGAGACCTGCTTCAGGAGCACAACAGCACTTCACACCTGTGCTTCTATAACCACTTGTTCTGCTGTGCAGAGCGGCCACAAGGCTGCACACACAAAACATGCAGAGTACATCGTTGTGTGCCTACTGTATTATCTTTTTTTCCCCACTTGTACACTCAAATTTTTGATTTTACCTTTAAATTAGCAATTCCGGAGTTTTTCCAAAAATAACCTGTGATACATGGGAAAAGGGAAGAAGAATTTTTTTTTTTTTGAGGGGAATTATGGTCAGAGGTGGACTGATATAACCCCTATATCCTGTATTTAGTGATTTTCTGATTACAAAGACAGGGGGTTGTCTGCTTCTACAGCAGAGAGAAGAGGATGCCCAGGACCAACCCAAGTCACTCAAGCCTGCACCATCACCCAGCCAGCCCTCCCGTGGGATCCTGCTGAGCTCCACTCAGAATGTCACCACCTGAGACCTGCACCCAAGGACCAGCCCCAGCTGAGGTGCGCTGGGCACCAAGCCAGCTGTGCTCTTCAGCAGTCCAGATGTTAGTCTCAAAGCATCAGCATTTCAATGCTGAGAAAACTCACAACCCTAGCAAGGCACCCGGCTTGGTAAATCAGTAAGGAAGGTGCTTGGACACCAGCAGATTGGCTAAGAAAATCATTCAGAAAGTCAGCTGTGGGGTACTCTGGCTGAATTTGAGCGCCAAGTCAAGCGCCAGAAGGAGTTAAGGGTACTGTGCCAAGCAAGGACAACTCACACAAGTTTCTAAACTGCCAAACCACCCAAACCACCCAAACAAATAAGGTTGCAAACAGAAAATTCATTAATTGCTCCACCTCTACAACCAGGCTCCCTGGAGAAAGGACAGCCCTGGCTTCAAGCCTTGCCCCAGACTGGAAGGCAACCGGCGCTGGTTATTGCACATCCCAAGAGACGCCCCGCTCACCAGGCTCACAGCTCAGAACCCGACAGACAGACAGACACAAGTCAGACCCCAAAGGATGCATCCCTTCCCTCCTACAGGCACACAGAGGCTAGGTCATCTCCTGGACCCACCCCACAGGCAACACCAATGGGGAATGACCCCCACCCCTTGAAGTGAGGCCAAGGAAGCCAGGTTTGAGATCTTGGGAGCGCTTAAGCCTTCGGCTCGAGCACACACCCGAGAGCCCAGGAGATGACTTCTCTAAAGACTTGGTCCCTGGCCACCAACTGCACAGAAAGCAACAGGAGAACACACCTGCAAACAAAGTTTGTAACTGCCTCAGGTGAAGAGGCTTAAACTTCTTGCCCGAATTTTACTGAGTGCATCTGCAACACACTCCAATTACCAGCAGATTTGTTTTTTGTTTTTAAAAA